>CM066034.1:894968463-895435963 GCA_033557465.1 Ichthyophis bannanicus
GCACCTTGCTTTACCATAAGTGAAACAACATTTCCTGGAATTAGACAGCGTTAAGAGAAGTATCACAACAGCATGCTAAGGCTGCGGCAGCCCGAGTGGCGCGTTACAGGTGCTAGGGACCACAAGACACACAATAGATAAAAATGTTACTAATGCATGCAGAAAATGGTGGGAAACCTCCAAATGGTGCCAGCGGTCCACCCCGAATTGCATCCCAGGAAGATGGAATCGAAAGCCCCCAAGGACAGTGACAATGTTGAGCCTTGGTACTCACCCCCTGAGAGCCTGAGGCTGAAAACCTGTGCCAGGCTCAGCCCTACTCCCTAGGAACTGTTTCTCTGGCTCTGCAGCACTTCATTTAAGGTGGCTAACAGGCAGATCCTTCTGAGAGCCTTCAGCAATCTAGGAGAAAGCAGGGGGCACTGTACTTTTCTAGATCCTTCCAATTTCTGGCTGCTCAATAGGCTTTTATCCAGGGTAAGCACATGGAGCTGAACCAATTTTCCCTCCTCTTATGGCTACAGAAAAGACTGCAGTCTAGTGGAGCCTCTCACCTCACCCTCTAGTGAGAGATCAACCTGCAGTCTGTCATTCAGGAGCACTTTAAATCAATCTTTTCCTTTCATATCTTCAGAAAATCCATCCATCATCTGCTGGAATGAAGTACTGAAGGAATCTCTAGTGGCTGGGGCAAATAGAGGTATGCGAGTGATGTCATGGAAACCTGGGCTTTTTAATGGTTCTTTGTCTCCACCAATCTGCTGGTAGGGGACCAAAACCCAATTGTCTGGACTGGCTTGGCAGGACAATATGGAAAGATGTATTTAGTTAGTATGGCCAAGTCATGTCACCTTCCCTAACTATGGTACAAACCTAGAGATTATAAGCCCTCTAGGACAGGAATATGCTCTACCTTAATAGTAGCTCACCTGGAGCATGGGTTTGGAAAAGTAAATCCAGAAGGTACCTTGTATCTAACCAGTGATGTAACTGGCATAGTTCACACCGCTAAGGAGTCACATTCAGTAGCTTCCATCCTGCTACCTTCCTAGCAGAACATATGCAGGGTCATTCCGAGGCACGAATAGTGGGGATGGACATCCCGTTGGGACATCCATCCCTACTATTCGGACCCTCTTCTGACCCAGACTAACTTCCCTGCACTTTGTATGGGGCAGTTAGATGGGGTGGGAAAGGGGTGGAGCATGGTTGGCGTTAGAGCAGGCAGTGGGCAGTCAGTGGCCCTGGACGTACAGGGCCGATTCCAATGTCGGCTCTGTACGTCTGGTGCTGGCGGCCTAAACAGGGAACTTATTCCACCTCTGAGGTGGAATACGTTCCCCTAGTTAGGTGAATTGGGCAGGCCCGGGGCCCAGAAGAGGCGACAAGGGGCAGCAGAAATTCCCCACAGCCCAACCATGGCCTTGGGAGGCCAGATAGGGGGTCGGGCTGCAGCAATGTACTTTTTGGTCTGGAGGCCGGGGATCGCAGCTTTTGAATGGAGCTGCAGTGCAATGGCAACCCTGACTGAGTTATCTGGGCAAGGCCTGTACATACAGGCCAACCTGAATCGGGGTTCCAGCCTGCATGTACAGGCCTGGATGCAATTCTGATCCCATGGGATTAGAATCCTGCCTAACACTGTGCGTCCAGTTCCAACTGGGCACACAGAGGGCTGGGACATCCAGGACTGAATCAGCCCCATATTGTATAAACAGCTAGTAAGCAAAAACTATTAAAAAAATGCTGAACAGAAAGCCGATTATACCACTCAATATTCATTCTAAAACATACCCTAAGTACAAAATAGCAGTATTAGAGTTAAGGAATATGTAGCGATGTAAGAAAGCATATAAGGTCTACCAAAACCTGTTTAGTACTTACTCTATAATCATTCACCTGACTGAAATATCACATCAGGTATCCAGGACAAACATATTTTTAAGTTTTTAGTGAGCAAAGACATCAGGTTACAGTCTATACTAGAAAAAGTTCTCAGTTCCCTAAGACTGGAAAAAAAAATACCAGAAAAAAGTATTCATTGTACATCATTCCTTTATTGATATGGGGTTAAAAACACAGAACTAGAAATGTCTTTCATAATACAAGTACGGTGAAATCAAGTGCAAAGTCTTTACTACAGCAGCAAACAAGCAAAGAGCAACAGAACGAGTTCCACTGAAGAGTACAGGCCTGATCCATGGTGAACCACCACACACACAGAGACTTGTGCCAGTTAAATTAATTAAGATAATTTACAACACTTTGGGAAAGGTAAGAAGCTACTGTGCTTCCAGCAGTTCATAGGAAATCTAAAATATAGGTCAGCCATGTGGGGATTCCTGTCAGAATCGATTAGCTCACTCAGCGTCCATAACACCATCTTAAATTACAAGGCATACATTAAACAAAATGAAGAGAAAATAATAGGTGATTAACTACAGTATATAGTGTAAAAAAAAAACAAACGTTTGTACGTATTGATGCTTGCCAGCTGTAAGGCTGGAACAGAAATCTTCCTTTTTAAGAGCTTACAGTAATCAGGACGCATCCAAACCAGATATGGAATGCTTGCCACAAAATCGCTGGTCCTTTAGTTTTTGCATTAATACTAAACCTGGACTCCTGAAAAGAGACAGGAAAGGACAACATGATTGAAACTCTGATCTGTAGTTACAAAAGTAAAATGCCTCTAACTACATAACGTGAAAGTGATGCTGCTCCAGTGAGACGCTACATCCCTGAAATGCTGAAAAGGGAAGACATACAACCGTGTCTTGGGAAAGAACAGCTCTCTTAGATAGCCCTAAACTGCTCTTTAGAACCCCTACTTTTCCACAGGATTTAGCACTCCCTCTCTCTACTACCCAGTGAGTTTAACCAACTTTTGGTGCAACTGGGAATCAAATCTTTGTAAACCATCCTAGGGTGAGGCTTTAATCCCAAGTCACTACTGCACAGCAAGGTAACCGTTCTGGAATGATATAAACATACTTGCTAAAAGGTGCTGGTCCATTTTGTTCTAACCATATTACTGTATTTATTTTGTATGAACAGGGTTTCATTATTCAATACTAAATGCCAAATTACTTTTCAGCTTACTGACGGCCATATTTCAGAGTTCCTAAGCATACAGCAATTGGGAATGTGGAGAGGAGAAGGGCAACTTGCTGTCTAAAGCTTGTTCTCGGATAAACTCTGATCACTTCTTTGCTTTGCCTTGAGCAGCTACGGCCTCCATGGCCTTGCGGACAGTCTCCTCGTCCCCCAGAAACTGCATAGACTTGATGGGCTTCAGGTTCTTATCTAGCTCATAAACAATTGGGATGCCAGTGGGCAGGTTGAGTTCCATGATATCTTTTTCCGACATACCTATACAATTCAAAACAGGAAAGTTAAAGCCTATACTGCTGGGATTCTATCCAATCCAAGTCTCTCTGCCATACACTTTTTCCTATATTACAGGAGTAGTTTTATAGCTTTTGCTTCACCCTTCCAAGGCCATGAAATTATAATTAATAGGTCTTATTTTTTTACACAGATATTCTCTCAGGGCTAATAAACTGTTTGAGGCATCTGATTACTCTTTGGTTCCTAGTGGCAACATGCTTTCTGCTTCTGCTATCTTTAATCCAGGCTTCACTGTCCTTTGCAATTTTGCAACATTGCAAGCTGTACTGAAACAGGAGACCTAGGCCAGCTTAGCTAACACAGCACATTGCAGTTCTGCTCTTTTTCCACTACAAAGAGAAAATCAAATTGTTCATTCAGAATAAAACAACCTTTTACAGAGACATTGCTATCATCTATAATGTAGCCCATCAGCGCCAGTCCATACTCAAAATCAAAAGCTGAGAAATGGACAGACTGGTGGCCAGCTAGTCCATGGCAATAGGTGCTGTGCTATCAACTTCTGTACAAATAAATCAAAATATACCCTTTTGGAAAAATACAAATAAATTCTTCAATCTGACAGCCAAGATGGAATGCTTACCTTCTTCCAGTCAGGCAAGAAAAACTACTATATCCACCTGACTACTCGCCGTCTTTTCTCTACTCTTAACTCTTTCCTCAAGGCGCCTCCCCTATTGACCCCCCCCCCTTCTCTTTCTGCCCAAACCCTAGCTGACTTTTTCCATAACAAAATCTACAAGATTACTCTCCAGTTCCCCACCAAAACAACATTGTCCCCTCTTCCTCCACCTCAATACCAACTTTTTCCATCACTCTCTATTACCCTTTCATCCTTTTCCATGATCTCTGAAGAGGAAACCTCTCATCGTCTTTCCTCCTCCTAACTTACTACTTGCTTTTCTGATTCTATCCCCACCCATCTCCTTAACTCCATTTCATCCTCTCTCATCCCTTCCATCTCACATATTTTGAATCTCTCGCTCTCCACTGCTACTGTCCCTGCAACTTTCAAGCATTCTGTGGTCACACCCCTGCTCAAGAAACCTTCTCTTGATCCTAGCTGCCTTCTAATTATCATCCCACCTCCCTTCTTCTTCAAACTTCTTGAGTGCGCAGTCCTCCACTGTTGTCTTGAATTTCTTTCCTCTCAAGCCCTTCTGGATCATTTTCAGTCTGGCTTTCGCCCTTTACATTCTATTGAAACAGCACTTGCCAAAGTCTCCAGTGACTTGTTCCTGGCTAAATTTAAGGGCCTCTACTCTATCCTTATCGTTCTTGATCTTTCTGCTGCTTTTGACACATTATCCTCACTTGATTTTATGGGATCTGTCCTGTCCTGGTTCTCGTCTCTCCCATTGCTCTTTCAGTGTTTGTTCTGGTGGTTCCTCCTCTGCTGCTATCCCATTCTCCATTGGTGTACCCCAAGGGTCTGTTCTAGGCCCTCTCCTTTTCTCTCTATACATCCCTCACATGGATTTCAGTATCATTTTTATGTTGACAATTTTCAGATCTATCTTTCTACACCTAATATTTCTCTGACACTTCAGGCCCGTATCTCAGCCTGTCTTTCTATCATCACCACTTGGATGTCTCATCGCTGTTTGAAACTAAACATGGACAAAACTGAACTTCTTATTTTTCCCCCTAAACCTTCCTCTCCCCTTCCTCTGTCTCTTTTGATAACACTCTTCTACTTCCGGTTTCCTCAGCCCGTAACCTTGGTGTCATTTTTTACTCCTCCCTTTCCTTCTCCTCACTTATCCAACAGCCTGTTTTGTTTTTCTATAACATTAACAAAATTTGCTCCTTCCTCTCTGAACACAATACTAAAAGACTTGCCCACTCTCTAATTATTTCCCGTCTCGACTGTTGCAACTTCCTTCTTGATGGTTTCCCTCCGAGTCCTCTCTCTCCCCTTCAATCTATTTAGCACTCTGCTGCGCAACTAATCCTTCGCCAGCCTCGATATACTCATATAACCCCTCTTCTCAAGTCACTTCACTGGCTTCCCTTCTGTATCCAATTCAAACTTCTCTTCCTGACCTTTAAATGCATTCCTTTTTCTGCTCCTCACTATCATTCCTCTCTCCCTACACCCCTCTTTGTGAACTTCTACTGGCTTGCCCTCTCTTTGCCCTTTTCTTCCACTTCTAACTCCAGACTTCGGTCCTTTCACCTTGCCACTCCTTATGCGTGGAACAAACTCCTGAGTCTGTATGCCAGACTTCATCTCTGCCCCTTATCAAATCTATGCTAAAGGCTCACCTCTTTGAGGCTGCTTTTGGATCCTTATCCCTTGTTTCCTTGTGTCTCCTTACCCGTCCCTATTCTGCGCCCTGATTCTTATTTTTTGTCTTATCTGTCTTGATTAGATTGTAAGCTCTGATGAGTAGGGACTGTCGTTATCTGCGTTTGTACAGTGCTGCATATGCCTTGTAGTGCTTTATAAATGTTTAACAGTAGTAGGATGGAAGAGGATGGCAAAGTGTCAATAAAAGACATCTCCTTCATTACGCTGGTTTTTGGAGGGCAAAATGCATAGCATTAATACTTGGCTTCTGTTTTACTTGTAGATAAAGAATAAAGATTCAAAAATATTGGTGTTACTCACACTCCAAGTGCTTGACAATCCCTCGTAGGCTGTTGCCATGTGCTACAATCAGAACCCTCTTTCCCTCTTTGATCTGTGGAACAATCTCCTCATTCCAGAAGGGGAGAGCCCGGGCAATGGTATCCTTCAGACTCTCACAGCTTGGCAGCTGGTCTTCTGTTAGGTCTGCATAGCGACGGTCCTTTAGTAATAATAAAAAAAAAATTAAATAAAAGCAAAAGTTACAAACAAAAGACAGCAGAAGCAGATCCAGATGTACTTTACAGTTGCTCTGTTTTGTACTGAACAGCAGTTTAGCTTGTTGAAGAAGAGAAAGATATCCAACGAGACCAGGAGGGAAGCACAGACTCACTAAAGTCGAAGATAGAGAGAACCATGATGGGGTACTCTATAAGGTCAGAAAAGATAGGAAATGTATTTACTTATTTATTTAAAAGGGTTTGATATTCCACTATTTGAATTAAACTACATGGTGGTTTACAACCAAAGAAACCAGAACTAAAAAAAATACATTGTAAAAACTTAACAGTTACATAATACAAATAATTCACAAATGGAGGGGATGCACAGGTCAATATCACCCAAGACAGAAATTTAACTGAGATACATTAGGACAAAACAATCTAGAAGAGGTTACGGAGAAGGGCACAGTGATTATGAACATCCAGCTTAACTAAAGGCAGCAGTAAAAAAAAAACTGGTTTTAATGCCCTTCTGATAACAGAAAGTGCTGTTCTGGGGGGGGGGGGGGGGGGGGGTCTCAGTCGAAGGGTATGCATACTAAACATTTTAATGCACCTTAAGTAGCTGCAGCCCTCTTATTTCTATGGGTGCAGTTGCACTTAAGGCGTGTTAACCTTTAGTAAATATTCCTCCAAGATAGCTCACAGACAGAGAGGGTGGCAAAGTCTTAATTGGGGGGATTCCAGCAGCCATAAAATAAAGGCATATGGCAGAAATATCTTCATATTCCTTGTCATGAATGGCTGTGGGCAGGGTTGCAATTCAAGCATACGGATCTGGTCATCACTGTACGATATGAAGGAGTTATGTAAAAGCTACTACCCTGGAGTCATCATATGGCTGCCTGCTCAGCCACAGGAGATTTCTTGTTAGACTATCACGTGCCTAAGGAGCTATTATAAATGTAAAAAAAATTGAAGCTCTGAGGCAATGCCAGTAACAGCTGGACAAGGTCAATGGGAAAGCAATTTCCCTAAGCTTGAGTGATAGCAAGCAAGGACAGGGAAAAGCTGAGAGTCACCAGTGACTAAGGGGTATGTTTACTAAACAGCGCTAACAGCGCAGCTGCGACGTTATCACGCGATAATAGTGCATTACCGTGCGAGAACATCTCCTGCAGCGTTAAGGTGCGCAGAGGGTGGAGTACGGCTCCCCAGGGCAGAGATAAGGGGTCGATGGGCGGAGAGAGGCCCCATGCACACTAACGCTGTGAAATGAAGGTCTGAAAATTAGCGCCAGTGAAAACCTCGCGCTAGAGGCACATTAGAAGGGGAGAGAGACCATTTCAGTCAGCAATGTGCAGCAAAGGCAGGGAAACCAAGAAAAGTGATAGTAGTGATACATGTGCAGCAACATCATAGTGCCCAAGTACAAGAGGGCACTACGGTGAGGCTGTAAATGGGGCACAGGGGGCTGCAGGCGGGACATGCAGTGTGGCAGCTGGGGCACAGGGTGGGCTAGGCAGATGCCTAGGTGACACATAGGAATTTGGAAGCAGAAAACCAGCAGGACAGCAACTGACCAAGGGCAAACATGGCCACGAGTGTGTGTGTCCCACAGTGTCCCAGGGGTCAGTACTCAGCAAGTACCCCAAAGGGCACATAACATTGGCAGGCGGTGCCGGGGGGAAGTGTTAATGTCTATGCAGGCACCCCTACCCCATATCACACACCATAGGCAGCCGCCTATCAGCACACTGGATGGTCAGGGACTGCGCACCACCAGCAGAAGGGCATGTCAGCATGGTGGCGGAGGGGGCAGTGGCATCTGCCTACAGCCTGCAGCCTAGCTTTGTTTAGGTGGGTGCCGTGCACTGCAACAGACAAGGTCTGTCTGACGAACAGTCATGGTTTCCCCAGGGAATGATCTGCCCCTGTGGCAACAATTTGGTGCAGTACACACAGCCAGTGTGTTCAGGGGCAGAAGGTGACAAGTTCAAGTCCCAGCTGTGGCTCCTGCCAACCTTGTCCCCATATTTTACCCAGTACTAACCGTGGTAATAAAGACGGAACCTTTATTGTAGATAAAATAAACATGCCTGAAACGCCTATATTTCACCCTACAGAGCAGAGACACCATAAATATGTGCAATCCCTAGAGCAGAGTTCCCCAACTGCAGTCCTGGAGGGCCAAACACCATTCAGGTTTCATGCTGTCCCTAATAAATATGCCTGTGCTGCATTTGTATGCACCGCCCCCATTGTATGCAAATATATCTCATGCATATTCATTAGGGACAAAAAATAACGTAATTACTCCACCAGTGTGAGAATTCTTCACAATTAGTCTTGAATTTCTCTAGTAGCCATAAACATATACTTTTTCAAAAGCAGTTTAACTTTCTATAAAAGAACATGGGTCTCAGACTACCAGGAGCTACGGTAATAAATTTTCAACCAAATGCTCCAATTTGCATCAATGACCCGTTCTAATTTTACTCATTTTTCTTATACTTTTTTCTTATATTCAAAACTTTCAAAAGGTAAAAGTCAGGCTTATCTTTATTTAAGAGTCCCAACGCCAGACTCAGCACTGCTACGTTTCACGATTATATTCGTTTCTTCAGGGGTTAACAAGCCGACTTCAAAAGTTTCCATTTATGCAAACATGTTCCTTGTGGGCAATTCTCCCCCTACCACGAAAAAACGCCGCTATCCATTAGGGACAGCATGAAAACCTGAACCGTGTTTGGCCCACCAGGACCGGAGTTGGGAACCTCTGCCCTAGAGCAGCGGCCAACAGGGGCACAAACACCCACACCCGCAGGCTCCACTATCCAAAGTCTCATGGAGAGTCAGGCTGTTGGGCCTTGCTTGGAGCAGCATCTCCCAATACTGGCACCTGCATACCTTAGCAATGCCGTCCTAAATTTGGGAACACATTCCACATATATCAAAAGGTTGCTATGATTAATGTCAGCTAACAAATCCTAAGTTAAACACGATTTGTTGACAGAGATTCATTATAGCAACCTTTCTGATATCTGTGGAGTGTGTTTCAGTTTTTGCTTCTGACAGTGTTTACCACCCTGGGAGTGACCCCAACAGTATTGCGTACCATAGCAATGCCAGTACTCTGCCCAGGACTGGTGTGGCGGCCAGGGCTGCCACAAACCTCTATATTTGCACAATGCTGGCATAGGTGTGGGAGTGTGTGTATGTCTATCCAGTGTGTTGTGGCTGCCTACACCTTACTGAGCCCACACTGCTTGCACTGTTTCCATTGTTAGCCTGCCAATGTGCATAATGAGGAGCAAGGTACTGTGGGGTATGGCCCGAATAGGGTGGCCTGGGCAGGATGCATCTGCACAGGGCATAGGGAATGGCTGGGACATTGTAGTGCCCAACCATCACCTGCATGGACAGGGTGGCCACAGCATGTCATGCTGGGCGGTCACTCTCACCCTGACTGAGCAGTGACCATGGCATGGCTAGGTTCCCCCATAGTGCTATACAGTATTTCTCTCAAGTGATATTTATGGGTTCCCTTTTCTGGTGCCCAGTCACTGACATACCTGCTTGGTGTGTGCTCACATCCCATTTTTGGGTGCACACAGTTCCTCTAGGAACATTCACTATGTACTAACTAGCAGACTGTCTGCAGTTAGCATGTGTATGGCTGGAACACATTGCAGGGTGCAGCGGGTGGAGACTGACTGTGCCCTCTGCTGGTGAATGTCAGATAGTGGTGGGGGGCAGCTGAGCTTTTCCAACGTTCTGCCTGTCTGCCATTGCCTTATGTGATGCATACAGATCTGCATTGACTGCCCCGAGGGTGCCTGTTCCCCAGCAGGACTGGGGTTGATGGTCCCCTCTACTGCCACCATTGCAGAGATGTAGAATGTGGATCTGTTGGTGGGAGATCTTGTCCCCCACCCTAACCCACAGAGGGGGGTTGGGTGGTGCTTTTGGGTCCAAACACCCTCCTTCACTTATGTGACCATGGCACCCACACAGGTTATGCACTATTCTGGGTGCATCATAGTCCAGAAGGGCTAGAAGTGACTGGGAAATACAGATGGACACAGGTGTATCCTAGGTGTATCTGCAAGGACTACCTATCACACACTGGCACTGATGGGACCTGCAGCATAGCCTATCTCAGCCAAGCCAGGTGCTGCGGACCTGGTGCTGGGCGTCCCACCTCACCCTCAAGGTGAGCACAGGACCCGCACAATGTCACGGTCTGTAGCTACTCTGTTCCAGTAACACACACGGTCAGTTCCCCCTACCAGGCTGAGGTGCTGTGGGGGTGCATACCCCATCTTGTGATCAGCTGTAGAGAAAGGAGTTTTTCCATATGAAATACTTTCCATCTGAGGCAGGATCGGAGGATCCGAAACACAGTGCTGGGTCATGGTGTTTATGAAAGTTTTTCAACATGTTTTGAGGAAAACATATTCCTTTCTGAATTGCTGAAGGGAGAGGAGGATGCCTTCCATTTAAATCTAACAAGATCCACGGATTGTTTAAAGGACCCAACTGCCAGCTAAGTAGAAATTTGGTTTTCCAAATTCTCTTGATGTGTTTGATACTTAGCACGTTGACTTTGGGGGTTCAGTTATTTTGATATAGGACTGTTTCACAATAATAAAAAAGATTAAAGGGAGAAGTCCGTTACTCGATGGGGTTTCCTGTCCCTTGTCCTGACAGACATTCCTACATTTAATATTTTATATATACATATATTTTTTGTAGTGTGTTTTTCTATGTTTGTCCCTATTTCGTGATCTGATTGTAAAACTGGATCTGCATGTGCAGTGCATCATGGGTACGGGTGGGTTTACCCTATCCTGGTAACCACAGCAGACAGTTTGTGTGGTGACCTGCAGTCTTTCTGTAGCCAGCCAGCGGTGTGTTAGTAGCTATAGAGATGTAGCCCACTAGTTACTTCAATGACTGTGGAGGCAGAGGCCATGGGTTTGATCCCACAGTGGTGTTATTTAATAAGGCTGTCTGAGGCTTTTCCTTTTAATTTAAATCAGTGCTGCCAGCAAAATACACCCTCACAGTGCTGTAACCTTAAGGTGCCTCATAAGGTGCCTTGGTGGACAGGGCACTTTATAATGTGTCCTATGGAGTGCCTTATAGGGCGCCTTATGCGGCACCTTATGTTATGGCACTGTGAGGGTGTTTTTGCTGGCAGCACTGATTTAAACTTAAAAAAGGAAATGCCTCAGACAGCCTTCTTACATAACACCACTGCGGAATTGAACCCATGACCTCTGCCTCCGCCGTCATTGCAGTAACCAGTGGGCTACATCTTTATAGCTTCTAACATTGCGCTGGCATGAACTTAGGGTTAACGCGCGTTAACGTGCTACGGCACCCACTATTGCGCGATACAGATTCTTGCTACCTTGCCGCCGGAACACCCACTCCTTATATGGCATTTTTCACATTATCGCTGCAACTAGCGCCGGTAACATTAAGATGGTTTAGTAAACATACCCCTCAGTGTACAGTGCCTTGTACATTTTTGTATTTTGTCTGAAAAAAACAAAACAGAAATAAAAAAACAGAATTCAAAATGCATTTAAGTAGAAGCCCAGACATGACCCCAGTAGAAGAACCAAATAAATAAACATGGATCTATGTAAATAGTTCAACCTCTGTTCTTTGTAATATGTTGTGTTAAGTGTAAATCACCCCTGATCTCTGGAAGGGGTGGAATAGAAGAAACAAATAAAAAATCAATCAATCAATCTGTGGCAAAATTTTAAGCCCACAGACTATCTGCAGCCAACTTGAAGAAAAGAACTATTCTGCCAAGAAAAGTGAGTGAAATCTGCACCATCCAACTGTGCAAAGTTGGTAGACACTATCCTAAATGACTCATGGCTGTTATTACTATAGAAAGGGGCTTCTACCAAGAACTGAGTCAAGGGCAGTAAAAACTTATACGAGTGTTCTTATAACATTTGCATATGTCTTGGTTGTATATTCTTGCCCTTTTGAATCAAAGGTTACTTGTGCTTAAATCTCCTCCCTGCTGTTGGGATGCCTAATATCCACTTCCTGACTTATGATGTAATTTTTTTCTTTGTTGGTCATGCTGGTGATGTTGTTCCTAGAACTGCTCTCCACTGAAGACAAGGGATTGAGCCATCTTTACAGCAGGAATCTTGCTGGGATCCTAGAAGCATCTTTTTTCCACACTGAAGTTCTAGCAATCAGGTTTCTGGAGAAAACCTCATCCCAGTTGCAGGCCTCAGGCTCTGTATAACTATCCTTAATTCCATCTCATCTTACAGTACATTTTTGTTGTTTCAGTTACTCTAGAAATCAAATGTTCTGGAAGTTAACAAGTAGGGAAAGTATGCAGAGCATAGCTTCTGGAATTCTTTCCAACCTCTCTCTGCACGTGTGTGTGTGTGTGTGTGTGTGTGTGTGTTATGCTTGCACACCTGTTTGTATCTGCATTATCTACGAGGGGGGAGGGGTCTGTTTTGTTTGCATTGCATAATCACTATTTTATTTGTGCTTGTGTATCTTTATAGGATGGTATGTCTGTGTGTGTTTGAGTGTATCTGGGCGTTGGCATTTTAGTACGTTTGTGCGTGTGCTGGTTCTCTGTGAGATTGGGAGAGGAAATGAGGGGGGAACTGTTTGAAAGGTGCAGTTCTGTGATTGTTGTGTCACTGTGAATCAGTGTTACTCTAGCTGGAGCTGTTAGAACTTCTTTTTTTTTTCCCATTTAAGTTTTTTTATTGATATCATATAATAGAAATACAAACCATTTGAAAAACAGCGTTCGTACATTAGAATCAATGAGCAGACCTCAGCCTGGTTATAATGTCTGCAGAACTCATATAACAATGCAGATATACTATACTAAAACTCCCCCCCCTTCCTTCCCCCCCCCCAGCAATCCCCCTCTTCCCCCCTCTGTATTGTAACCTATCCTTCCCCCTCTGTACTCCCCCCCCATCTCCCCTTCTGAACCTTCTGTATTCGTCATGCCACTGCATACTCACCGAGCATCACAGCCATACCTCTACACTAGTTGACCTCCTCCGCCTTCCAACCCCCCTCCCCCACTCCCTCTCTCCATGTCTCCAGCCATCTCCAAACCCCCTGCCAATATACCGCACTTATCCCTCCTTTCCCCCGTCTCAACTCTGTTAATTTATACATCAGACTCACCTCAGCCACTCTGCGCACAAATCCCGCCAATTGTGGTAAGCTCTGTCCCCCCCACTGCTGAGCTATCTCGCAACGAGCCACAGCGATACAATGATGCAACACCCCCTCCTCCCGTCTCGAAAGGTCATCCTCAAGTTGATGCAACAAGCATGCCTCCGGTCTCCCATGCAAACTATGCCCAGTCATGCCATAAATCACCTCAATTACCTGCCCCCAGTACACCTGTATCTTGTCGCACTTCCACCACATGTGCATCCAGTCTCCTCTTTCAGCACACCCCCGCCAGCATAAGTCATCTCTTCCCCTCCCCGCACGATACCGACGTACTGGCGTCCAATACCATCGGTATAGTACTTTGTATGCATTTTCTTTAATTTGCGTGGCTATGGACACAGTAGCAATCGTCTGGAGTAACTTCTCCCAAGCCTCTACCGTCCAACACACACCCAGATCCTCCTCCCATTGCAACATATAGCGTAACTTGCATTCTCCAGTCCCCATGAGGCCTTTGTAAATTCTGAACAAAACCCCCTTTTGACCCATCTGGCCTGAGCATAGAGCCTCAAACCAGCCTCTATTTTCCCAGAGGTCTTTCCATATCTTCGGTTGCCTCACAAAGTAGCTTAATTGTGTATAGGCAAAATGATCACTCTCTTTCAGCTGATAGAGATCCTTAATGCCTTCAAATGGATGCATTCCCTGAGAGTGTATAACTTGGTGAATGTACTCTAGCCCGTTTTGTGCCCATCTTCGTAAAAGTTGCTCACCGGGGCCCTGTCCCCGTTCGAAACAGGCCGCAATAGGCATCCCTTGTATATAGCCTTTATCTTGAACAAGCTGAGGCTTACTGCGTTTCCAGATTTTCAAGCTATTCGCCACCATGGGGCTAAGTGCCTGTACGTCGAGACCCTTAGTCCCCCTCCAGATCACCCTTTCAAGACCATCCCCCCCACCAGCTCATGCTCCATTTGTACCCAAGATTTCAACGTTTCTCTGTGCCACTCATAAATCGTTTTTAATTGCGCTGCCTCATAATATTTGCATATATTAGGTACCCCCAGCCCCCCCTCTCCTTTTGTCCTTTGCAATACCCGCAGTGCTACCCTTGGGCGCTTCTGCACCCATATAAACCTATTAACTAACCGTTGTATCCTTCGCAAACTATTCGGCGGAACCCATATCGGGAGCATCTGAAACAAAAACAGCAGTCTGGGCACAAGCATCATTTTAACCGTCGCAATGCGCCCAAACCACGATAGGTATCCCCTTCCCCACCCGTCTAACCAACCCTCTATCTTCCCCAAGACCCTCCGATAGTTCGAGTTATATAACTCGTCAATTTTGTTGCTAGTCCATATGCCAAGATACCTGATACTTTCTCGCGCCCATTTGAAAGGATATTTCTTTGCCAGTACATTAACTACCTCACTGGAAACCGCTAAATTCAAGATTTCCGATTTGGTCCAATTGATGGTAAACCCCGATACTTTGCCATATTCTTCCAGCTCCCACATAGCTATGGGTAGGCCGACCCGGGGTCTTGCCATACTGAGAATTATATCGTCCGCGAACAGTGAAATTTTATAGGCCCTCCGCCCCACTTTTATTCCAGATATATCCGCCCGTTCTCTTATCCGCTGCGCTAAGGGCTCTATTGCTATCGCAAACAATAGCGGAGATAAAGGGCAACACTGCCTCGTTCCCCTCCCTTGATCAAAAAACTGCGAATGGGCCCCATTCACCCTCACACATGCTTTTGGATGTACATATGGCGCCTTCACCCAAGCGAGAAACTCTCTCCCCAACCCCACCTTCTCCAGCACCTGGAAAAGAAAAGGCCAAGACACCTGATCGAAGGCCTTCTCCGCGTCCAACGAGAGTAAGAGCGCTTCTTCCTTGCTCCGCTCGCTAGCCCATATAATGTTTAATATCTTTCGGATATTATCCGCGACCTGTCTACCAGGAATAAAACCCGCCTGATCTTGGTGTATCAGTTTTCCAATAACTTTATTGAGCCTCATGGTGAGAATCTTAGCGAAAAGCTTAGCATCCAGGTTAAGCAGGGAGATAGGCCTGTAAGAGGCACACTCTTGTGGGTCCTTCCCCTCCTTATAAATTACTGTTATACCCGCCCATCCCATTGAATCCGCTAATTTCCCACCCTCCCGTGGTTGGTTAAATAAGTTCACCAGAGGCCCAATTAACAGGTCTCCGAACTTCCTATAAAATCTGGCAGAGAGGCCATCCAATCCTGGAGCTTTCTCTAATTTTAACTGTTTAATTGCCCTCCCTACTTCGTCTGCTCGAATGGGTTTATTAATTTCCTCCTGTTCACACTCTCCCAACTTAGGCAAAGCTATGGAGTCAAGGTAGGTTTCCACCCTCCCGGTTTGGGGCAGATCTCTTGCTTTGTACAACTCCTGATAATAGTCCTTAAAGGCATCCCTAATCTCCCCATCTTTAGTAACCAATTCTCCGCCCTTCCTTCGAACCCCCATGATATGAGAGCGAAGCTTCTGCTGCTTCAGCTTCTGCGCTAGATACCTCCCAGCCTTATTCCCCCCCTCAAATACCTCCTGCCTCAGAAGCTGCATCTGATAGCGTATCTTTTCCGCCTGCAACTCATTGAGTTGCGCTCTCGCTAGCAGCACCCGTCCCCTATACGATTCCCCCCTTCCTTGCCCATCCAATTCTTCCAGTTCCAGCAGTCGTTCCCTCAGGAGCCGCTCTCTATCCTCCCGTTCCCTCTTTTTCCGTGCCCCCCATTTGAGCAATACGCCCCTTATCACCGCCTTATACCCATCCCATATTCCCCCGCATTCTACCTCTCCATTATCATTAAACCTAAAGTATTCCCGGGTTCCCCTCTCCACATCCTCTTGGACCCTCACATCATCCAACAGGGACTCATTGAGTCTCCAAAACCTCTTCCCCCTCCCTTCCTCTACCACTTGCAGGCTCACCACCACCGGGGCATGATCTGACCAGGTAGTGGACTCCATTTCCGCCCCTGTAATCTTTCCCCCCACCTCCTTTGAAACCCAAATAGCATCAATACGTGAGTAAGACCCATGTACTGGCGAATAGTAAGAAAACTGTCTCCTCCCAGGGTGCTGCAATCGCCACGCGTCCACTAGACAGTGCTGTATCACAAAGTTACGATATCTCTTTCTATCCCCCCTCTTTCCCTCCCGTTTCCCTGTAGCATCCTGGGTTGGGTTCCACGTTAGGTTAAAATCCCCCCCACATATAAGGATTCCGTCCCCCTGTTTCCCCACCTCCTCGTTCAGTTTTGTCCAGAATTCACGCTGTCCCCCAGTCGGTGCATACACATTCACTACACAGTACCATACACTCCCCACCTTCACCCGCACCAACACATACCTCCCCTTCTTATCCCTTACCACCGACTGCACCTGCATCTTTAATCGAGATGCAAAGAGTATAGCAACCCCTCCCTTCTTCTTCTTTTCCACAATATTTGAAGCATGGATACACACCCCGTAACCTTTAGGCTTGACCAGATATTCTGTGGCCCGTGTCAAGTGTGTTTCCTGAAGCATGACTATTGCCGCCTTCTGGCGGGCTAACTCTGTGTACAATTTGCGTCTCTTAAATGGTGAGTTAAGCCCCTTCACATTTAATGTGACTAGTTTAAGCTCACCCGTTCTTCCACTCCCCCCCATCCCGCCCTCTATCCTGAAACCCCCAACCCCCCTCCCTCCCCCCCAACCCCCCCTCCCCTCCCTCCTCTCCTTGAGAGAGGATCATCTTCCATAAAAGTGACCAGTGATCGGCCATGCCTGACTATCTTCCCTTCCCCCTCCCCCCTTCCCCCTATACCAGCACAACACCCAAAGCCCCCCTCATCTCCCCTTCCGAACCTCTACCTCTATCCTCCTCACCGCCCTCCTTCCCACCCCCTCCCCTACAGTCTAACCCCTCCTTCCTCCCTCCAGCAATTAATAACATCATTCCCCCCCCCCTCTGCAACACAGTTCTGCCACTTCCAAGAACATACTGATACATCTTTGTAACCCAAAGTCCACACATTCAGCCGTCGCCTTTCTCCTCTGCTGGTAGTCCTGGGCTCTCTCTATTCAATCGCGCCGCTCTGCTCCCTGACATTGGAACTCGGTGCCATCTCTGTACCGTCTTCTGTGAACTGGAGGGCTTCGCAGTGTCTGCCGGCGCTCCTGTCTGAAGACTTCTCCCTTCTGGTATGTTAGGTAAGCCGAAGTCGCGAAGTACAGTCCATGCCTCCTCTCTGTTCTGCACCCGCCTTGACTTCCCCTTGCAGGTGATCAGTAGCCCAAAGGGAAACAGCCACTTGTATCGTACATCCTCTTTTCGCAAATACGCGGTCACCTCCTTGAGGTGCCGTCGGCGTTGTAAGGTTCCTGCAGAGAGATCTTGAAATAGCTCCAGATGGTGTTCCTCCCAAATTATCTGTCGCACTTTCCTCGCCGCTCGGAGCAGTCCTTCCTTAATCTTGAAAGAGCTAAAGCACACAACTATATCTCTAGGTTTGTGATCGCGTATCAGGCCCAGGCCCCGGTGCGCTCGCTCAATGTGCGATGAGTCGATCGACATCTCCCCCTGCAGGTCTGCAGCTAACAGCAAGGATTTGAAAATTTTTTGCAGAACTTCTTCGCAGTTGCGGTACTGAGGTTCCTCTGGAAGCCCCCGGATCCGTAGGTTACATCTCCTGGACCTGTCTTCCAGATCCTCCAATTTCATCTGCTGCTCCACTTGGGCCTGCTGGAGTGTCCCCCAGCACTTTTGTAAATCTACCATTTCCTCCCCTTGTTGCTCCATCTGAGTCTCCAACTCCTCAACTCTATTTCCAATGTCCACAATATCTTGCCTCAGTGACTGTATGGACTCTTTGAGTTCGTGCTTCACCCTGCTAGTTTCTGTCTTAATCTCTTTCTTCATTTCAGTAAGCCAGGTTTTCAGGTGAGAGATATCCCCTGGGCTAACTCCATGTTCCAGCTCCTCTCCCAGGTCTTTGGGCTCTCCATCCTGCGTTCGGCTCTCTTTCTCCCCCTCTCTTCCACCTTTGACTGCCGCGTAAGGGGAGCGAAAATCAGCCAGTTTCTTGCGGGCCGCCAAGGATCCTTTATTTTTTTCCATTCTTTTGTTATGTTATTCAACGTGGGGTCCCCAAGCTTCGTAAGCTGCATCCCCTGGAGGCCTCTCCCTCTACTTCTCAGCTGGTTGCCAATGCTGCTTTTGGAGCCCCACTGTCTGCTATGAGGCTGCACTTTGCTCTGCTCACTTCCCTCTTACCGGGGCTTCTCAGCTCTCCAAGTTAAGCTGAACTTTGCCGGCTCCACCTGGGGGACACCGCTGCTGCTTTCTCCCCTCCGCCGTAAAATGCACTGCCTCTCTGGTGTCCTCCGTTTGGCCTCCCGGTTCTCCACTGCTCAGATCTGTCAGCTCTCCTCAACCCGCTGCACGCGGTCTCACCGGGGACGTCACTGCTCACCGGAGCGCCGTTTCTCCCGCGTGTCAAGCTCCTTCCTTGCTACCTTTTAGTTCTCTTCTGCCTCCAGTCTGGCTATTCTCCCCTCCACTGCTGCTGCACTTTGCCGGCTGTGGGGCCTAACATGCTCTCTCCGCTGGTTTTGGGCCGTCGCTTCCCTGCCCCACTTGCTCTCCCGTGCGATCACGCGGCTGCACTCTCCGCCTGCCGGATTTGCTGGCTCCACACCTCACTCCTGCCTCTTCTTCGTTTCAGGCGGTTTCTCCACTTCTGCTCCCGTGATTTACCTCACTTCGAGGCTTTGAGCACGCTGCTGCACTCTCCGGTCCTCCTGCGGAGTGCTTTGTCACCAGGGCCTCTCGGTCCTCCTCGCGGCTCCCCACACCAGCACAACTCGCCGCCGATCGGATGATTTTAAGGGCCGCTCTCAGTCTGCTCTTCCTTCCATATATAGATGGTATACTCAGAGGTCAGTGCCACAGCCATACAGCTCTGCCTCACTGCTTTTAGGGGTTTTTTAGCACCATTTATCAGGCTTTGACGGCGGAGCCCAATTACCTCGCCGCCATAAGGGCCACTGATGTCACCGGAAGTCGTTAGAACTTCTTTTTACATAGAATACATTCAGGCATTTTTTTAGGAGAAAGGAAGCTTCATTTCTTTTCCCATTTCCTACCATACGCAGAAAGTTGAGTTGTAGAGCACAGAAACTTCCCCCAGCTCTCCTCTTCCTATTTTCTGTGACTAGAGTAGCAATCCAATACTGCTCCTCCCCCTTCATATTGCCTAGAACTGCCTTCCAATATTCCTGCCTCCAGTGGTTGGATCATATCCAGTCTCTGCTGCTAGTTACAATAGTAGTGGCCAGGGCAGACTCACTGACAGAGAGGAGAGGATTAGAGAACCAGATATAGGTTTTAAACTCTGAAAAATATCTCGACACTTTAGTCATCCTTGTAGTATTTGGGCATTACTGTAGAATCAGTTGAATCCTGAAAAAGAGGCCAAACTGGTTAATCCTGAGTCCTGATGATATCGGACACTGACTCCCGCCCCCCTTAAACTTGGGGCCCAAAGTATGTGCTTAGTTTGCAAATGCTTTAATCTAGCCCTGCCAATGGCAGCAGATACTAGTTTTCACAGTAGAATTAAAGAAAATGAAATATACATCTGAATAACTTAAAATGCAGCAGTGAGATATTTATAATTCATGCATGTGTGTGGTGTGAAAGATTGTGTTCACATGCATGCATTTGCGCATGTGTGCGAGTTTGTGTGCATGTGCAGCATGGGGAAAGTTGAGGGTCATTCGGGGGGTGGGGCAGTTACAGTCTGTGCTGTTTGGGGCAATTGCAGGGAGTATTCTTGTGGGTGGGGGCATTTTGTTCAGGTGGAGCAATAGCTGTCCCCTCTTCCCTCCCCCCCCCAAAAAAGGCCTAATGCATTTCTATGGGTGAGGGAGTTGCAGCACAGAAATACTAACACACTGAAACATAGTGGTTACACTCTTAAAACCAGACGTGCCCTCATAGTCACACATTGACAGAAAGGATGGAAACAATTTCATATGCTTTCCCCACCTTGCTGCCATGTCCCTGTTGAGCTGGCTCTTGGCTATTCATAAATGTATTTTGTTATCTCCAGGAACAAGCAGGAATGAGTCTTCACATATGGGTACGTCGGCGCCGACTGAGCCCGCACGGAAATGCTCCCCAGCATCCAATCAGAAAGCCTTTGGGAGCATCCCTCGCGCCTGCGCGGTGACTTCCCGCCTTTCCCACTGTCTCTCCCCAGTTTTCGTTTTTCCGCGGAGCCAACAGGACGTACCTCCTGTCACCGCAGAAACTTTTTTCTTTGAAATCCTTAATTTCTTGTTTTCCTGTGGTCGCGACCGTCTTTCCCGCCGATACCGGTACCGCCGGTGCCTTATTCTTTTCTTTTCCAACTTAGAGAAATAACTTCTCCTCAGTTTTTTCTTTTATCTTTTTGAGGCCTAACAGGCCTTTCCAACATGGAGCCTTCTTCCCCTAAGAAGTGCCTTCACTGCGGAAACTTAATTTTCTTTTTAGACTCCAGTGCCTGGTGTCTAACCTGTTTGGGTCCTGACCCCTTTTCCCCTGGTCCATCGGGCTTTAGTATCGGGAGAAGACCTTCCCTTTTTCGGGTATCTCTCAATGCCGTTTTTCCTCCTGAGGTGAGGAGGCGGGTTTATTCTTCTCTCCAGGATCAGGTAACCCACAAACAGTCTGTTAAGACTAGCCAATTCTTGATGGGTAGGTCTCATGCCCAGCATGATGACAGCTCCGGCCTTGCCCTCAGGACCCCATTGGCAGTAAGACCCCGGCGGGAGTCTTCGGGCTCCAAAGCATTTACGGGGTTTCAGGTTGTTCCTGGGGTTCACTCCTCACAGAACATACCTGAGCCATGCTCGGGGGTGGTATCCGCTTTGAGCGGTACCGATCCCCCGGCATCGGCACCGGTGTCGAGTGCTCCACTCTTCACCGAGGATCGTCAGCTGGTGTCCTCGGTACCTTCGGGGCCGATCGACTCGACCCAGCCTGGCTTCCCTGCGTCCCCGCCATGCGCGGGGTTGGTACCGGCTTCGAGCGGTACCGCTCCCCCGGCATCGGCACCAGTGTCGAGTGCTCCACTCTTCACCAGGGGTCGTCGTCTGGTGTCCTCGGTACCTTCGGGACCGATCGACCCAACCCAGACTGGTTTTCCTGCTTCCCAGCCATGCGCGGGGTTGGTGCCGGCTTCGAGCGGTGCCGATCCCCCGGCATTGGCACCGGTGTCGAGTGCTCCGCTCTTCACCAGGGATCGTCGTCGGGAGTCCTCGGTGCCTTCGGGGCCGATCGATACGACCTGGTCTAGATTTCCTGTATCCTAGCCAACCGCGGGGTTGATACCGGCGTCGAGCGGTACCGATGCCCCGGCGTCGAGTGTTCCACTCTTCACCGGGGATCGTCATCTGGTGCCCTGGGTACCTCCGGGGCCGACCGATGCGCCCCAGATGGGCTTTCCTCTATCTACGCCATGCTTGGGGGGGGTACCGGCTTCGAGCGGTATCGATACCCCGACATCGGCGCTGGTGTCGAGTGTTCCTCTCTTCACCGGGCGTCGTCCTCGGACGTCCTCGGTGCCTTCGGTACCGATCGATACGATTCCGATTGACCTTCAGGTAGCGGCATCGCCGATTCCACCACCGACGCTCGGTTCGATGCCCAGTCTGGAATCCATATCCAGTCTAGATGACTTGGTCCCGACGCGTTTCGGAGCCGATCCATGTCGCCTCCGACTACGCAGTACCGGGGATAATCACCAAAGCTCTCTGGTTACCTCGGTACCACTTCGGCAACCTTCGATACCTGCTATGATGGCATTACCGTCCCCGATGCCGGTACCGGTGTCGACGTCGTTTCCTGCAGTTCCATCGGTGCCATCGATCCTTTCTATGCCTAGCTTGGAATCAATACCGGGAACCGACGACGCAGTACTAACTGCCTCGAATCAGAACTGTCAGTATCGTTCTCCATCTAGCAGGATTCTTTTTATGCACCAGTCCAGTAGGTCTTCTGGTGTTCACGCTGCTCATTCAACCTCAGCCTACCCAGGAATAGTTCCTCTGGGAGATCCTTCTTTTCAGAAATTTCTCCTTGACATGGCAGCCTTTCTTGCCATTCCTATTCCTGGTCCTACTCTTGACCAAGATCCTGCAGAAAAGGAAACCATAATGCTTCCTTTGCATCAGTCTTTGCAGGACCTTCTTCTGAGGATTTGGGAATCACCTTTAAAGGTTCCTGCGCCTTCTACAGCCATGAATGTTCTGTATCAGGTGCCTCCCTCTCCAGGGTTTCAGAAAAGCCAACTTCCGCATCATTCCATTGTAGTGGAATCAGCGAAGAGGAAGGTCAGAAGCAAGAAGAAGCATTCTTCTTTCCCACCAGGTCGTGCATCTAAAGCACTTGATGCCTTTGGACGTCAAACCTTCCAAACTTCTATGTTGGCTTCAAGAATTATTTCATATATTTTTTATATGAGTCTCACACTTCAGGAGGTCACAGAGAAGTTATCTCTTTTGTCTCCTTTTTTGTCAGAACCCAAGGCCTCTGACTATTCCTTGCTTCTTAATCATAGCAGGAATATCTCTTGGTTCCTTTCTCGTGCTTCTCTAGACTCTTTTGAGTCTGTTAGCAGATCCTCTGCTATTGCCATTGGAGCGCGTCGTACAGCGTGGCTGCAGGCTTCAGACTTGAGCAGATGGGCAAAACATACACTGGGTAATTCTCCTTGTACTGGAGACAATCTTTTCAATAGAGAAGCTTTACGTCAGGTTGCTCATTGCTCCACTGACTTTCCTAGTTCTGGAAACCATCCTAAGCCTTCTTTTTCCCCAGGACGTGGGAAATATCCTAACAAACCTTCTTTCCCAAAGAAGAGAAGGTTTAATCCTTCTTCTGCCCATCCTCCCGGTGTACCCAAGCAAGGGACGTCTCGTCCTAGTCTGAAGTCTCCAGACTCTACCCAGTCTGCTCATAACCAGCAACCATAGGTTCCTGTGTATTGCAATTTACAGTTAACTTCCCCTTAGCAGAAGTTTATTCTTCAAACTCTACACTGGTTTCTTTTCCAGTATGCTATGCTCTCGGATACTTTTGTCCATGGGTTGCAGAATTCTCCCATTCTTACTACCACGAAGGGAGGTCACAACTATCCCATGATAGTTTCTGTCCCCATATGGACATCTTTTCCTTCAGCTGCCTTACCCCATGGTAAGTCACTTTCCAACCCCCTCTCTTCCAGGGTTTCCCCTGCTTGAGTTGGTGCCATACTGAAACACTTTTTTTCTTCCAGTGTAGCCTGTTTGTTTTCCTTCACTGCGTGCTCTGAACAACTCATCGGACAGGGACGGAGATTCTCTCCGCTGCCTTTGTCTGTTTTCTCTCTGTTTTCTACAGGAGAATCCCCTCTGTTGTTTTGTTCAGTTGCTGTATATGCAGGAGTTCCAGCGATTACTTTAATGCTCATTGCAAGCTGCTTGCAACTATCTTGCATAATTCTATTCACTGCAGCTTATCTTCTTCTAGCCATATCCTTTCCTCGGATGTGGCAACACGCCTGACTTCTGTCAGTTTTATCTTATAATTCTCCTGCACAATGCTCTTGGCAACCTTCAGAGAAGCTTCTACTCTGGGCCCTTACTACAGAGCATTGACCTTTGTCTCTGAGGGTCTTTCATATACAGCAGACAAGCTTTTCTGCGTGAATGTCCACGGAGTTCCCAATCTGACCGGAATATGCTCCTGTTCCTTACAGCTTGGCATTATGTTTTTCTACTCCACTTGGACAACGCATACTCCTTTATCGTACATGATACCCCTGAACCCCTTGGCTGGGTCACTCTGGTATCTTCGTCTATGCGTTCTTCTTGTCCTTTGGACGTATCAGAGTCCTAAAGTACTGCTGACGTACTCTTGCCAGACTGCTGTTATCCTCTGTTTTTCACGCAACCATACTGGTTCGTCCACTGACCTACATTCCTGCTCCACAGAAATCGATTCTCTATATTTCTTCAGGTGGGTTTCACCCCCTATTATTGGATGAGTTTTTTCCCATCACATTCCCCATGTGAATGTTTTTTTCTGTGGCTCAGTTGCAGGCATGTATTCTGAAAAATTATTTTTCTGTATGTGGGCATACATGTTTTTGTACCCTGGGTGGGCGTCAGCCATCCCACCTCTATCTATACATTTATCTATCTACATGTCTATATGTAGATATATATGTATTTAAAAAAAAAAAAACTACATACATATATTCTCATAGGGATAGATATGTATGTCTTCCAGATATATATATATATAGATATAGATAGATATAGATATATATAGATATATATACAGGCATACGCATATTGGGAGATGTCCATAGCACCCTATGTCTACCTATCTCCCTGACTGTCGGTGCTTAGGTTTTTATTTTCTTATGGGGTCCGGACAGTCAAACTTGCCTATTATCATACGGCTCAGTGACTGGGACGGGTTATACTAACCATTACTGCTGTGATGTCAACAGCTTCTATTTTTGTTATACATCTCCCTATCTGTGCAGTCTCAAACTTCAATGTCTTCCTATCGCTTAACAGCTAGGAAGGACAGTGTACATCTTCAATGTTCCTGAGTACACTTCTGTTCTCCTTGGGAATAGGGGCTTTTTTACATACCCTCTTTTCCCTTCCGGACTGGGCTAATTTTCCAGATCGGTCAGTCTTCTTCTTTTAGTCCTCAATGTTTAGGACTCTGTACCTAAATGAGTTCTCAGCTTTTCCCATAAAGCTTTTCATTGGAGACCTGCCGATCTTCTCCTGCCCCGGTTGACACCTGGGTCACCTGCCCATTCCAGATTGGAACTTCTTCCTCACTGCTGTGGAGTCACCTTGAAGATTCCGCTACTGCATCTACAGTCTACTTCCTACAATCCAGTAGGTAAGCTCTATATTGTGCTAGTTCATTAAATATTTTGATGATACTTGACATACCTTCTAAAGACCTTTTTTCCCTGTAGTCTTTAGATTCGCTGTTCCTCTACAGCTCTGCTCTATTCAACTCCTACCCTCCATCCCCCAGGGGATGCCGGAGATCCAGGTTTGGGAAATGCCGTCCTGTTCCAGGGATTCGCATTTTATGGGATCTCCCCTGGCACCCACAGCTAGAGAGTCCCCATATGTGAAGACTCATTCCTGCTTGTTCCTGGAGATAGCACAGTTACTTACCTGTAACAGGTGATCTCCGGAACAGCAGGAATTAGTCTTCACAACCCACCCACCTCCCCTAGGAGTTGTATCTATCTATTTCCTTTCCTCTTTCTCTCCTTCTGTCTCAGCTATGAAACTCAACTGGGGAGAGACAGTGGGAAAGGCGAGAAGTCACCGCGCAGGCGCGAGGGATGCTCCCAAAGGCTTTCTGATTGGATGCTGGGGAGCATTTCCGTGCGGGCTCCGTCGGCGCCGACGTACCCATATGTGAAGACTAATTCCTGCTGTTCCGGAGATCACCTGTTACAGGTAAGTAACTGTGCTTTCTTTGTTGTAAATTCTACAATGAAACCTAGTGACTGAACTGTACAGCTTTCTTAATGGCTTCTACGTATGATTGTTCAACATACCCCAGACAACAGAACGAGAAGATCCAACATGGTAAACACCCTGATCACTCCCTCAGCAATAAGGACCTGTACTAAGGCTGTCAGAAACCGTGCCTTCTCGTTATTATGCACCGACTCTCTGGAATGCCCTTCCTGCTTCAGTCCGAGGTATTATGGACCATTCAATGTTCAAAAAGGCATTAAAGACTCACCTCTTCCAGCTGGCCTATGTCAACATAACTTAAGAATTGCTCTACCATGCTGGCCCCTGCACTCACAATGTCCCTGCACTCACTGAGACTCAACCTGAGACCCGGTTGCACAATATGTAATTAGTTCTCCCTTCCTCTCCCATTTCCCTTGCCTTCATCCTCCTCCCCGTCCCTTCCTCTTTCCTCCCTCCCACCCTTTCCTCAAGTGGACTTTCATTTTGTCACTATTTACCTGCACCTTGTTATTTAGTTGTTGTTTTACCTGTTCGATGTAAAGTTACTGAGTTAAGCGTTTTGACGTTCTATGCCTGTTCTATGTAAGTTGCTTGACTGTTCATGTTTACTGTAAACCGCACTGATACTAAATAGTGCGGTATATAAAAGCTAATAAATAAATAAATAAATAACACAGTGACCGAACGGTGTAGTCTGCCAACTAGTGTTGGTGAAGCACAGCAATATCAATTGCTTTGGAACGACAACACTCCATAGTTAGACTGTAAAATCCATCCTTTAGATGTAATTTCAACAGATTTCAAAGGTTAGATATATTAACTCACTTTGTTTCACTTTTTACTCTGTCAAAACCAACAAAGTTTGAGAACCACTCAATTCAAATAACCCCTCCCATCTACACACACACACACAAAAGTGCTGGAAAGAATTCTTGAGCCATGCTCCACACACATTCCCCATTTGTTAAATGACTAAAATAGCTGAGGTGGGTTTCATTACACAAAACACAAGCAACATGAGGCTACATCTGAAATGATGTGGCTTCAGTAGAAATTAACATCATCAAAATCTCTAGTGCAGAAGTTCCCAACCTTTTTGATTTTTTTGGAAGTTAAGGGGTCAACACATTTGGGGGACCTCCAGTTCAGCTCATCCCTATCATTCTTCCCAGACACCCCCCCCTCCCCTCAGTGCCAAGCCTATCCTTACTAGCCTTCTTTATCTACCTTACCCTTCTTGTCTCCACCATTCTCTCTCTCTCCCCCTCCAGCAGTCCACCATTAGTCTCTTCCTCTATCCCCCCTCCCCAGCCAATCCCCACAGTTTCTCTCTTTTCTGTGTCTTGAGGACTCCCAGGGGTCTAGGCCACAGGTTGGGAACTACCGCTCTAGTGAGTTACTGGAGGCAAGGAGAGGCTAAAACCAACCCCAGACTGTAGTGTGCCCCAGCTCACCTGGCTAATTTCTTTATAGTAGGCGTGATCGGGGTCCATGGGTGGTGGAGGAATGTCAAAGGAGCGCCGCCAGATCTTCACTTGCTCCTCTCCATGCTTGGCTGCTGTCTCAGCCTTGTTCAGACCTGTCAGACCACCATAGTGCCTCTCATTCAGGCGCCAGGTTCGTATAACAGGCAGCCACATCTGATCAATGGCATCCAGCGCGAACCAGAGAGTGCGGATTGCCCGTTTCAGGACAGAGGTGTAGCAAATGTCAAACTCATAGCCAGCATCTGGAAAGTATTTGAAGTACAAAAAGGTCAAAACTAATTATTCTAGTATTAAAGGAGCAGACAAGTACATAACTGTATTTATAATTCAGGAAACAGGTTGCTGAAGCTCATACAGGTTAGAGAAATTTCAAGCAGCAGTTTTTCTGCTATTAGTAAAGTCTGACCAGATCATCAAAATCAGTTTTTAATAACCCAAATTTCTAAACAACCCATAAAATGTCTTTTTATTTCAACATCTCCTCCCAAAATCACTGGGAAAGACAGGCCCGATATTCTTCTGGACAGGCTATGCGCCATGTCAGCTCATAGCCCTGCCGGCTGACCCTTAAAACGGGATATGCAATGCTGGGGTAATATGCGGGTATCTCCACACAACTCGGAAGCCGCTGAAGCTAACTAGGTAGCGGCAATATTGCATGCTACCCAGTTAGGGCCTGCGCCGTAAAGGTAGGCAAGGGTTTTCCTCGCCTATCTTTTCGGCACAAAGCACTAATAGGACAGCATGCAATATCACTGCTGCCCCTTTATATCGCGCCCCTGCCTCCGCTCTGCCCGGGAACGCCCCTGACACTCCCTGATGCTAGGCGGATAGCATCGGGGCACATAGGGGACATAGATAGGGATATTCAACGGCACTACCCATATATGTGCCATTGAATATCCCCATCAAATGCATTTACATGGTTTACTAGGCTGTATGTAAACCATGTAAATGCCCTTGCAATAATCAGGCCTGATATCACTAGATTTAGGGAGACATCACAGTAAGTCAGGACTAAAATCCTCCCAGATTTGATGCTGCTCTTCAGGATTCACCATGGTGCTGCTAGAGGCCATCTTTATTTGTAAATTTTTGTTGTACAAATCCAACCAACCATTGTTTCATATCATCACAAGCCAAGACCCCATTTCCCCCACCCTTCCCCTCCCACCAAACATATCAAAACTGATCAATATGCATCAAATAATATCCAACAATATCAAACTATCTGCCAATTCTCATAAACCCGCCCAGCGCTCATGGATTTGGGCAACTCGGGCTTACAGCTTTGCTCTTACCTCAGTCATACAGTAAATCCAGTCCAACCTATTAGCAACTTCAGAAATGTCAGGCATCAGTTTGGCTTTCCAGTTCTTGGCAATCACCATATATGCTGCAATGATACACATTCGGGCTGGCACCCATGCTTCTCGGGTAAAGTCAACAGGCTAGAGTTGGGCCGTAGCTCGACTTGGGCCCCCACTATGTCTCCCAACAACTCCTCAACCTTTTTCCACTATTTGACAGCCTCTGGGCACCCCCACCACATATGAAAGAAGTCTCCCACTTGTCCACAGCCCCATCAACACCTCTCATCAGAAGATGAGCCCAATTTATGCAGTCTGTGTGGAGCCCAATATATCCTGTAGAGAATTTTATAAGCATGTTCTACCAGTAAGATTGCTATGGATAATTTCCTAGTGTGCTCAAACCTAGCTTTCCATTGCTGCTTCCCTATCTTCACCCCCAGAGCCCGTTCCCACTACTGGCAAACCGGAGATATCATCTTACACCCGTGAAGTAATAGTCGGTACATGGCCAACAGTAATCCCCTGGAACTTTCCCACATGGAATACCCTAGCTCAAACTCTGTCCTCCGATTTAGGGTGCCACTCGTGTTCTGGTTGGACTGCACATAGTGCCGCACCTGATTGTAATAGAACACATGTCCCTCTGGCAGTCAATATTGTCGCTATAACGCCCCAAAACTCACCATCCCCCCCTTTGGTATCTCTTAATTGTCCCACCACCCACAACCCAGCCTCATACGACATGCAGTAAGTGCTGTGCATAAGGCTCGGTTGAAAGTCAAGGTAGGCATATGCCAAAATAATGCCTACTTCCCACACTGTATAGAAACCACACCTGCAGACTGTTGGATACCAAAGGGGGGGGGGGATCTCTCTCCTCCACCCCTCTCCTGCTCTATCAACCAAATTGCACTCCCTAACAGCATTAATCCACTAAGTTCCTGCTCAAACTGTGCCCACTGTTTTCCCCAATCCCCCTTCCCCCTCAGCATAGCTCCCACATAATACATCTCCCCTCCCCATTCCTTCTAACCCACATCAGAACCTGTCTTGCCACCCGTGGGGACCTCTTCCTCTAGATGAAGTCACATATACACCTCTGTCAGACTCTCAGCATCACCTCCATTCTTCCCATTTAGAGCCCACTTGTATTCCCAGATACTGAATCTCTCCCTTAGCCCACTTAAATGGAAAGGCCTTCTTCAATCGTTCTTCCCAACCCTGTTCCAGCTGCACTTTAAAAATCTCTGTTGAGAGGTCACGTGATGTGGTGAGACCAAGTGGCTGTAAACCGCTCGAGCTCCGGGTACCCCTCCTCCCCCGCCAGCAAAACGGGCCATGCTTAAGCCTTAAGGCTTCACCAAATCCTCAGGCGGAGAGGTGGGAGAGTCAAGTTAGCGATCTCCACGGAGAGCGGGGCATGGCGGCAGCGGTAAAAGCTGGCAGACGAGAGAAAGAACGGACAGCCGGACAAAACAAAATGGCGGAATCGCCTCCGGCACCCTGCTCACCAGCATCGCCAGCATTTATAGAGGAGATTTCGGCAGCGGTGTCCAGTGCGTTGTCATCTCAATTCAATGCTTTACATGGCAAGATGGATACCCTGCAAAATTATGCAATTGCTAGGTAGCCGGATGCAAGAAGCAGAGGCTCGAATTGGGCAGAATGAGAAGAGCGTGGAAGCATTGGCGCACAAGGTAAAGCGAATGCAGGCAACGTTGCAGATGCAGGAAGCCAAGATAGATGATTTAGAAAATCGATCCCGCCGCAACATTCTCCGCTTTTTGGGTATCCCGAACAGCGTACTGGACACGGATTTAAAAGCATATCTGGAGACCCTGATTGCGCATATGTTGGATGGTGGAGACTGGAGAGGAACGTGGACAGCTTATTTTAGAAAGAGTGCACAGAGTGGGGCCTAGACAATCAACAGATCATAGGCCTTGTGTAGTGTTGGCAAAATTCCTGCAAGTCCCTCAGAAAGAAGCAGTGCTGAAAATGGCCAGGAAAATCGGGAGTTATTGTAAAAGACAATGTGAAAGTGAGAATTGCGCAAGATTACTTGGCGGCCTTGAGCCAACGAAGGAGGGCTTATGCTCCCCTTTGTCAGAAACTAGTGGAATACAACAATCACTGTGGTCCTCTTATTCAGAGCTAAAACTACGAAATTATTAAACTCTGTAATGTAACATGAAAGTTATAGGCAACTTCTATTGACATCAATTCTATGTCTTGTAAACTTAAATGGCTAACAGGTCTCAGATTATTCGGGCATTTATATGACCATTATTACTACGGTCAAGTAACCCTCCACACATCAACGACCTTCTCATAGCCACAGTTGACAGACCAAATTTATCTTTTTGTCTTTTTATCTTTTATATCGTTTTTTTCTTTTAAATAAGTTTTTTATAAAAAATTGAATTTCTTGTAAACATTGAACTTAGCTTTCAAAAACAGCTTCAAAAACGTCCTTCTTCTTTTTCAAACAAGCGTTCCCGCTGGTAACATAATTATACCCAACGCTGAATGTGCGCTACAATGACGCGTTTCACCATGTATGGCTTCCTCAGGGGATGGCAGAAACACAGACGCTTCTTTTACTATAACACTAAAAACAAAAATGTCGAATTAGTGCATACTTTCAACAGGTGAATAAAAATATAACCAGGATACTGACACAAGGAAAACTATCAGAAGCAAAAAGACCAGATAGAATAGAGAAATAACCTGAAGCTTCTCAAATATGCGCTCAAAAGCTGTTACTCTTGTACTTCACATTTCAAACCGCTGTTAAACACCGCGCATGCGAGTTAAGCTAAATAGATTTAAAGCAGTCCGTCAGTATTTACGTCATGATCACATGCAGGCTTCCCATTCAATACGGGCATTCAATCCTGCTGGCTCCACGGTATTGAGTTTATGAATCCATTGTTGTTCTCTATATAACAAAGCATTCTCTCGAGATCTTCCATGTGATGATGTTAACAATTGATCAATGCAAAAACATTTCAAATCCTCATACCCGTGTTGTAACTTTATACAATGCTCCACTATTGGTGCCTCTCGTCGAATGCAATGCAATGTAGCCTGCTCTTGTGTTCATTCATACGGACTCGAAACTGTCGGATAGTTTTGCCGACATAGAGAAGGCCACACGGGCATTTGATGCAATATACAACATGCGTTGAGGAACATGTGGTAAAATTTTGAAGCTTATATTGTAAGTCATGATATGAGAATTCTGTTGTTTCTTGAGTAATTGTGCAAACATTACACTCATTGTTGCATCCTCCCACACGACAGGAGGAAATGGAAGAAGATCAACAGATTAATTTCGTAACTACTTTTTCCCCTTATAGTTATGCATTAAAAAAGAGTTTACAACGTCATCAAAATGTGTTGCATACTGTGCCAGGTTTGGAAAAAGTTCACACTCGCTGTGTTTGGAAAAGGCAACAAAACTTTAAAGAACTGTTAAGTCCAGCAATGTTAAGACCTCTATCTTCCAATGTAGATTCCTCTCATAAAGGTCATTTTAAATGTGGAGAGTGTAATGTTTGCACAATTACTCAAGAAACAACAGAATTCTCATATCATGACTTACAATATAAGCTTCAAAATTTTACCACATGTTCCTCAACGCATGTTGTATATTGCATCAAATGCCCGTGTGGCCTTCTCTATGTCGGCAAAACTATCCGACAGTTTCGAGTCCGTATGAATGAACACAAGAGCAGGCTACATTGCATTCGACGAGAGGCACCAATAGTGGAGCATTGTATAAAGTTACAACACGGGTATGAGGATTTGAAATGTTTTTGCATTGATCAATTGTTAACATCATCACATGGAAGATCTCGAGAGAATGCTTTGTTATATAGAGAACAACAATGGATTCATAAACTCAATACCGTGGAGCCAGCAGGATTGAATGCCCGTATTGAATGGGAAGCCTGCATGTGATCATGACGTAAATACTGATGGACTGCTTTAAATCTATTTAGCTTAACTCGCATGCGCGGCGTTTAACAGCGGTTTGAAATGTGAAGTACAAGAGTAACAGCTTTTGAGCGCATATTTGAGAAGCTTCAGGTTATTTCTCTATTCTATCTGGTCTTTTTGCTTCTGATAGTTTTCCTTGTGTCAGTATCCTGGTTATATTTTTATTCACCTGTTGAAAGTATGCACTAATTCGACATTTTTGTTTTTAGTGTTATAGTAAAAGAAGCGTCTGTGTTTCTGCCATCCCCTGAGGAAGCCATACATGGTGAAACGCGTCATTGTAGCGCACATTCAGCGTTGGGTATAATTATGTTACCAGCGGGAACGCTTGTTTGAAAAAGAAGAAGGACGTTTTTGAAGCTGTTTTTGAAAGCTAAGTTCAATGTTTACAAGAAATTCAATTTTTTATAAAAAACTTATTTAAAAGAAAAAAACGATATAAAAGATAAAAAGACAAAAAGATAAATTTGGTCTGTCAACTGTGGCTATGAGAAGGTCGTTGATGTGTGGAGGGTTACTTGACCGTAGTAATAATGGTCATATAAATGCCCGAATAATCTGAGACCTGTTAGCCATTTAAGTTTACAAGACATAGAATTGATGTCAATAGAAGTTGCCTATAACTTTCATGTTACATTACAGAGTTTAATAATTTCGTAGAAACTAGTGGAGGCTAACATTAAATTTACCGTGCAATATCCTTCTCGACTACATATCATGCACAAGGGAACGCACCAGAGCTTCGCCACCGCAACAGAGGCAACCAAATATGTGGAGGGACTGACACAGAAGCAGGCAGCTACTACTGCGGAGTAAAATGGAGAGCCCTGAAACCAGGTTGGGAGCAGATGGTAGCACTTGGAGAACCTGGTGATAGAGGCTGGAAGAGAAGACCAGGACAGTCTGGAGGGTTTGAGTCTACTTCGCTCACAGTAGATGTTAGATCAACAGAACAAATTAGTCTGGTAACATGTGTAAATGCGAACGCTCAAAGTTGACATGGTGGGGAGAATGCTTGGTGTAGCGGAAAGTTGAATAATTGAATTGTTTGATATCTAGCAATTGATGTAGATTCTTGTGTATTCTGGGCTATGATTGTACCATGTTGTTTGAGTTGGGGGAGGGGGAGGGGGTGATTATCCTCTCTCTTTTCTCTCTCCCCCCTTTCTCACTTCATGGGGGTCAGAGTAGCGCGCTAGGGGTAAGAACCATTTGAGTGATAGATGCAGTGGAACCGCTCCAAGACCAAGTCGGTAAGGGGAAGGGAGTATAGGTATGGGGGGGAGGAGAATTCCGAGAATCGTAGATGTGGGTGGGGAGAGGGGGGGTATCTGTACACATCCTTGTGACTAAGAAGGAGAAGAGGGTTAGGGTTAAAGAGTTAGATGAGAGGGGGTTGGGGGGGAGGTGGGTTGAAGGGAGGGGACATAGGAGCGGGGGGAGCGGGCAAAGGGGAGGTGGGGGAGCTGGGGGGGCAGGATACACAGCCAAAAGTGGAATGTAAGCGTAGGAATAAGATCTAGGAATGGATCAAGGGAGGAGCCCCAGGCGGGGGGGGGGGGGGGTCCTCCTTGGAGAAAGGCATGTACCGGGAGGCATGGACCAAATAGGTATTTGTTGCTCTGAAGATCATCTCATGGAATGTATGTGGGATCGGGAACCCAGTTAAGAGGTCCAAATTATTGCGAGCTTTAGCTAGACAAAAATGTGATGTCGCTCTACTACAGGAAACCCACCAGACTGCTGAGGAACATTTGAAGTTACAAAGAGACTGGGTGGGTCAGAGATGGGGTCCCCAGCGAAGGGGAAAAAAGGTGGAGTGGCCATTCTGATTCATAAACATATACGATTTGTCTTAGAAAAGGAATATTCAGACCCAAATGGAGAATGGCGTACTGGAGGGGAAGCCTATAGTGTTGAGTAACATTTATAGTCCCAATGTTTTGGATCGAGCGCTATAATGCACGTCTGGCCTCCAGAATAGAGCAACTGCCCGATGTCCCTTTGATACTGGGGGGAGATTTCAATGGAGTGTTTGATATCGGCCTTGACACAGCACGGGGGGGGGGGGGAGAGGATAGAACGTGCTCGTCCACGGCCAGGGTCTTCAGCACCGATTAGGGGTGGTCGACCCATGGCGCCTGCTCCATCTGATGGAGAGAGATTTTACCCACCAGTCACGAGCACACGGCTCGAGTGCTAGGATTGACTATATCTTGGTATCGAGAGGGCTCTTTGCTCGAGTAGCAGATGCACAAATCGGCCCATCGGAGATCTCAGACCACTTCTTGATTTGGGTGGAACTGGAGTGGGCTAAGGCCGACCCACAATCAAGAATTTGGCAGTTCCCACTAGATCTATATAGGGACACTGACTTCCACCTTTATCTTAAGCAGCGTTGGCAGGAATTTGAACTAAACAATGAGCGGCATAAGGCTGATCCGGAACTATTTTGGGAAACAGCTAAGGTTGTTTTGCATGGAGACATCATTGGGTAATCAGCGCGAAAAAAAGAGATTAACAACGGAACAGATTGTTCGACTCGAAAAACAAACAATTAGGGACAGGCGAAAATATGCGAGTTGCCCAAGCGCAGCAAATAAGAAGTCGTTATGGGAAACTCAAACGGCTCTTAATGAGCTTCTCCACAGGCGGGCAAAAAAATCCTTTATGTACTACCGATATCAGCTGTATCGGTTTGGAGACAAGCCAGGGAGACATTTGGCACGCTGCCTTCAGGGCAGTAGGGGGAATAGGACAGTCACTGCGATATGGGATAATCAATGTAAATTACAAAAGGGGACTCGGGAGATTGCTCAGGTCTTTCGCTCCTTTTATCAAAAATTATATCAGAGAGATGATGGATCCAGAGCCTGTATGGAGGAATACTTACGAGAGTTGACGTTGCCGAGTCTGGGGGTAGAACAGAGGGCCCAATTGGAAAAACCAATAATGCTCAGTGAAGTACACCAAGTTATACAGAAGGCTAGCTGCTACAAGGCGCCTGGACCTGATGGACTAGGGGCCGAATTCTACAAGCTGCTAGAGGACTTGATACCCCCCTCCTTGGTGGCGGTATATCACAAAAGAGTAGAACAGGGTGCATTTACATGGGGAGAGAATCATGCGCATATTATATTAATACCCAAACTGGGTAAAGATCACACACAGGCTGCTTCTTATAGACCAATATCACTGTTGAACTTTGACCTGAAAGTGATGGCAAAACTATTAGCAGATCGTCTAGCCCCGATGTTGGGGGAACTGATACACGAGTCACAAGTGGGCTTCGTGAAAGGCCGATATGCTGTGCGCAACATTCACAAAATCTTGGCATCACTGGAATGGGTTCGGGAGCGGCAGTCCTTGTTAGTTAGCTTCGACGCGGAAAAAGCATTTGACCGAGTGAATTGGTGTTATCTGCATGCTCTCTTGCCATACTGCGGTTTGGGGGATTCCTTCTGCAACACGGTTAAACTCCTTTACACAGGACCAACCGCGAGCGTGCTGTGTAATGGTACGCTGTCAGATAAATTTCCCTTACAGAGAGGTACAAGGCAGGGATGCCCACTCTCTCCTCTGTTATTTGTGCTGTCTCTTGACCCCCTAATTCGGAGAGTAGAGCTCTCCAAGGAAATAAGAGGGGTGCACATTGGAAGGTATGGGTTCAAGATAGCGGCATTTGCTGACGACATGCTAGTGCATTTGCTTTCACCACAACAATCGCTGCCCAGATTATTAGAGGAATTCTTCGCGTTTGGGAATTTCGCAGGATTGCGTATTAATATGGATAAGTCCGAGGCCCTGGATGTGTTGGGTAATCTGAGGGGGAGTTGGGGAAACACCTTCCCGCTTAGGTGGGCCGGGGATTCATTTCTCTACTTGGGAATTCTCTTAACTAGAGAACCGAGAGAGCTATACAAGCGGAATTTTGAGAGGATTTTCCTCAGACTTCGGACTCAGCTGCAGGCATGGCACCCTCTTCCCTTGTCACTGGTGGGGAGAGCAGCTGCGGTGAGGATGGTGGTTATGTACCGGGTGTTATATTGGATGCAAACTCTCCCGGTGTGGCTATTGCAACAGGACCTTGCTTGTTTGGAACAGGAGATACGGGGATTTTTATGGAAAGGGGCGAGAGCACGTATCCCGATGAACCGTCTGAAAGGAGGGTGGCGGAATGGAGGGATGGGCATTCCGGATTTATGGCTGTATGCCCTGGCATGTCAAGCACGTCACTTAGGGGATTGGTTGGGAGACACAGAGATCTATACCCCCAGGGCACTTGAGGAAGCCTTGGTGGCCTCCCAGACTGCTGGCGGCTTTGCACTTAGAAGGAGCAATGCTGCCAGGGAGAGTAACTCGAAGTGCATTGGTGAGCCTGGTGAGACGTATGTGGATACAATTGAGTAGGTTCTGGGGTAGATCTCCAGCTGTTTCGAGTTGGCTGCCGTTGCAGGGCAATATTAAGTTCACTCCTGGAATGAAACTGGTATCCGGTATATTGGGCATGTAGTAGATCTTAATGGGAAGTACAAATCTTTTGAGACTCTTAGCAAGGAATACGAGCTGAGCGGCCGCCATTATTTTGCATATCTCCAGCTCTCCTACTATGTGGCTTCCCTTCCAGAAGGCGACTTAACATTGGAAAGCTCGGTACAGATCTTAGAGTTTTTTGCGCTGGGTGAGGAGTCCCCACCCACAATATCGGATTTGAAGAAAAGGTTGGAGCAATATACTAATCCGCCGGATTATTCGGGGGAGGAGGCTTGGTGGGCGGAGGAGTTAGACCAGGAGGTGCTACCAGGCTCAATCCGTAAAGCCCTGAGTTGGATTGTGGGACTGGTGGAGGGGACTAAGTGGAGAGAGGTGCAATTCAAATGTATTATTCGGGCACACTTCTCCCCGAGATGAGCACTGCGGAGTGGCCTTGCTTGTGACGGGGGATGCCCTAAGTGTTCGTGTCCTCTTGCGGATCTGGGTCATATGTGGTGGGGGTGTAAGAGAATTCATCCTTATTGGGCGAGGATTAGTAAGTACATGAACAACTTGCTCCAACAACTAATTAAGTGGACTGGAGCCTTGGTAGCATCGGATCAGCTTGAGCCACTCCACCCAAAGGGGAGATGGGAACGCTTACTGGTGAAGAAGGCATGTCTGGTGGGGAAGGGTCCGATACTCCATAGATGGAGAGAATGGGTGCCCCCCACCTTTTGGGAATGGCATAATAGTTTCCATCAATTGATGCTTTTCGAGAGGAGGGGGGCCAGGGGCAGTGTTAAATGTTGGACTTCCTTTTTGTTGATCTGGGAACCCTACATTCAAAAGTTAGGACCACACGCTCATAATGAAGTATTACAAGTGGGATAGGTTATGTCTGATAGGTTGAGGGATAGGTGAACATGGCGAGACTTTGCAACATGGACTTGGAGATGGGTATCGTGGGAGAGTGCTCCTAGATATGGGTATGATGAGGCGAGCTGGGATGGGATGGGGAAGGGGGGAGGGTAAATAAAATGTTGTACCACACTTATGTTGAAGATTGGCTTCTGAAGTGGTGGACAAGAGTCAACCCCATTCAGAGGCGTTATGTATGTATATAGATTGCTTGTAGTCTGTTTTTGTGGTTCAATAAACAAAGTTTAAAAAAAAATAATCTCTGTTTTAATTAGATTCATCTTGTAACCCAATAATCTACTATAGAGTGATATTTGCCGCAGCAAATTAGGGAGAACAACAGGTTAGTCAATGTGTAGATCACATCATCCGTGATTAGTCCTATTTTGTACTCCTCCTGCCCTCCCATATGCCGACTATGCTGCCATTAGCCCGTGCTTTCTCTGTCAAAGGTTCTATGACCAGCACAAACAGGAGAGGTGACAAGGGACATTCCTGATGAATGCCTCTACCTAGTGCAAAGAGACCATCTTTATTTAATATTAATTTTATCATTTCTTGTAGCAGGTCTATTGGATAAACAAGACAGCTTTGTGCAGAGACACATTCTTTGTGTTGTTGCTGTGAAATTTCTATAAGGGATATGCTCCATCGTAAACAACAGAAGGCCATGGCATGAGCTGTAGCAGCAAACTAGATAAACCGCTTGGGGCCTCCAAATGTTGCAGCATTGAATATTTGTATTAATAATTGCAATGCAATTTCATGGATAGGTAAAAGTGAAATTGGAAGTGTCAGATATGCTTTATAACTCAAAATTATACCTATAAGGGGCCCCAAATGGCTCTTGTTCAATGCCCCAACCACCCTAAGGCCAGTCCTGCTATGAAGTTTGAAGGGTGGTCAGCTCAGAAGTATTTCTTCACAGAAGGGGTGGTTGATGCATGGAACAACCTCACAGTGGACATGATAGAGGCAAAAACCATTATAGAAGACAAGAAAGCCAACAGTAACTAAGGTGAGAAGATCTGAATGGTAAAGAAGGGAAATGAAAGCCTAAAGGGAGGCAAATGGTGGTCCTTACAGTCTGTAAATACTTGCTCAAAAAAAAGGCTCCAAGCAGTACGCTAAGAACACAATATAAGAAATTCTGTCATCAGATTACGTACTATGAAGGGATGAATATGCCTCCTATGAGCTTTCAATACAGAAATCCTTGCCTCTCTCACATGTCTGTCTCTGGCTACCCTCCAATTTGGCAATGCTGGAAAGCGTAGTTACTCACCTGTAACAGGTGATCTCCGGGAACAGCAGGTATTAAGTCTTCACATATGGGTATCGTCAGTACCGACGGAAACTGCGCAGGAACGCTCCCCAGCGAACAATAGGAACGCTTTTCAGAGCATCCCTCAGCACATGCCCGCTGTCTTCCCACCTTTCCAACTGTCCCTCTTCAGTTAAGTTTGTAGCTGAGTGAAAGGATAGGAGAGAGGAAAGAGACAAAGAGAGAGAGACAACTCCTAGGGGAGGTGGGTGGGTTGTGAAGACTAAATTCCTGCTGTTCCCGGAGATCACCTTCTCCAGGAACAAGCAGGAATGTAATCTTCACATATGGGGACTCCCTAGCTGAAGATGCCAGGGAGATAGCCCCAGGAAGGTGCCACCCTAAAAAGGTACCTCACCAAAAAATCTCCCCAAGACTCCCCAATGAAGATTAGTATATCTTTTTGTCGGGCCGCAGAGAGGGAGGTTCAAGACAATTTTCAAAACCACACCAAGCTACTGCGGACCATTTTAATCACCCAACAGTTCTTTAGTGAAATAGGCGAAGAAAGTGAAAACTTATCTTAAAATGCGAAGAGAAGGAACTCAGAGACTTGAGTAGACTTGAATGCCAAAGTCCGAATTTCAAATTGCACGACGTGCACGTTTCGGGGTCCAAAAGCCCCTGTATCAAGTGCTCCTCATGTAAGTCGCCAAAAGGTGGTTCTTCTCCCTGAGCATTTTAAGATAAGTTTTCACTTTCTTCGCCTATTTCACCAAAGAACTGTTGGGTGATTAAAATGGTCCGCAGTAGCTTGGTGAGGTTTTGAAAATTGTCTGAACCTCCCTCTCTGCGGCCCGACAAAAGGATATACTAATCTTCATTGGGGAGTCTTGGGGAGATTTTTTGGTGAGGTATTTATCAATCTTCCACATTGGGATTTATTTTTCAGTGACCCTAAAAAGGTAGGCATCCTTCCTCCCATGGATTTCTGGCATTCCACCAGGGTTGGTGGGTAGGAGCTGAATTAGGTCTGAAAGAGATTTTGAAGAACAGCTTGGCCAAAGAAGGCATCCCGACGGGAGGCTTTATCCAGGCAGTAGTGGGCTGTGAAGGTGTGTACCGAAGTCCAAGTGGCTGCTCGACAAATGTCACCGATAGACACAGAGTGGAGATTAGCCATAGAAGTTGCCATGGTTCTCACATTATGAGCTGTGACATGGTCCTGAAGAGGAAGACCCTTACTCTCATAAGCAAAGGATATGCATTGGGCAATCCATTTAGATCAGGGGTCACCAACCTCCAGAGGGCCGCGGGCCACACAGCCGACTACCGGCAGACTCGCGGGCCGCACACCCCCCCCCCCCCCCCCGCGTGAAAAAAAAAAAAAACACTGCTCATACCTGTAGTTTTATTTTTCCATGTCAGCTCCCTCCCTTCTTCTGCAGCCGCGGCTCCCTGCCTCTTAGGGAACCGCGGCTGTGCTTGTAAAATCATCGCGGAGCCCTTCCTGTCTTGACGGGCTCCGTGCAGCATTGTCCCGCCTCTAAAGGAAGTTGTTTACCACTTCCTTTGGAGGCGGGACAATGCTGCACGGAGCCCGTCAAGACAGGAAGGGCTCCGCGATGATTTTACAAGCACAGCCGCGGTTCCCTAAGAGGCAGGGAGCCGCGGCTGCAGAAGAAGGAGTTGGTGAGTTTGCCTTGGCGGGCCGCACCGGGGTAGAGTCTCACAGGCCGCACGGAGGGACCTCGCGGGCCGCATGCGGCCCGTGGGCCGCAGGTTGGTGACCCCTGATTTAGATGAAGTTCTTTTGGAGACTGGTTGTCCCAAATGACTAGGGTCAAAAGCTATAAAAAGTTGCGAGGACTTTCTATGTTGCTGTGTTCTCTGTAGGTAAAAGGCTAAGGCCCTTTTACAATCCAAAGTATGAAGGTTTCTTTCTGCATTAGAGGCGTGAGGCCTCGGAAAAAATACAGGAAGATAAATTGATTGATTTAAATGAAAAGGCGAAACCACCTTTGGCATAAAGTGTGGATGAGTTCTAAGAACAACCTTATCATGGTGAAACCTAGTATAAGGAGGATTAGCCACTAAAGCTTGCAGTTAACTAATGTGACGTGCAGAGGTGATTGCAATTAGGAAGATGACATTCCAGGTCAAAAACATAAGGGTTGTAGTGGCTAAAGGCTCAAAAGGCGGCTTCATGAGCTGCCCGAGAACTAGATTTAGATCCCATGCCACCAGTGGTGGCTTAATGGGAGGTTTGGATAATAGAAAACCTCTCATAAATCTGGATATGAGTGGATGAGAGGAAATTGGTTGTCCATTCAGAGGCTTATAAGAAGCTGCAATTGCACTATGATGGACTCTTACCAAATTGGTCTTTAGACCAGAATTCGATAAGTGAAGGAGATACTCTAGTATCGATTCTAAGGGTATGCCAAGGGGGTTTAATCCCTTCTTGGAGCACCATATGGTAAAACGTTTCCACTTGAAGGCATAAGATCTTCTTGTGGAAAGTTCCCTAGAAGCCTGAAGGATATCCTTTACTTGTAGGGACAGGTTGAAATCCTGGAGGTCTAAGCCTTCAGCAACCAGACCGTGAGATGCAAGGACTGGGGATTCGGGTGCCATAGCATCCCGTTCTCTTGGGAAAGGAGATCTGGAGCATGCCCTAACTCCAGAGGTGCAGCTTGAGAGAGATGTAGAAGCAGGGGATACCACGGTTGGCGTGGCCATTGTGGCGCTATGAGAATCATGCGACCCCTGTCTCTCTGAAGCTTGAAGAGTGTTTTGGGGATGAGGGTAATGGGTGGGAAGGCATAAAGGAAGCCCTGACCCCAGTGAAGGAGGAAGGCATCCCTTGTCTGACAATTATGAGCCGGAATCCTGGAACAGAACCAGGGAAGTTTGGCATTCAGTGGACTTGCGAAGAGGTCTATGTCTGGAGTGTCCCAGAGATGAAATCTCTTTGCCACCTGGTCCGGGTGGCGAGACCACTCGTGAGGCAGCAGTACTCGACTGAGTTTGTCTGTCCAAAGGTTTTGAATGCCTGGAAGATATACCACTAGAAGGTGAATTTGATACTATCTGGCGAGGGCCCACAGTCGTAAAGCTTCGTTGCATAATGACAGAGAGCCTGTCCCGCCCTGCTTGTTCACATAGAACATTGCTACTTGATTGTCCGTCTGGACTAGGACTGTCTTGTAGCTGAAATGGGCATGGAATACTCAAAGAGCTAAATAGATTGCTCTTAATTCCAGGAGGTTTATGTGTAGACCAGCCTCCTGTGGAGTCCAGGTTCCCTGGGTAGAGAGATGATTCAGGTGTGCTCCCCAACCCACCTGCGATGCATCTGTTGTTAGGGTGGCCTGAAAAAGGGGTTGATGAAAAGGAGACCCCAGTGTCAGATTTTCTAGGGATTACCACCATTGGAGGGACAAAATTAGTCGTTGAGAGTTTATTATTTTGTCCGATAAATGACCTGTGGGCTGTGTCCACTGTGTGGATAGGGCCCACTGAGCTGCTTGCATATGGAGGCGAGCATATGGGACTAAATGAACTGTGGATGCCATATGTCCCAGCAACTGTAGTAGCTCTCGAGCAGTTAGGGAGGATTTCCCTGCTGCTTGAGAAGCTAGTTGCATTATGCGAAGACACCGGGCCTGTGGAAGGAAAGCCTTTGCCTGTCTGGTATCTAGACAGGCCCCTATGAATTCCAGGCATTGGGAAGGAACAAGTTGGGATTTTGGGAAGTTTATTACCAACCCAAGTATTGGAGGATTCGCATTGTTCGAGACAGTGCAGTGCTGGCCTCTGCAACTGTAGGGGCTCGAATGAGCCAGTCGTCTAAGTAAGGGAAGACAAATATCCCCAGGGTTCGTAGAAATGCAGCTACTACTGCCATGCATTTCGTGAATACCCTTGGTGCTGAAGCTGGACCAAAGGGAAGAACCCTGTACTGGAAATGTTTTCCCCTGAAAAGGAATCGTAAGAATTTCCTGTGATCTGGGTGGATCAGAATGTGAGTGTATGCATCCTTTAAGTCTAGAGAGCAAAGCCAATCCTGGCTTTGAAGGTATGGCAGAAGAGTTCCTAGAGAAATCATTTTGAACTTCTCTCGAAACAGGTATTTGTTCAATTCTCTGAGGTCTAAAATGGGTCTGTGTCCTCCTGTTTTCTTTGGAATAAGAAAATAGGGGGAGTAGAACCCTGCACCCTGTTGAAGAATGGTACCTCCTCTATTGCCCTTTGGGCAAGAAGTGTTGAGACCTCGTGATCTAGCAGATTGTTTGCGGAGGTTTGAGAATTGAATTGCTTTATAATTGTAGGAGGGGGCATGCTGTGAAAATGAAACTTGTACCCTTCTCTTACAATGGACAAAGTCCAATCTTCTGCTGTTATCTGATGCCATCTGTTGGCAAAGTGGCATAACCTGCCTGGGATATTGGGGGGTTGGGGGGCCCCTCAGAGGCAGGAAGGCTAAGCTCTCTAGGAAGGAGTCAGCCCTTGAGGGGGCTGAACCTGCAGAGCTGGTTGGGCTCTGGGGCCTTTTGGCTTCTTTTGCTGTCTAGTTTGTCCCTTTTGGGCAACCCGACCATGAGATTTACTCTGCTGGGTATAGGAAGGATAAAATTTCTTCTTTTTGCTGAAAGAGGGTTTTTTATAAGACTTCTTTTTGGCTGGAGTGGCTGTAGATTTTGACAACTCAACAATCTATCTAGAGTAGTATTGTCAGCATCCAACTCGTTAGCCTTTTCCTGCCAGTTCTTGCCGAAGAGATTCTCTCCCGTGCAAGGAATGTTGCCTAACTTGTCCTGTACCCAAGTCTCCAAGTCTGATGCCTAAAGCCAGGCAGTCCGTCGTGCGCCAATGGCAATAGCAGAGGTTCTGCTGATGAATTCAAAGCAGTCAAAGGCTGCACGATTTACAAACTTGGAGACATCTTGAGCATGCTTAACTAGAGCAAGAAAGTCTTGTCTCTTGTCATCTGGGAGAAATGGGCTCATAAGCTCCAAATCTCCTGTAACTTCCTTGAGGAACATTCTCATATACAGTATATATGAAATGATCCTAGCTGAAAGCATGGAAGCCTGAAAAGTTCGGCGCCCAAAAGCGTCCAGAGTCCTGCATTCACGACCTGGAGGATTGGATGCATGCCTCTTTGCACTTTTCATCCTACGCATGGCTGACTCCACCACCATTGAATGGTGTGGCAGCTGAGTCTTTTGAAATCCAGTTCATGGGGGAACTCGATACATAGTATCAAGTCTCCTAGAGTGAGGAGATGTAGTCAGAGGTGTCTCCCACATTCTGAGCATCAAGTTATGCAGAATTTCATGGATGGGCAGAGTGGCTGCCTCCTTTGGAGCTTTAGGATATTGGAGAATTTCCAATTCCTTTGCTCTGGGTTCCTCTTCAGGCGCTACCGTGATTGAAAGGCCCTTGGCCATATCACAAATAAAATCCTGAAAAGACATGTCTTCTGGAGGTGACATTCTGCGTTGGGGAGAAGAGGGATCTTCTGGGAGAAACCCTCTAGTACCAGCAGAATTGTCAGAGTCTTCGGAATCGGAGGATTCAAAGTATTCCAGACCACGATGCTCATGCAAAGCACGGTCCTGGTATCGATCGAAGTCGGTACCGAGTTGATCCGGTACTGATCTGTCAATTCCAGCCAAACATGGCATGGGAAGAATTCACACCGGGGCCGGTATCGTCGGTATCGGTACCGGTACTGGCATCGGTGTCAGTACCCGTTGGACCAACAGTACCGCAGCTGAGAGAAGAGCTGCGATGCTGCGTTCGACAGCAAGGAACCTCTGCTCTATCGACGCTGCCGATGCCTGGGTATCGGTACTGGAGAAGACGGCCGGAAACCCCGAGCATGGCACAGGTAGTTCTTCCGAGGTCGGGGCCTCGAGAACATCCTGGAAACCCACTGATGCTTTGGAAGCCGAAGCCTTCCGCCGGGGCTGCTTTGCCAGTGTGGTTCCCTCAAGGGCAATGCCAATGGCCTCTTGACGCTTAGCAGGAGAGCTACCCTTTGAGGACTGGCTTTTATGTTTAGTTACCTGAGATCCATGGGAGGAAGAGGAGGCCCTTGAAGATGTCGATGCAATGGATCTGGCATCCAAAGAAAAGAGGGTACCGAGCTTTGCAGCCCGGTTCTGTCTTCCTCTTTTAGTCATCCCCATACAGGAGAGACATTCAGATGGAGAATGTTCAGGCCCTAAACATTTAAGACACCAATCATGGGTGTCAGTGACGGAAATAGTACCACCACACTTAGTACATTTTTTAAAACCACTAGTTGGTTTTTCCATGTTTTAGGAATATGGGGCCTAGTGCCCAAAATGGCGCCTAGCACCAAAAAGAAAAGTTTCTGAAGAGAAACAGCTCAAAGTATACGGGTTGTTTTTGGAAAAGAAAAGAACCGGTGGTACCGGTAAGCATCGTGCGGCAGGCAAACGCGACCACAAGAAAACAATTTTAAAGACGGAATTTTCTGCGGTGACAGGGTATGGATCCTGTCGGCTCCGCAGAAAACGAAGAACTGAAGAGGGACAGTTGGAAAGGCAGGAAGGCAGCGCACATGTGCTGAGGGATGCTCCCAAAAGCGTTCTTATTGGACGCTGGGGAGCGTTCCCGCGCAGGCTCCGTCGGTACGGACGATACCCATATGTGAAGACTACATTCCTGCTTGTTCCTGGAGATACTGCTTTTTTAATAGAGTTAAAACAGGCAAAGGTGCTATTCTTTTGCCTATTTTAACTCAATTAAAAAGGACAGTTTATTTCAAGAGAGTCCCCGCCTCCGCCTCCAGATGAATGGTCCAACAAAAAATAGTTTCTATCACTATCTGTTGAGCTCTGTCAGCCTGGTCTGATTCTACTAGTTATTACTACATTGACTGGTGCTATATTAGGGGTTTTAATTTTTGGGTTTACCTTGCAGTTACAGACAAGCATGCTGCTTAACATCTTCACAACTCAAAAGCTTTCCCTTACAGATTTGGCATGTTGAAGGATCTCATCACTGCTAGATGTCCAAATCTCCCTGACACCTACAGTGAGGGCTGGCCCATCCACTAGGTGGGCTAGGCAGTCTCCCCGGGGGAGGGGGGGGCAGACCTCAGTGGGCAGGGCGGCAGGGCATGTGCTTTGGCACACATGGCCTGCTGGCCCTCCCCACACGCTGCGCCACACCACCCTCCCCCTTGTGCTGAGCTGCGCCGCCAACCCTCCCCCCCCTTCCCCCGGCTGCCACCAATTCCGATATCAGGGATAGAATCAGGCCATGTGCTTTGGTACACATGGCCTGCCGCTTTGGACCCCCCGAAGTTGTGTCTGAGGAGGTTCAAGCCACGTGTGTCAAAGCACATAGCCTGCTGCCGAGCCGAGCCCGCCTCCGGAATCAGCAGCAGTGGGGGAGGGTGGCAGTGACACAGCTCAGCACAGGGGGAGAGGGCGAAGCGATGGATGGCATAGAGAGGCAGAAACCTTTGGGCTGACCCTGCCTACAGTTACCAGCTTTCATTCATTATTATTCATTTTCCATATCGGGGCCAGCTTACTATTATTACTAATACTATCATCTATTTTTTCTATTTATTTATTTAACCAGTTTTATATACCACCTTATCCTTCAATCAAAGTGGTTTACAGCGAACTAGATTGGGTACATTTATATAGGATAGAGGGAAGGGGATGAAGGGAAAACAAACATCTAAGAGTATTTACAATTAAATGAGTCATTTGCAGACCGTGTAGTCATGCCTAAAGCTAGTCTATGTGCCCTGGGAGAGTTCGTAGCATTCTGCAAACAGAGTGGTCTTATTTATTTATTTAAACAGATTTGTATACCACCTTATCCTACAATCAAAGTGGTCACATCACAATTAGAGGGTTACATTCAACACAACTGTAGGGTTACATTCAACATAAGGTTATCTTCAACACAGGAGAGCTTAACAACATTGGGGAGCTTAACAACATCTAGGCCAGGGGTCGGCAACCCGCGGCTCCGGAGCCGCATGCGGCTCTTTCTCACCTTTGCCGCGGCTCCGGAGCACACTGCCCGCCCGGTATTTATGGCGTTATGGGCTCCCTCCCTTCTTCTGCAGCCGCGGCTCCCTGCCTCTTAGGGAACCGCGGCTGTGCTTTTAAAATCATCTCGGAGCCCTTCCTGTCTTGACGGGCTCCGTGCAGCATTGTCCCGCCTCTAAAGGAAGTTGTTACCACTTCCTTTGGAGGCGGGACAATGCTGCACGGAGCCCGTCAAGACAGGAAGGGCTCCGAGATGATTTTAAAAGCACAGCCGCGGTTCCCTAAGAGGCAGAGAGCCGCGGCTGCAGAAGAAGGGAGGGAGCTGACATGGAGGGAGGGGGGCTGACATGGAGGGAGGGAGCAGATATGGATGGATGGAGGGAGGGGGGCTGACATGGAGGGAGGGGAGCTGATATGGATGGATGGAGGGAGGGGGGCTGACATGGAGGGAGGGGGGCTGACATGGAGGGAGGGAGCAGATATGGATGGATGGAGGGAGGGGGGCTGACATGGAGGGATGGAGGGGGCTGACATGGAGGGAGGGAGCTGATATGGATGGATGGAGGGAGGGGGGCTGACATGGAGGGAAGGAGCTGATATGGATGGATGGAGGGGGGCTGACATGGAGGGAGGGAGCAGATATGGATGGATGGAGGGAGGGGGGCTGACATGGAGGGGGGAGCAGATATGGATGGATGGAGGGAGGGGGGCTGACATGGAGGGAGGGGGGCTGACATGGAGGGAGGGAGCAGATATGGATGGATGGAGGGAGGGGGGCTGACATGGAGGGAGGGAGCTGATATGGATGGAGGGAGGGCTGACATGGAGGGAGGGAGCAGATATGGATGGAGGGAGGGAGGGGGGCTGACATGGAGGGAGGGAGCAGATATGGAGGGAGGGAGCTGATATGGATGGATGGAGGGAGTGGGCTGTCATGGAGGGATGGAGGGGGCTGACATGGAGGGAGGGGGCTGACATGGAGGGAGGGAGCTGATATGGATGGATGGAGGGAGGGGGGCTGACATGGAGGGAGGAGCTGATATGGATGGAGGGAGGGGGGCTGACATGGAGGGATGGAAGGGGCTGACATGGAGGGAGGGAGCTGATATGGATGGAGGGAGGGGGGCTGACATGGAGGGATGGAGGGGGCTGACATGGAGGGAGGGAGCTGATATGGATGGAGGGAGGGAGGGGGCTGACATGGAGGGATGGAGCACTGGTAATGGGGTTGAGGGGACGAGCACTGGAAATGAGCTGATTAGGGAGGCTAGGACTGGTAATGAGCTGATGGGGGGTAGGACTGGTATTGGGCTGATTAGGGGAGGCTAGCACTGGTAATGGGGTTGAGGGGGGATTAGCACTGGAAGGTACTGGGAGTGAGGACTGGAAAGGGGCTGATATTGGGGAGGGTTACTGGGACTGGAAATAGGCTGATGGAAAGAAGTGAAGAAAACGAAAGAAGAGATAAGAAATGGCAGATGGACCATAGACCACAGAAAGAGAGCTAAGAGAAGACAGGAAAGCAGAAGCCTCAGATCGGGACCAGCATGATCAAAGAATAAATTGGTCAGACAACAAAGGTAGAAAAAATAATTTTATTTCATATTAGTGATTTGACTACAAAATCATCATAATTTTGAAATCAAATATTGTTACTTGTTGTTGTGATATTTCCTGGCGTTTTTTTTTGTGTGTGTGAAGGAAGAGGGGTAGTCTTATACGGCGAGTATAGGCCAAACACCTATATTTTAACAGGAAAAGTAGGGGGTCGTATATAGCATTAAGGTAAGAAACAATATATGCAGTGTTAGATTTGTTTTAAATGTTGCAATGGTTTTGCGGCTCCCAGTTTTTTTTTCCCTTCGGAAACGGGTCCAAGTGGCTCTTTACGTCTTAAAGGTTGCAGACCCCTGATCTAGGCAGTACCACTGGAGGGTTACATTTGTCATAAGTTTAGACAATACGGGGTAATTAGACACGTTATATTATGTTTATTTAGGGTGACTGTTTGGGGTGAGTGGGTGTTGAATTAATGTTATGTCATTGCCTTGTATGCTTATTTGGGATGAGTGAGTATCGATTTATCGGCAGTAGATGGATTACCTTTTGGGTGTAGACTGTTTTCTGTCCGTTGATAAGTTTCAATAAAGAGATAAGTTTGGAGTTCTTTTCGGAATTCTGATAGGTCATCTATTGCTCTCAGGCTTGTTGGGAGGGAATTCCAGAGTGTGGGTGCTAGTAAGGAGGGAGCTCTTTTTGAGGATGTTTGTTTAGTCTTGTGGCATCCTGCAGGTGTGCCAATCATGTTGTCTCTATTGGTTCTTCTCGGTCTATTGCAGGTATCTTTCATTATGATGTATTGGAGTGCCTCTGCTGAGAGCTGGTGGATGATTTTAAAGATAATTAGGATTATCTTGAATTTGACTCTAGTCATCATGGGTAGCCAGTGTAGTTGTTGTAGGACTGGGGTGATGTGCTCAGATCTTGGAGTGTCTGTAATGATGTGCGCCGCAGTGTTTTGCACCATTTGGAAAGGGTGTAGGGTTTGTTGAAGGAGGCCTTGATATAATGAGTTTCCATAGACCAGCAGAGGTGTAATGAGTGCTTGGCATACTGTGCGGAAGTGATCCTGGCGGAGTAAAGGCTTGAGTTTTCTGATGTCCTTAAGCGTTGATAGGCCTTGTTTGCAGTTTTTGCGATGTGGGATTTCAGGTTTAGTGCTCTGCCATTGTGATGCCTAGATATTTAACCTCCTCTTTAACTGCTATAAGCTTATCTAAAATGCTGATGGTTTGTGGAGGGGTGAAGGTAGTGTTCCTGGTGATGAACACTGCCTCAGATTTATCGTAGTTGACCGTCATATTATTGGCTGCGAACCAGGTGTTCATATCTTCAAGGCATTTGGTTATATTTGTGATGTTGAGTGCTAGTAAGTTGACTGGGGCATATATCATGTCGTCGTCAGTGTAAATATGATAATGGAGCTTGTGACTTTTGATGATGTTACATATGGGCTGAATGTAAATATTAAAGAGCATTGATGATAGGGCTGAGCCTTGTGGTATTCCCTGCGTGACGGGGAAATGTGACAATTTCTTTTGTGCGCATTTGACTCGTTGCGTTCTATTTTCCAAATATGAACCATTTTAGGGTATTTTTGCATAATCCTATTTGCTACAGGCGTTGCAGTAGTCTGGCGTGTGATACGGTGTCGAAGGCTGCCGAGATGTCCATGAAAACAAGCAGGAATCCATTCTGTATGTTGTCTATGCCTTTTAGGAGATTGTCAAAGAGGGAAGTGAGTAGTGTTTCAACTCCGTGTTGGGGTTTAAAACCGTGCTGGTGGATGTCCAGTGGGGTATTGATGTCAATATGGTCTTGTAATTGGTGTTGTACTGTTTTTTTATGGTCTTGTAATTGGTGTTGTACTGTTTTTTCAATGATTTTTGCAAGGAAAGGTAGACTGGAGATAGGTTGGTATGATTTTGGTTCTGAGAGACTGAGGCTGTTGCCTTTATGTATTGGTCTTATCATGGCGTGCTTCAAGGTTTGCGGCATGTATCCTTGTTGGAGTGAATCTTTGATGATTTTGTGAATGTAATGGGAGAGCTGGGTTTTGGTGGCTTTGATCCAAGCTACTGGACATGGGTCTGATGTGAGGTTGTTGTGTTGAGGCCACTCATTATATCTTCAATTTGTTGTTTTGATGGTATGCAGAAGTCTTCCCAAGTTTGATGCTCCTCTATCGTTTCATGGTCATCAGTTTGCGGTGCGATGGAGCCTGTTAGGGTGTTGTTTTTCAATTTTATGTAGTCTGCATATTCCTGTGGGTTAAGATGGAGGGTATCATGCTTTGTAGTGTCTTTAGTTAGTGTTTAGACAATTCTAAATAGTTCTCTTGGTTTGTTGACAGAATTCATAATTAGGTTGGTATGGTGTTGCTGTTTACGTTCATTTATTAGATTATTGTATTCCATTTGCTTGTCTTTGTATTGAATTAGGGAGTCTTGTGACTTGTTTCTCCTCCATTTTCTCTCCAGTTTTTGGAGGGTGCACTTTGCGTCTCTAATCTCAGTTGAGTACCAGGAGGCATTGGGTCTCTTGCGTCTTTGTGCTTCTGTACTTGCAGGAGCTGATGCTGCATTTGATATTATAGAATTCCATTTCTCTATGGTTAGGTCAATAGTTTCATAATCTTGCTGGAGTTGTGGTTCGATTTCTTCTATGAATGATTCTTTTTTGAAGGCTCTAAATCTTCTGGTTATGGTCTCATTTTCCTTGTGTTGGACGAGGTCATTTAGGGTTAATGTGAATTCAATTAGACGGTGTGATTGTTGGTGTTGTGATCTTGCCCTGATCCACCAAGTGATTTGGGATAAAGACCATATCCGGTGTTGTGCCGTGTTGATAGCTTGGTGGTATTTTAGTGATTCCATGGCTTTTAGGAATGATGTAGCTTCTTTGGTGGATGTAGAGGATAGATTGTAGTCTCCTAATGCAATGAGGGGTTTGAGCTTTTTGCTGTGTGCGCATATTTCTTCAAGTACTGTAGAGAGATATTCCGTTGTGGTTCCAGGGGGTCTGTAGGTGAGGGAGATGCTGAGATGTTTGTTGGCTATGGTGACTGTGTTAGATTCTATTGTGTTTGCAGTAGAGATTGTTTTGAATATGTATTCTTTTCTGGTCAGTATTAGCACTCCTCCACCTCTCTTTTGGGTCCTGATGCAATTAAATGCTGTGTAACCCTCTGGGATGATTTGATTTAATATTACCTGGTCTTGAGCATCCTACTACCACCACTACACATTTCTATATTGCTACAAAGACATATGCAGTACTGTACATATACACAGAAGAGACAGTTTATTTTATTTATATCTATGTGTAATTTTGTGCCTAACTTTAGTTTCTGCCTCCACTCTAGTTCTATGTTTGTAATGTCTCTGCAATCTGCTAGAGCACAGTGCTCGATCAATATGTAGCATCTAAGTGACAGAATGTGGGAACATGCCTGATCCAGAACATAGCTGTGCTCAGTGTGTTTTTTCTATATGCAAATTTTCCTATAGTCTTGATCTGTCCATTTGCTCAGTGACTCTTCCGTTATGTGCAATAAGACTGTATCTAGTTCTCAGATAAAGCGTAGTTACTCACCTGTAACAGGTGATATCCGGGAACAGCAGGAATAAGTCTTCACATACGAGTATCATCGGTACTGACGGAGCCTGCACGGGAACGTTCCCAAGCGTCCAATAGGAAAGCTTTTGGGAGCATCCCACAGCGCCTGCGTGCTGCCTTCCCGCCTTTCCAACTCTCCCTCTTCAGTTGAGTTTATAGCTGAGACCAAAGGAGAGAGGAGACAAAGAGAGAGAGATAGAGACAACTCCTAGGGGAGGTGGGTGGGTTGTGAAGACTTATTCCTGCTGTTCCCAGAGATCACCTGTTACAGGTGAGTAACTATGCTATCTCCAGGAACAAGCAGGAATGTTGTCTTCACATATGAGGACTCCCCAGCTGAGAGATGCCAGGGGGATGACCCCAGCTGGCTGCGAACCCCAGGTGAGATGGGTCATGCTTCCTCCCATGGATCTCTGACATCGAAACCTGGGACGGCGGGTAGGAGTTGTACCAAGTCTGAAAGAGATGCTGGAGCACAGCCTGGCCAAATGAGGCATCCTGACGGGAGTCCTTGTCCAAGCAATAGTGGGCTGTAAAGGTGTGTACCAAAGCCCAAGTGCCTACTCTACAGATGTCATCAATGGACACAGAATGAAGATTAGCCATTGAGGCTGCCATTGCTCTCACATTGTGAACTGTGATATGGCCTTCGAGAGAAAGTCCCTTACTCTCATATGCAAAGGATATGCAATTTGCAATCCACCTAGAGAGAGTTCTTTTGGAAACTGGAAGTCCCAAATGATTAGAATCAAAAGCAACAAAAAGCTGAGAAGATTTTCTATGTTGTTTAGTCCTTTGAAGGTAAAAAGCCAAGGCTCTTTTACAATCTAAGGTATGAAGATTCCTTTCTGCATTAGAGGCATGAGGCCTAGGGAAGAATACAGGAAGGTAAACCGCTGGTTTAAATGAAAAGGCGAAACCACCTTTGGCATAAATTGAGGATGAGTCCTAAGAACTACCTTATCATGGTGAAATCTTCTACAAGGAGGATCCGCCACTAAAGCTTGTAACTCAGTGATGCGTCTTGCAGAAGTGAGGGCAACGAGGAAGATGACCTTCCGAGGAAAATGACCTGCCAAGAAAGAAACTTTAGAGCTGTAGTGGCTAAAGGCTTAAAGGGTGGTTTCATGAGCTGCCCGAGAACAGAGCCCATGCCACCGGCGGTGGCTTAATGGGAGGTTTTGTTAAAAGTAAACCTCTCATAAATCTCGCTACGAGTGGATAAGAGGAAATAGGTTGTCTATCCTGAGGTCCGCGAAAAGCAGCAATGGCACTAAGATGGACCCTTAGTGAATTGATCTTAAGATCAGAATCTGATAGATGGAGTAGGTACTCCAGAAGCGATTCGACAGGCACTGTTTGGGGGTTAAGTTCCCTTTGAGAACACCATACAGAGAATCTCTTCCACTTAAAGGCGTAGGATCACTTTGTGGAAGGCTTCCTGGAAGCCACAAGGATATCCTTTACCTGTTGAGATAGGTTGATATCCAGGAATCCTAGGCTTTCAGTAACCAGGCCCTGAGGTGCAGGGACTGGGGATTCAGGTGCAACAGCGTCCCGTTCTCCTGGGAAAGAAGATCTGGAACACACCCCAACTCCAGAGGTTTGGCTTGAGAGAGACGCAGAAGCAGAGGATACCACGTCTGCCTTGGCCAGCATGGAGCTATGAGTATCATATGACCTCTGTCTCTCTGAAGCTTGAATAAAATTTTGAGAATGAGGGGAATGGGTGGGAAGGCATAGAGGAAGTCCCGACCCCAATGGAGGAGGAAAGCATCCCTTGCCTGACAGTTTTGAGCCAGAATTCTGGAACAGAATCGGGGAAGTTTGGCATTCTGTGGACTTGCAAAGAGGTCTATATCTGGTGTTCCCCAGATTCGAAACACTCGAGCAAGCTAGTCTGAGTGCAGAGACCATTTGTGTGGCAGCAGTATTTGACCGAGTTTGTCTGCCCAAAGATTTTGAATGCCCGGAAGATATACCACTAGGAGGTGGATTTGAAGCTCTCTGGCGAGGGCCCACAGTCGCAAAGCTTCATTGCATAACGACAGAGAGCCTGTTCCGCCTTGCTTGTTCACATAGAACATGGCTAATTGATTGTCGGTCTGGACCAGAACTGTCTTGTAGCTGAGATGGGCCTTAAAAACTCAGACAGCATGGAAAATGGCTCTGAGCTCTAGGTGGTTTATATGAAGACAAGCCTTCTGTGGGGTCTAGAGACCTTGAGTTGATAGATCGTGCAAATGAGCCCCCAACCCAACTTGGACGCATCTGCTGTTAAGGTGGTTTGGCATAGAGGCTGCTGGAAAGGAGAGCCCACGAGGTGGTTTTCCAGTGACTGCCACCATTGTAGGGACAAAATGAGATGTGTGGAGTTTCTGATTTTGTCCGTTAGCCGACCTGAGGCCTGTGTCCACTGAGAGGATAGGGTCCACTGGGCTGCTCGCATATGAAGGCGAGCGTAGGGAACCACATGGGCCATGGATGCCATATGCCCCAGAAGTTGAAGCATCTCCCGAGCAGTCAGGAAGACTTTCATAGCTGCTTGGGAGGCCAGCTGTACTATACGAAGACACCATGGCTGTGATAGGAAAGCTCTTGCCTGCCTTGTGTCTGGATGAGCCCCTATGAATTCTAGAGACTGAGAAGGGGTGAGATGAGATTTTGGGAAGTTTATGACCAGTCCCAAGTATCGAAGGATTCACATGGTGCAAGAAAGAGAAAAGCTGGCTTCTGGAGCTGTTGATGCTCAAATGAGCCAATCGTCTAAGTAAGTTAAGACAAATATTTCTAGAGTTCTCAGGAATGCTGCTATTACTGCCATGCATTTTGTGAAGACTCTTGGGGCAGAAGCCAGACCGAAGGGAAGAACCCTGTATTCGAAGTGTCTTCCCTGGAAAAGGAATTGAAGGAATTTCCTGTGATCTGAATGGATGAGAATATGCGTATATGCATCCTTTAGATCTAGAGAACATAGCCAGTCCTGACTCTGAAGGTATGGCAGGAGTGTTCCGAGGGAGATCATTTTGAATTTTTCCCGGAACAGATACTTGTTTAATTCTCTGAGGTCTAGTATAGGCCTGTGTCCCCCTGTTTTCTTTGGTATGAGAAAGTAGGGGGGAGTAAAATCCCGTTCACTGTTGGGGTATGGGGACCTCTTCTATTGCTCCTGGAGCAAGAAGTGATGCGACCTCCTGACCCAAAAGATTGGTGGCAGGGACCTGAGAATTGAACTGTCCTATCATTGTAGGAGGGGGCATACTGTGGAAACAAGTCTGTACCCCTCTCATACAATGGACAGAGTCCAGTTTTCTGATGTTATTTGTTGCCATCTTCTGGCAAAATGGCATAACCTGCCTGGGATGGTAAGGGGTTCTGGACCTTTCAGGGGCAGAAAAACTAAGTTCTCTAGGAAGGAGTCAAAGCCCCTGAGGAGGCTGAGTCTGCTGAGTCGGTTGAGCTCTTGGAACTTGTGGCTTCCTCTACTGTCTGTTCTGTTGTTGTCCCATTTGGAGAATATGAACTGGACAGTGTCCCTGATGAGTGTAAGATGGGTAAAATTTCTTTTTCTTGTTGAAAAAGGGTTTCTTGACTGACTTTTTCTTTGCTGGGTTGGCTGTAGACTTTGATAGTCTTTTCAAGGTAGTATTTTCAGATTCAATCTGATTAGCTTTGTCTTGCAAATCCTTGCCAAAGAGATTTTCTCCTGTGCAAGGAATATTTCCCAGTTTATCTTGCACCCATTGTTCTAAGTCTGATGCCTGAAGCCAGGCAATACGACGTGCACTGATGGAAATAGCAGATGTTCTGCTAATGCATTCAAAGCAATCAAAGGTTGCACGGTTTACAAATTGAGACATCCTGGGCATGTTTGACCAGAGTAAGGAATTCTGCCCTTTTTTCCTCAGAAAGAAGAGGGCTCATGAGCTCCAAGTCACCTGTAACCTCTTTGAGGAATATTCCCATATAGAGAATGTAAGAGCTAATCCTGGCTGCCAACATGGAGGATTGGAAACATCGACGCCCAAAGGCATCGAGCGTCCTCGATTCACGGCCCGGAGGATTGGAAGAATGTGTTTTAGCACTCTTAGTCCTATGCATTGCCGATTCCACTACCATTGAATGGTGTGGTAACTGAGTCTTTTGAAAGCCAGGACAGCTTGGAACTCGGTACTTGGTAGCGAGTCGTCGAGAGTGTGGAGACACCGTCAAAGGAGTTTCCCACACTCTTAGCTTAAGGAATATGCAAGATTCTGTGAATAGGCAAAGTAGCTGCCTCTTTGCCTCTTTAGGAGCCTTAGGGTACTGAAGAATTTCTAATTCTTCTTCTCTAGGTTCCTTCTCTAGAGTCACCGTGATTGCAAGACCTCGAGCTAAATCACGTATAAAATCCTGGAAGGACATGTCTTCTGGAGGAGACATTCTTCGTTGAGGAGATGGATCCTCTGGAATGATAGCTCTAGTACCGGCAGAGTCATCAAAGTCATCGGAATTGGATGATTGAAGTATCTTTGCGCCGGATGTTCTTGCAAGGCACGGTACCGGTATCGCTCAAAGTCGGTATCGGGTTGTCTTGGTACCGATCCGTCGATACCTGAGATAGACTCAAGGCTCAGCATGAGGGGAAGCATAACCACCGAGGCTCTCGGTACCGGTGTCGGTACCGATACCTGTGGAACCGTCTGTAGTGGCCTTAGCGGTACCGAAGCTGCTAAGAGGGCCATTAGACTGCGTTCGATAGCGAGGATTCTGGGTGTCGGTACCGGTGAAAGTGGCTACGACCCCAGAACATGGCACCAGTAGTTCTGCAGAGGTTGAAGACACTGGAACATTCTGGAGCCCCGTTAATGCTTTGGAGACCGAGGCCATTTTGCCGGTGAACTTTCCTCGAGGGCAACGCCAGTGGCATCTCGACACTTCAAAGGAGATCTACCCTTTGAGAACTGGCCAGTCTTAGAAGACTTAAGTTTAGTTATCCGAGATCCATGGGAGGAAGATGAAGCCCTGGAAGACATTGATGCAACTGACATCGTATCTGCGGCAAAAAGGGTACCGAGTTTTGCAGTTTTATTCTGCAGACCCCTCTTGGTCATTTTTCTGCAGGAGACACTCCGATGGAGAATGGTCAGGACCTAAACATTTAAGACACCATTCATGGGTGTCAGTGACGGAAATGGTACCGCCACATTTAGAAAATTTCTTAAAACCACTAGCTGTTTTTTCCATGTTTGAAGAAAAATGGGCCTAGTGCCCAAAATGGCGCCTAACCCCGAGAGGAGAAAGGCCCATGAAAGAAAATATTTAGAAACTAGTTCTTTTGTTTTTTTTAAAAAGAAGAAAAGAGAACCGGTGGTACCGGTAGGCATCGAAGGAGGGCAGACGCGACCACAAAAAACGAAAGAATAAGGATAAAGTTTTCTGCGGTGACAGGGAATGCGTCCTGTCGACTCCGCGGAAAACAAAAAACTGAGGAGGGAGAGTTGGGAAGGCAGCACGCAGGCGCTGTGGGATGCTCCCAAAATCTTTCCTATTGGACGCTGGGGAGCGTTCCCGCGCAGGCTCCGTCAGTATCGACGATACCCATATGTAAAGACAACATTCCTGCTTGTTCCTGGAGATTAAGCTATTTCTTGAGAAGACCATGTGCTTAAAGACATGGCCTACCATGGGCAAGAAAGTGGTGGCAAAAAGCTACTGCTTTTTGAAGTGCTGCTGCTGCCCGCCTACCCCTTCCGGGAAGGATCAACAACAGCTGGGGGTGGGGGGAGGGGGGGCGATAAGGCCGGGTTTCTACCTAGAGCGGCAGAAACCTTGGGCCGGCCCTGGTATGACTATCTACATGTTCAGTAATTTTATTTTTTTATAATGGTCTCTACCATTTTGTCAGGTACTGACGCCAGGCTCACCAGTCCGTAGTTTTCCGGATCACCCCTGGAGCTCTTTTTAAAAATTGGCGTTACATTGGCTATTCACTAATCTTTAGGAATTACAGATGATTTTAATGATAGTTCACAGATTATTAATAGTAGGTCTGCAATCTCATATTTCAGTTCTTTCAGCACCCTTGGATGTATACCATCTGGTCCAGGTGATTTACTACTCTTCAATTTATCAAATAGTTGTAATACATCTTTTTGGTTTATCAATAGTTTCCCCTACTCATCCTCCCACTAGCCCTCCCTTTCCCTTTCCTCCCTAACTACTGCACCTCAATCCCCTCCAGCCAGCCTTCCCCCAGTCCCCATGTAGTCCTATACATAATTATATATTTACAGGTCTGTGCAAACTTGTTATATGGTTCATGCTAATGTTATGTTCAATATATATATTCAACTAAAGCAAATCACCAAACCAGGTTACAAAACTAACTAAATCACAAACAAACCCCAATGTAACCCTCTGTCTTCAAAGGCTATACTTTTCTACTTTTCACTCCTGTCAATCTGGATAACTTCATTAAGTGTTAAAAATCCAAAATATACTCCTACTTCATAAAAATCCTTTATTAATCCTCATAAATCTAAAAACTCATAAATTCATTAATATTCATTACATAGCTCTGATGAGCAGGGACTGTCTCTTCTATGTTTGTACAGCGCTTCGTATGTTGCAGCGCTTTATAAGTCTTTAATAATAATAATAATAACATAACTCAATTCAATATTCAATCATACCCACACTCATACATAAAATAGCACATAACCCTACATGCATCCATCTGTATAAGCATCCAACAGTATAGGAAATAAGAACATAGCAGCAGCCTAAATTCCCCCCCCCCCCAAAAAAAAAAGCATCACATTAATCCATATATTAAACATAATGAACATCTTCTGAAGGAATATCAAATAACATTGAAAGACAGACTGACAAACTCTTAATATAGAACCACTCCTGAACACAGAAGAGGCATCCAATGATTTCACATGGTTCATTTCCTTCTTTTGCAAAGATGACTAAAGTAGAACCGCCACTGTTTCAATTCATAAAAAGATTTTCTATGTAGAACTCCTTAACTCCAAACTCTTACAATATTTCCCCAACTCTTGAGGTACTTTCTCTACTCCAAAGTGTTTATCCACAATATTCTGTTGATATAAATACCGATGGCAACAAGGTTCACTTAATTTCACTTCACTTATTTATTCAGCAATGTAACATCTTGCATACTACTGCTGCAAACTCATACCCCATGCCGTATCCCACAATCACCGTCACTTCAATCCAATCCAACCATGGACCATAGTTTTGCCTCTCCGGCTTAGTCAGAGAAACTATAACAAAATCCAAAATTTCATTCACCACCTCAACCCAAACAACAAGAACGCCCAAAACAGTTAACCACTCACTGACCAACTCTTTTCAAAACGGCTCCTGACAAAAGCTCAACCTTCACAAAAAGACGCCAACGCAGGTGTACTCCAGATTACTCTTTTAAACACCGCACTCTACTCCATAAAACCAATGCCATTCCACCTGTGCATTTAATCCATTCATATCACAGTGTCTCACCTGAAAATGTATTGTTGTTCCTGGCGACATAATCACCGTTGTATAATCACTACCACCCTCCCACTGACCCTCTCCAATATAAAACATCGAAAATCCTGTACTGTATAGTTCATCGCTTGCCAATGTAGAACTAATGGAGCTGATTCCACCCCACATCGAATCACCCGAACTTTAAATGGCAGGCACGGACAAAGCACTACATAAACCACACCGCATGTATTACAAGTGGTGGAATCCCGCAACTGATGAACAAGTCCTTTAATGGGATGTTCATACCTCTTCAATTCCATAGTAACCATGCATACAACACACTGGTTGCATTTTCTATATCCCCTCTCTCCAACATTCCAATCCTCCCGATGTCGGAGTGCACTAACATATCCTGTAAATCCTTACATTGGGGATTGTTTGTGGCAATGTATATATTCTTCAGTTCAGTCACAGCCAAGTTCCATGTATGAGCATTACGAGTTCCCTGTAAATGCTAGTTCTCCGCCTAGATTTTTAGATTAGGTGGTATAAAAAAAAAACAATAAATAAAACACTTCTTTCAATTCTTCAGACGCATCACCTTTAAATACCATTTCAGGCATGGGTATCTTCCCTTCATCTTCACCAAAGACTGAAGCAAAGAATTCATTCAGTCTCTCTGCTATGGCCTTGTCCCTTCTGACCCCTCTTCATCTAATGGTCCAACTGACTCTCTCACAAGTGTTTTGCTATGAATGTACTTGAAAAAAATTTTTATGCGCTTTTGCTTCCACGGCAAGCTTTTTTTTTTTAATTTCTCTCTTTTCTTGTCTTATCCATGCCTTGCATCTAACTTGCAAGTGCTTATGTTATTTCCACTTTGTGTCATTTGGCTCCTTTTTTCATTTACTGGAAGATTTTTCTTTTTTTAAACTACAACAGCCTCTCTGACCTTGCCTTTAAACCATGCTGGCAGTTTTTTAGCCTTCCTTCCACTTTTCTTAAAGCGTGAAATACTATCTTGGAAGCCCAAACCAGATATATTTTTAAACAATGCCCATGCTTGATGTAAATCTTTAACATTTGCAGCTGCTCCTTTTAGGTTTTTTTTGGGGGGGGGGGTTAACAATTTTCCTCATTTTATCATAGTCTCCCTTTTGAAAGATAAAAGGTAGTACTGTGGATATAGTTGCTATCATTCCTACATTTATTAAATCAAATGTAATCAAGCTAGGATCACTATAGCCAAGAGGCCCCAGTACCTTTATCTCTTGCACCAGATCCTGTGTTCCACTAAGGACTAGGTCCAAAATAGCTTCCCCTCTTGTCAGTTCATGAACCAGCTGCTCCAAGAAGCAGTCATTTATTTCATCTAGAAATTTTCTCTCCCTAGCATGTCCTACCGTGACACTGACCCGGTTGATAATGGGGTAATTGAAATAACCCATTATTATTATTATTGTGTTGTAACATTTGTTAGCTTCCCTGCATTCTTTTAACATTTCATCACCCATTTGTTCATTCTGGCCAGGCGGTCAGTAGTACACTCTCATTGCCATCACCTTCCCCTTTTTACATGGGATTTCTAGCCATAGAGATTCTACAGTGTTTTGTTTCCTGCAAAACTTTAATCCTGTGTGACTCAATGTCCTCTGACAAAGAGCGCAACCCCTGCACCAATTTGATCTACTCTATCATTGCAATCTAGTTTGTACCAAGGTATCAGAGACTTGATGGAAGGAGGACAATCATATCTAAACTCTCATTTAGTGCTATATATTTAACTCTCCCATCTTATATTTTTAGACTTCTAGCATTTGCATACAGGCATTTTAGAGGTTGTATTTTATTCATATTAATCTGCTTATCAGTAGACAAGGGTAATTTGGAATCTTTCAGTTCTGTACTTAAGGGCATCAGGGTTACTTTTATCTTTACTAGAACCTCTCTGTTGGGATGCCCTAACTTCCCGTTTTTGCTAAAATCCTTCTGAACCATGTGCTCCTGGATGACTGTCGGCGTTCCCCTATTATCTAGTTTAAAAGCTGCTCTCTCTCCTTTTTAAAGGTTAATGCCAGCAGCTGGGTTCCATTACGGTTAAGGTGTAGCCCATCCCTTCGAAAAAGCCCTCCCTTCCCCAGAATGCTGCCCAGTTCCTAACGAATCCAAAACCCTCTTCTTTGCACCATTGTCTTATCCACGCAGGAATCAGTCCTCACATATGGGTGACGTTGGCACTGACTGAGCCTGCGTGGAAGCATTTCCCAGTTTTCAAAGAAAGCCTTTGGGATATGCTACCATGCATGAGTGGTTCCCTTCCCGCCCAAGGATGCCATCTTGCTCAGTCAGATGACATTGCTAGGACGGTAATAAAAAAATTAAAATAAAGTAGGGAGGCAACTCCCAGGGGAGAAAAGAGGGTTGTGAGGAATGATTCCTGCTGTCTCTGGAGAACACCTGTTACAGGTGAGTAACTACGCTTTCTCTAGGAACAAGCAGGAAGTCAGTCCTCACATATGGGACTTCCTAGCAGGGCCTGAAGTTCGCTTACTTTCCAAGCGGACATGAGGGCCACCATGAAGGCAACCTTCCATGAAAGATACTGCAGATGGCAAGTGGCTAGAGGCTCAAATGGCAGTCTAGTAAGTTGTGAGCGCACCATGTTGCGGTCCCACTCCGCCGCCAGAGGGTGGACAGGCGGCTTGGACAACAAGAGGCCCTGGAGGAACCGAGAGACCAGGGGCTGACCTGAGAGGGGTTTTCCCCTCAATAGGGTGGTGGTGTGCGGCTATTGCACTCAGGTGCACTCTCACCGAGTTGGACTTCAGCCCAGTGTGCAACAGATGCAGAAGTACTGGAGTACTAACTGCACCTGGCAGAAGAACGGGTTCTCCTGTCTCTCCGCACACCATATGGAGAATCTTCGCCATTTAAAAGGCATAAGCTCGCCTGATGGATGGCTTTTGGTAGGCCAGCAGGACCTCCTCGACCTCCTTTGAGAGGTTGAAAAGGGCCAATGCTATCCTTTCAGCAGCCACGCTGTTAGTGTTAGAGACCCCAGATTGGTGTGTAGGAGGGAGCCCTCCTCCTTTGTCAGGAAGTCTGGGGTATGGCCCAGTGGGACTGGGAGTGCCGCCGAAAGGAAGAGGAGCAGTGAAAACCATGGCTGTCTGGGCCACCTGGGGGCGATTAGTATTAGAGATCCCTCTGGTCGCCAAGACCCTTTTCAAGGTCTAGCGTGAGGGGCATCGGCAGAAAAGCATAGAGGAAGCCTTCCGTCCATGGGGTCAGGAAGGCATCTGCCACCACCCTCTCTGGGTGTGATTGCCACAAGCAGAAGCAGGGAAGCTAGGTGTTGTCCGGGGTGGCGAATAGGTCCATCACAGGCCTGCCCCAGAGGCGGAAAAGCCGAGCGGCCTCTCTGGGATCCAGGTGCCACTCGTGTGAACGGAGGACCCTGCTCAGCCTGTCCGCCAGGAGGTTGTCCTGGCCTGGGAGGTGAACTGCCTGCAGGAGCATGTTGTTGCACATTGCAAAGGAAAGGAGGGTCACAGCCTCCTGGCAGAGTGAGTGCAACCCCGTGCCCCCCTGCTTGCTGACGTAGAACATAGTGACTTGGCTGTCCGTCTGAAACAGTATGACTGGTGTCACAGTAGAGCCAGTGAGATCGCCCTGAGCTCCAGGAGATTTATCTGTAGCCGAGATTACGCCTGGGACCAGCTGCCTTGTGTGTAGCTGCTCCCACAGTGTGCCCCCCAACCTAGGGGGAGGCGTCCATGGTCAGGATCCTCTGGGGTACGGGTGCCTGGAAGGGCATCCCTGCTAGAAGGTGACAGAGAAGTTGCCACAAGACGAGAGGGTCTGCTATCTCCCTCGACTGGTTACCCTGATCCTGTCCTGCAGTCTGCGGCACCACTGAGCTGCCCACATGTACACAGGTTAGTGGGGTCATGTGGACCATGGAGGCCATATGGCTCAAAAGGCGGCGGAGGAGGAGACAAGTTGGCACTGACCGGCAGTGTTAAACGTCTATCGCTAGTTGTCTGAGGCGTTCTGCCCTCTTCCTGGGGAGGCCAGCCTTGGCCCATAATGTGTCAACCTGAGCACCTATGAACTCCAGATTCTGGACTGGAGAGATGTGGGATTTGGGGTAGTTGATGTTGAATCCTAGGTGCTGCAGCAGGAGGGTAGCGTGTCCTGCGGCCTGTCTGGCCTCTGCAGCTGCGCTGCTTCTGATGAGCCAGACATCTAGGTAGGGGAAGACAAAGACCCCTCGCAGACACAGGTGGGGAGCTACCACTGCTAGCCATTTTGTGAAGATCTTAGGCGAGGATGCAAGGCCGAAGGGGTAGCACCTTGTATTGGTAGTGTTTTCCTCCTACCATGAAGCGTAGGTGCTGTCTGTGGGAGGGGTGGATAAGGACGTGTGTGTATGCATCCTGTAGGTCCAAGGAGCACAGCCAGTCTCCTTGGCAGAGGTAAGGCAGCAGTGTTCTAAGGGAGAGCATCTTGAACTCCCTCACCAAAAACTTGTTTAAGTTTCGCAGGTCTAGGATGTGCCTGAGGCCCCCAGTCCTCTTTGGAAAAGGAAGTACCTGGAGTAGAAGCCTCTGCCCCAAAGATGTTTGGGTACAGGCTCTACTACGTTGTCTCTAAGAAGACCTGCGAGCTCTGTGAGTAGCAGGGTCTGGTGAAGGAGGAATCACACCGGCTCTCTGGGAAAGAACCTGAGTGGAATCTGTTATAGGTGGAGAAGGTATCCTTCTCCGACCACCTGCAGTACCTATTGGTCCAAGGTGATTGTAGCCCATCTGTGGGCAAACAGCATCAGGCGCCCCCCTTGTGGGTTGGTGAAGGTCTCCTGGGGGAGGGGAGATCCTGTCCTGGGAGTCAAAAGCTCCTCCAGGCTGCGTGGGAGCTGGGGTATGGAGCTTAGGTGCTTTTGTCTTCTGAGAACCGTGTCCTTGCCTATTCGGGTGAGAAGCTTGCTGCTGGCTTGAGAAGGGCTTGTATTGGTGCCCCTACCCAAAGGGCTCCTTTTTCCTCAGGAAAAGGGGCCTCTTCCCCAATGTATTTTTGCGGGGATGGGATGAGGTCTTCTTAAAGACCTCTGGCAGGTCACAACATCGGCCTCAATCCTCGGCCGCTTTGTCGGCCATGGGTTTGCCAAACAGGTTCTCCCTGGTTCAGGGGACGTCAAACAACTTGTCTTGGACATATTTCTCGAGGTCGGAGAATTGTAGCCAGGCCACTTACTCAAAGCCATCGTAGTCTTCCTAGGACAGGAACAGCCCTCGATCCCCGAGGTCAGGGTCTGAAACCATTGAAGGGGTTCCCCGACAAGGCCTGCCGCAAACCCCGATAGCTGGTGGGCCAGAGTCTTTAGGTACATGCCTATGTAAAGCTCATAGGCCTGGATCCAGCACTTGAACATTGAGCCTTGGTAGCACTTATGCCTGAAGGTGTTGAGGGCTCTGGCCTCCCTCCTGGGGGGAACCGAGGAGTAGTTCTTCTGGCTCTTTGAGTTTCTACATGGTCGATTCAACGACCATGGAGTTATGCAGGAGCTGGGGTTTGTGGAACCCTGGGCCCTTCCGGATCTGGTACATGGCATCAAGGCGCCAGCTCACTACCGACACCAATGCTGGCGTTTCCCACATCCGAAGCAGTAGCCTCTCGAGGATCGGCTATATGGGTATAGTGAGGGTTTCCTCGGGTGGTGAAGAATCTCCAACTCCTCAGTGTGCGGATCTTCCTCCGCCTCAGTTTGCACAGAGGGGACTTTGGCCAAGTCCCTGACGAAGTGATGGAAGGCCACATCCTCAGGAGGAGAGTGGCGCTGGGTCTGAGGGGATATCTCTGTGCCACTTGGTGTCTGGAGAGGCCTTGTCGTCCGTCTCCCACTCAGAGTCAAGCGGTGACGAGTCTGAGGTCCTGCGACTCCTCGCCTCGAGGCCAGTATCAAGGGACAATGGCCTGCCGAGGATCTGGGGCCCAAATCATGGATACTGACTGGCGAGGACCAGATGCCTGAAGAACGGGTCTGGGATCTCAACTGGCGGCGCTCAGAGCTCAGCTTGACGATCAGGGACTCCCTCAGAGTTGAGGGTCCTATCATTGGGGCAGATGAGGTGGATGAACCGGCCATCATCGCCTGCTGCAGGGCCAGGATAACAGTAATGTTCTGCTTCAGGGCCGCCATTCTGGTTTCCAGATCAGAAGGCTCCGCAGCCTTCGGCGCGGGCACAGAGGATCTCAGGCCCGGCGCCAGAATTCTCGCGAGTGTGTCCTTGAGGAACCTCGCACGGTCTCTGCTGGCTGAGGAATCCTTCTTGAGGACCTTAATGGGGTGCTTCTTGGAGTCACCCGAGTCCCTCCGGGTGATTTTACCGGGTTTCTCAAGTGCAACCTCTGCGGACTTCAAAGGCGACGACTTCTTATTCTCTGGGTCAGAGGTCTTCTCGGAGGAGCTACCGCTGCAGGATTCCGAGGATGCTCAGGCCTCATGGGACGTACTAGGCTTAGGAACTCTGTGTCAGGGAGGCTGGGGCCAAGTCGGACCTGAGGAGCAATTTCTCCTGCAACTCTGATCTTTTTCTGTTGGTTTTGGGCATCATGGCCTGCTACAGGTCGCAGGAGGTACTGTCATGGTCCAGGCCCAGGCAGCACAAGCAGCAGTCATGGATGTCAGTTATCGACATGGTTTGACTGCAGCAGTCACATTTTTTTGAGCCCACTGGGAGACATGGTGGGTAGCACCCGGATGGGGTCAACGACCCCTGGGTGAAAAAAAGGTGTGAACGCTGGTCGAAAAAGACCTCAACAAAAAAGGGAGCAGAGAATGGTGCCAGCTCGAGGTGGGAAGAGGAACCAGTTGCTCACCAGGAAAAACTTAACTTTTAGGAAAATAACGGGAATTTTACGTCCATTGGGCTCCTCAGAAAAAAAGGAGACCGAGCAAGATGGCACCTTCGGTAGGAAGGGGACCACGCATGTGTGGTAGCATATCCCAAAGACTTTCTTTTAAAGCTGGAGAAATGCTTCTGCGTGGACTCATTAAGCGCCAACATCACCCATATGTGAGGACCGACTTCCTGCCTGTTGCTGGAGAAACACCATTAGAGCATCAGAGAATTCTCTCTCCTCAGCTATCATCAGCAGGTTGTCATTCACTTGGTACGCCCAGTCCTTTTGTAAGTGTTCTTAGTCTGTGAAACCAGCTCTTGTGTGTTATATTTTTTCTAGGCCTTTTGGCTAAGATCAACACAAGCTATAAGTCATGAACCGAGGACAGTATGTTTAGGATGAGATTAAGGATCTGTACTTTATGAGGGGAGGGTGTTACATTCTTCCTCCCGACCTCCACTGGAAATATACATAATTACATTATGACCATTGCCACAGAAAGAGGATTAAACCTTTAAAAAATCTTAAGGTTTTTCTATGTGCAGCAGAGCTTTTCTGCTCAATCAACTAAGTTAATGGCATTGGCTTTTCATTTGACTTCAAAGTATCTTGTTCAATGCTATAAGGGTAATTTTATAACAAGACACACATATGTTGAATGTTCAAATTGGCACGTATTTTATTCCTATTTTAGAAAAGCAACTTAAGCGCCCGGGAATCTTTATCAAATAGGTACCCAGAACCAGACCCAGGAGCATGCAAAATAAAACACGCATATTTTACACCTGTTCCAAAGATGGTGGAAACATGTAAGGGTAAATTTATAAAATACATGTGTATATCACAGCTTTGCCTCTGTTCCGACCAAACTACATGCACGGGAAGGCTTAGATGGAGAGGCATGATCTTTTGGCACAAATACTTTTTATGTGAATATGTAGTCATATAATTTTATAAAAGGTCTTTGAGTGAAAAAAAGCTTTATACACTGATAAACCTTTATAAAAATATGCCCAGTGTGCTAAAGGATAGCTGAATACCTGAACGAACGCAGAAACATTATGGGCTGGTGCAGTATGATTCAGAAAGAATCCTTTCCATAACCTGCAAATAGGATTTGTTAAGAACCACCTCTTAGCACACATCAGGAGAGCTGTATGCTGCAGTCAGGAATAGCTGCAGTTCACATTCTAGCTCGATTACTCAGGAGAAATGGTTGAAGAATTTAGCATTCATTCAAAGGGATGAGTCACAAGGACAAAACTTTGCTTAAAGGTGAAAACAAAATAGATTACTGATCAACCTCTCTCACTCTGCTCTCCATCCTCTAATGGAAGCATACGTGGTTCTTTATTTCCTCCCAGCTTCCCTACAATGAGCTGCATCGTAAAGGCTTTTTCAGTATTAATATAGCATCAGGATTAGGCCTCATTCTCTAGTCATGCGCCACTAAAAGAAACTAGGCAATGTCTAGTGGTGACCTGCCAACTGGCCAACTCTCACCTGGTGGCAAACCCCCCAGCACCTCCTGGCTGGGATGCCCTTCCAGGCCCCCACCCCACCAGAGAGTCCTAACCATGGACACCTCCCTCTTAGGCTGAGGAGCCCACTGCAAAGGCCTCTGCACTCAGGGCAGTTAGTCGCAGATGGACAGTTTTCAGCAGATCAATCTTTTGGAGCTTTGGGTCATATCCCTGGCCCTCCGAGCCTTCCATCACCACCTGTAACACCATTCAGTGCTGATCCAGACAGATAACTGGCAGTGTCTTACATCAACAAGCAGGAGGGCACAGAATTGTACACGTAGCTCTCTGCTCATATGTGAACCGCCACGGGATGCTCCTGTGGGCAATGTATCTGCCAGGCCAGGACAACGCCCTGGTGGAAAGGCTGAGCAGGGCCCTCTAGCCACACGAGTGGCAGCTAGAACCCAGAGTGGCCCACTGGCTCTTCAGCTCTGGGGGACTCCACGGATGGACCTTTTTGCCAGTCTGGCCAATGCCCAACTGCCCTAATCCTGCTCTAGATAGCCATACCCATCCTGGGTAGCAGCGGATGCATTCCTCATCCCCTGGACAGAGGGCCTTTTCTACACCTTCCCACTCATGCCGCTGATTGCCAAGTCCTTGTTCAAGGCTCAACACGACAAGGCATTGCTGATACTAGCAGTCCCTCAGTGGCCCAGGAAACCATGGTTCCCACTGCTCCTTTGCTTAAGCATGGCAACCCCAGTCCCCCTGGGGAGTGCCCCGGGGCTACTGTCACAGGAGGGCGGCTCTCTCCTACACCCCCTTGGGGTCTCTGACACTAACGACCTGGCTGCTGAAAGGGTAGCCTTGGCCCCATTCAATCTTTCAGGGAAGGTGGAGGAGGTCCTCCTGGCCACCCGCAAGATCCCCACACAAGCTGGGCTTATGCCTTCAAATGGCATAAATTCTAACTGTGGTGCACAGAGCAACAGGTCGACCCATTATCGTGCTCTGTGCAGCTTGTGCTACAATATTTGCTTCACCTGTCTCAGGCAGGACTGAAGTCCAACTCTGTTAGAATCCACCTGGGTGCATTCGCAGTGCACCACCACCTTATCAAGGGCAAGTCCTCTTCATCCAACCTCTCGTGACCCGTTTCTTGCGAGATTTCTTGTTGTCCAAGTTTCCTGTCTGCCCGCCAGCAGCAGAGTGGGACCTCAATGTGGTGCTGTCACAACTCACTGGCCCACTGTTTGAGCCCCTGGCTACCTACCACCTATGGTACCTTTCCTGGAAGGTCGTGTTCTTGGGGGCACTCGTGTCGGCTTGCAGGGTCAGCAAACTCCAGGCAATGGTGGCAAATCCACCCTACACAAGGTTCTATAAGAACCTCTGCATGCACCCCAAGTTCCTTACCAAGGTGGTAACAGAAAACCAAGGTGGTGAGAAATCTATTTGCATTGGTGTGATATACAGACCTCCCTCACAAGAGGAAGAGGTGGACAGAGAGTTAATTGAAGACATACGCAGCATTGCTAGGAAAGGGGAAGTGCTACTGATAGGAGATTTCAATATGTCAAATGTTGAATGGCACATTCCTGCTGCAGTATCATCTAGAAGTAAGGAGATCCTGGATTCTCTACAGGGAGAACTATTCAGGCAATTGGTAACAGACCCCACACGTGAAGGGGCCATACTGGACTTGGTGCTTACCAATGGTGAAAGTGTTTCTGATGTTGTAGTGGGAGATCATTTTGCATCCAGTGATCACCAGATGGTGTGGTTCAGTATTAGGACTTGTGATAAGGAAGCTTATCATAGTTCAGGAAGGAGCTATAATAGAGGTGAAGTGACTCTGAACAAGCAACCTGTCTGTTCTGGTAGAAATAAAACAGAATGTTTCCATAAAAGACTACCAGTCCCAGAATGCACCAGGTTTCCAACAGCCATTAGAAGAGCTGAAGTGGGGAAACGTGTGTTCAATCAGGAGGGCTATGAGGTAATCCCCAAGCACTCATCTCCAAGGGCAGGGCTTGATTCAGCACAGCTGCGCTGTGCTAGGGTGGAGCATTCATCTAAGCAGGATAAAAGAAAAGCTTATTCTACAGAGAATCATCAGAAGCTTAATCATCTTCTTGATCAGAAGCATCTTGATCATCTTGAAGATCATCATCATCAGCAGAAGTCAGAGCTGACGGACAGAGAGAGCAAGAAACACTTTGGAAGAAAGAAGAGAAAAGCATTTGGGAGGTCTAAAGGAGTCCATAGCAGTACGTATACTGGGAGGCATTCCAGAGGCAAGCATACACCATTGGACTGGGGAAAGCCAGAGGAGTGGGGTTGCAGAGCCAGGAATCCCCGGACGGCACCTGTGAGGGAGACGGCTGCACTTGGAAGGGACCCTAAGACCAGTGCCAGAAGGTATGTGAAGAGAGATCCAGTATCCAGGGATCTTGATTGGAAGGCTGGACATAAGAACTGGACTACATACTGGCCAGGATATTTAGAGAGGAACTCTAACAGCAATGGAAGCTCAGGTATGAACACTGATCTATGCCCTAGCTCTTCACTGGGAAGACAGCAGGGAAACAAGTATTGTCCTGAGAGTGTTCCATTGAGAAATTCCTCTGTGCCAATCCATGATAGTGAACCTATGATAATTGAAGAAGGGGAAGATGTTGTAAATGGGGACTTTGAATACATGGATTGCTCTCTGTCTAAACTTCTGTGGTAATATGCTGTTACAAAATACAACAACCATCACAAAGAAATATAAACCTGTTCTTTAATCTACTCAGAAAAGCTTCTGAGTAGGATTTGAGCCACATAATAGAAAGTAAACCAGCCAAGAGGGTTTTAGCTGGTAATTGTTAGCAATTGAGCCTTGCCTAATTGCCTGTGAGCTCTGAAGGGACACTTCTGAGTGTGTGTGAAGATACAAGAAGTTATCCCTGAAAAAGAACAGTTTTTTTTCCTACTTTGTGGGTTTTGTTTGTTCTTTGAAGCACTGCTAAGGAGAGATTAGCAGGAGCCTACAGAAAAGACCTTTCTGTTTCCATCAACGTCTTTATGCTTTGATTTGATTGCTTAACAAGTTCAGCTGTTGTTTTTTCCTTATTTGTTTTTCTAAGTATAATACTGAAAGCAAGTATTCCTTTTTTTTTTTTTTTTTTTTCAAGTTTATATTTATTTATAAAGAAACATACAATTAAAATAAAACATTCCAAAGGGGGCGGGAAATCCCCACCCACACTTTTACAGCAACAACTAAAGAAATCACATGTATTAGCTCACATCCAGGAGGAGTACAATATCAAAATAAGTAAATAACCACCATCCCTAAACAGACCTGGTAAACCCAACAAGGGGGAATAGAACATACTATAACGAAATAGATCAAAGTACATAACAGGTCCTAACCTTTCCCCTCTAAAAATTCCACAAGTTGCACAACTTCCTGAAAAATGTAACGAGTACCTTGATAAATAATGTGGCACCGACATGGAAATTTCAAATAAAACAAAGCACCCAGGGCCAAAACACGAGGGCGAATTTCCAAAAAGGCCTTCCGCCTCCGCTGTGTAGCCCTGGAGACATCAGGAAAAATCTGAATGGTGGAGCCACAAAATTTCTCAGATTTTTTCTTGAAGTATGCGCGGAAAATTTTCTGTCTATCTAAATCAGAAACTAAGGTAATAAGTAATGTGGCCCTAGTGGGAATCTCGTCCTGAGACGATTCCAAAAAATCAGAAATATTTAAAGAAGCGGGACTATGGGACTCACCAACAACTCCTACTTGAGGCACAGCTTGATAAGCTGTGTCCCTAGAGGAAAGATAATAAATATTAGAAAGGGAAACAGCATCCACATCAGAAATCAGTAGTATTTCCTTTAAATACTTATGAAATAACATCAAAGGTGATAAGTAATGAGTCTTGGGAAAGTTCAGAAGACGAAGGTTCCTGGAACGGAAAGAGTTCTCAAGAGCCTCGTGTTGTGAACGTAATGAAATAACATCTTGAACTAGGGAAATAGTAACAGGCTGTTGAGCAGTAAAGCGAGTCTCAATAGAGTCAACGCTTTTCTCAACAGCAGCTAAACGAGATTCCTGATTTGAGATTTTAACAACAGTTTCTTTCGTAAATGCTGAAATCCTTTGAAGAGAGGAGTCCAATGCTAGCTCCATTCTAGACATCATAGACCATAAATCTTTTAAAGAAACCTCTTCAGGAATATCACGAGACTCCCCAGTACCCACAAATGAAATCACAGATGGCAAAGGAGGAGGCAATAAATCATTAGCAGAATCCATTACAGAGTCCAAACGTAGAAATGAGGAAGAAAGATTAGGGTCCCCATTATTATTAAGAACCTTTTCAGATAGAATTGATAACGAAGCAACCTTATCACCCTTCGTCGGGGATATATCCGCAACCGGAGAAGACTCAGAACCCACAGTACTCACTGTCGACCTTTCACCGGGGGAGGTGTCCAATACAGCAGTTTTAGGCAACACCTGACCAACGGAGACATGTGCATCCATGGGTCCAATAGTTTTTACCGCCTTCGGTGGGGCCACAGATAGCGTGCGTTTCTTTCTCTTCCCCATTCACGGAACTACAGCACCAAGTTGCACCGAAGGGGCGCCAAAGGGGCAGGACGTGCCCCTTTGGTCACGCCCCTTCGGGCACGCACCACGGGCACGCGCCCGCTTCGCGTCCAGCGTCGGAGGCCAGCTGAAATAGCCCCGTTCAGCCCAAGAGCCCCAATCAGAGCAGTGGAGGAGGGACCAGGTCACAGGTAGGAAGAAAACAGCAGGAAACCTTGAAACTCCTCAGCGTCCCGCGTCGGAGGCCAGCTGAAATAGCCCCGTTCAGCCCAAGAGCCCCAATCAGAGCAGTGGAGGCGGGACCAGGTCACAGGTAGGAAGAAAACAGCAGGAAACCTTGAAACTCCTCAGCGTCCCGCGTCGGAGGCCAGCTGAAATAGCCCCGTTCAGCCCAAGAGCCCCAATCAGAGCAGTGGAGGCGGGACCAGGTCACAGGTAGGAAGAAAACAGCAGGAAACCTTGAAACTCCTCAGCGTCCCGCGTCGGAGGCCAGCTGAAATAGCCCCGTTCAGCCCAAGAGCCCCAATCAGAGCAGTGGAGGCGGGACCAGGTCACAGGTAGGAAGAAAACAGCAGGAAACCTTGAAACTCCTCAGCGTCCCGCGTCGGAGGCCAGCTGAAATAGCCCCGTTCAGCCCAAGAGCCCCAATCAGAGCAGTGGAGGCGGGACCAGGTCACAGGTAGGAAGAAAACAGCAGGAAACCTTGAAACTCCTCAGCGTCCCGCGTCGGAGGCCAGCTGAAATAGCCCCGTTCAGCCCAAGAGCCCCAATCAGAGCAGTGGAGGCGGGACCAGGTCACAGGTAGGAAGAAAACAGCAGGAAACCTTGAAACTCCTCCGCAAGTATTCCTTTTTATGTGCTACCAAGTATATCTGTGTTGGGAGAAATAACCCCATAAATAAAATATCTTCTTTGCTTTACATTCGAGCAAGCACAACTAATTTATTGTGAACGGCTGAGTCTGGTATGAATGGACTACATTTCCCACAATCCTTTGCAAGTCATATTAATATTTGCCTTTGCCAAGACTGTGGACATTCTCACCCAGCGCCCCCGTTTACAGACTAGGGTTGTTAGAATCCATACAAAGGTGAGGATCTTAGACTTTAGGAAGACTAACTTAGCGAAGATGGGCCAATACCTCAGGGAGTCGTCAGTGGGATGGGAACAGCTGGGGGATGTAGAAAAACAGTGGGCAAAAAGTGAGGTTTCTGGAATCCAGCGGATTACAGGATCCGAGGCAGCATGGATTCACCAGAGGCAGGTCTTGTCAGACAAATCTAATTCATTTCTTTGACTGGGTGACCAGGGAGTTGGACCGAGGGAGAGCCCTAGATGTGGTGTATTTAGATTTCAGTAAAGCCTTTGACACTGTTCCTCACAGGCGACTTATAAACAAACTGAGCACCCTAGGGATGGACCCTAAAGTTACTGCTTGGGTTAGAAATTGGTTGGGTGGGAGGCGACAAAGAGTACAAGTAAATGGAGCTCACTCTGAGGAGAAGGATGTTACCAGTGGTGTGCCCCAGGGATCTGTCCTTGGTCCGATTCTTTTTAACATCTTTGTTAGTGATATAGCGGAAGGACTGTCGGGTAAGGTTTGCCTCTTTGCGAATGACACCAAAATCTGCAATAGAGTAGACACCCAGGAAGGGATCTAGCTAAGCTTGAAGAATGGTCCAGAATTTGGCAGCTGGGATTTAATGTTAAAAAATGTAAGGTCATGCATTTGGGCTGCAGCAATCCAAGGGAGCAATATAGTATAGGGGGTGAAGTACTTTTGTCCACTAAAGAAGAGCGGGACCTAGGCGTGGTTGTGTCTGATGATCTTAAAGTAGCTAAACAGGTAGAAAAGGCAACAGTAAAAGCTAGAAGGATGCTTGGGTGCATACGGAGAGGAATGGCTAGCAGAATAAAGGAGGTAATAATGCTTCTGTATAAGTCTTTGGTGCGACCTCATTTGGAGTATGGTGTGCAATTCTGGAGACCGCACCTTCAAAAGGATGTGAACAGGATGGAGTCGGTGTAGAGGGTGGCTACTAAAATGATTAGTGGTCTTCATTATAAAGCATATGAGGACAGACTGAAGGATCTTAATATGTACACCTTAGAGGAAAGGCGGGATAGAGGTGATATGATTGAGATGTTTAAATACCTCCGTGGCATAAATGTTCAGGGAGAGAGCCTCTTTCAATTGAAAGCAAGTTCTGCTATGAGGGGACATGGGATGAGGGTGAAGGGAGATAGATTCAGGAGTGATATGCGGAAATATTTCTTTACGGAAAGAGTAGTAGATCCGTGGAATAGTCTCCCAGTGGAGGTGGTAGAGATGAGGACAGTAACCGAATTCAAAAAAGCATGGGACAAACACAGAGGATCTCTAAAGGTAAAAAGGGGACTGTTATAGTTGTTGATATGGAAGGACAGACTAGATAGGCCATGTGGTCTTTTTCTGTCATCATATTTCTATGTTTTGTTCCCTTTCCACATCAGTCAGGAGGTGTTGATCCCCAACTTTCTTCTGCGGCCTCATGCCAGCAGGGCGGAGACCGTCCTTTATACTCTGGACTGTAGGAGGGCCCTGTCCTTCTATCTCCAACGTACTCAAGGCCATCGCAAAGCCTCACAGCTTTTTTATGATCCCAGTCGGCTGGGGCCAAGCATACTCTGTCCACCTGGGTGGCTGACTGCTTGCTCTCACCTACAAGCAGGCTGGGCTCTCGCTGGAGCACCAGGTCATGGTGCACAGCGTCAGGGCCTTGGCGGCATCTGTGACAACCCTGCATTCTGTTTCCTTGTCAGAAATCTGCCTGGCGGCACCCCCGTCCTCAGTCCATACCTTTGCAGCTCATTACTGCCTGGACAGGGAGTCCCATAGGGACAGTACCTTTGGCCAAGCAGTACTCTGACATCTATTCGGGATGTACGCAACTCCTGCCCACCGATCCTTGTGTGTTCATGCTACCGTAGTGATGGTTTCTCGTAGGACACTTGGGCCGCTTAGAGTCTGTCTTAAGGACTCATTGCTGCTGCTCTCTGCTCACCTTTTCCTGGTCACCCATGGCTTTTTACAGATTTTCAGTAGCCTGTAACTAGGGAGTCCCATATGTGAGGGCTTACTTCCTGCTGGTTCCCAGAGAAAGCGTAGCTACTCACCTCTAACAGGTGTTCTCCGGGGACAGCAGGAATAAGTCACCACAACCCTCCCTTCTCCCTGTGGAGTTGCTTTTTGTGTCATTTTTTGCCTTTCAGCTATATCATCCTACTGAGGCAAGATGGCACCCTTGGGCGGATAGGAGACAATACTTGGGGGTTCATCTCCCAAAGGCTTTCTTTAAAAGCTGAGGAGAAGCTGCTGCTCAGGCTCCATTGGCGCCGACATCACCCATATGTGAGGACTGATTTCTACTGTCTCCGGAGAACATCTATTACAGGTGAGTAAAGCGTAGTTACTCACCTGTAACAGGTGTTCTCCAGGGACAGCAGGAATCAGTCCTCACTTATGGGTGACGTCAACACCGACCGAGCCCGCGTGGAGCAATTCCCCAGCTTTCAAAGAAAGCCTTTGGGATTGCTGCCACGCATGCGTGGTCCTTTTCCCGTCCAAACGTGCCATCTTGCTCAGTCATAAGAACATAAGATATGCCATACTGGGTCAGACCAAGGTCCATCAAGCCCAGTATTCTGTTTCCAACAGTGGCCAATCTAGGTCATATGTACCTAGCAGTTTCCCCAAGGGACACAGGTTCCACAATGCTTGTATTGGTTCAAGCATTGATATCCTGGGTTCCTTCTTAATAATGGTTTATGGACCTTTCCTCCAGGAACTTGTCCAAACCTTTTTTAAACCCAGCTACACTAACAGCCTTTACTACATCCTCTGGTAACAAATTCCAGAGTTTGATTACACGTTGAGTGCAAAAATATTTTCTTTTATTAGTCTTAAATAGTTTACCCTGTAGCTTCATTGCATGTCCCCTAGTCTTTCTATATTCTGATAAGGTAAACAATCGATCTACGTTTACCCGTTCCACTCCGTTCATTAATTTATAGACTTCTATCATATCTCCCCTCAGCCGTCTCTTTTCCAGGTTAAAGAGCCCTAACTTTTTTAGCCTTTCTTCATAGGAGTATCCTTCCATCCCCTTTACCATTTTGGTGGCTCTTCTCTGAACCTTTTCTAAAATCGCTATATCCTTTTTAAGATACGGCGACCAGAACTGCACACAATATTCAAGGTGCGGTCTCACCATGGAACGATATAGAGGCATTATAATATCTTTTGTTTTATTTTCCATTCCTTTCCTTATCATAACTAGCATTCTATTTGCTCTCTTGGCCGCTGCTGCACACTGGGCCGAGGGTTTTAACATGGTATCCACAATGACGCCTAAATCTTTTTCCTCGGTGGTGGTTCCTTATGTGGAACCTTGCATCGTGTAACCATAGTTTGGGTTGTTCTTCCCTAGGCGCATAACCTTGCACTTGTCCACATTAAATTTCATCTGCCATTTTGATGCCCAGTCTTCCAATTTATCAAGATCCTCTTGCAATTTTCCACAATCCTCTTGGGTTTTAACAACTTTAAATAGTTTTGTGTCATCTGCAAATTTGATAACCTCACTCGTTATTCCACTTTCCAGGTCATTTATAAATATGTCAAAAAGCAGCGGACCCAGCACAGATCCCTGGGGTACACCACTATTCACCATTCTCCATTGGGAAAATTGGCCATTTAGCCCTACCCTCTGCTTTCTATCTTTTAACCAGTTCCTGATCCACAATAGTACACTGCCTCCTATCCCATGACTCTTTAGTTTTGCCAAACGTCTCTCATGAGGGACCTTGTCAAAGGCTTTCTGAAAGTCCAGATACACAATATCAACCGACTCACCTTTGTCCACCTGATTATTCACTCCTTCAAAAAAACATAACAGATTAGTAAGACAAGATCTTCCTTGTCTAAAGCCATGTTGGCTGTCTCCCATTAGGTCATGACTATCTACATGCTGAGTAATTTTATTCTTTATGATGGTTTCTACCATTTTTCCCGGTACTGATGTCAGGCTCACCGGTCTGTAGTTTCCCGGATCACCCCTGGAACCTTTTTTAAAAATTGGTGTTACATTGGCGATCCTCCAATCTTCAGTTATTAGAGATGATTTTAATGATAGTTCACAGATTACTAATAGCAGGTCTGCAATCTCATATTTCAGTTCTTTCAACACCCTTGGATGTATACCATCCGGCCCAGGTGATTTGCTACTCTTCAGTTTATCTAATAGTTGTAATACATCTTCCCGATGTATCAATATTTCCTTCAATTCTTCCGCACCTTTAAATACCACTTCAGTCATGGGTAACATTCCTACATCTTCCTCAGTAAAGACTGAAGCAAAGAATTCATTCAGTCTCTCCGCTATCGCCTTGTCACCTCTTAGTGCTCCTTTAACCCCTTTATCATCTAATGGACCAACTGACTCTCTCACAGGTTTTTTGCTACAAATGTACTTGAAAAGGTCTTTACTTCGCGTTTTTGCTTCCGCAACAAGCTTCTTCTCAAATTCTCCCTTTGCCTGCCTTATCAATGCCTTGCATTTGACTTGCCAGTGCTTGTGCTGTTTCCAGGTTTCGTCGTTTGGCTCTTTTTTCCATTTCCTGAAAGGTGCTTTTTTGGCAACAACAGCCTCTCTGACCTCACCTTTAAACCATGCTGGCAGTTTTTTGGACTTCCTTCCACTTTTCTTAAAGCGTGGAATACAGCTGGTCTGGGCTTCCAAGATAGTATTTTTCAACAACAGCCAAGCCTGATGTACGTCTTTAACATTTGCAACTGCTCCTTTTAGTCAGGTCCCTTAGCTCAAGCCCTACCAAGCTGATGGCAAAGGAAGGACGAAAATCCAGCAACTCATCAGGGGAGGTGGGAGGGTAGTGAGGACTGATTCCTGCTGTCCCTGGTGAACACCTGTTACAGGTGAGTAACTACGCTTTCTCCAGGAATAAGCAGGAAGTCAGTCCTCACTTATGGGACTCCCTAGCTACAAGTTACCAAACCTGTAACCAAAAAATTCCTCTGCGAGGCCGTGAGCAGAAGCCGATGCGCGAAAGAGCCTGAGTCTTTGGGGCGAAGCCATGAAGAAGGGTCAGAGGGCAGGAGTTGCTTATACCCCGAACAGGTTATGGAGAACAGCCTGGCCGAAGGCGCTCTCCCGGCGAGATTCCCTCTCCAGGCAGTAGTGGGCAGTGAAAGTATTCATGGAAGGCCAGGTCGCCGCCAGGCAGATGTCCATCAGGGGCACGGAGTGCAGTGAGGCCACTGAGGACACTTTGGCCCGGACCCCATGCGCGGGGACTTGACGATCTAGTGGAACGCCCTGCCTTCGCATGGGCGAAAGCGATGCAGTCTGCCGCCCAAACCAAGAGGGTGCGTTTGGTGACTGCTGCCCCAGTCTATTGGGATCATAAGTCACGAAAAGCCAGTCAGACTTGCGATGAGTCTGGGTATGCTGCAAATAAAAGGCAAGGGCCCGTTTGCAGTCGAGGGTGTGGAGAGCTGTCGACGCCTGGTCAGCGTGGGGCCTCGGGAAGAAGATCGGCAGGACTATCTCTTGGTTGAAATGGAAGTCCAAAATGATTTTAGGCAGGAATTTAGGGTGGGTACAGAGGAACACCCTATTCCGATAAAACCTGGTGTAAGGGGCGCCAGACATGAGAGCCTGGAGCTCACTGACTCGACCAGGAAGATCACCTTCCAGGACAGGTGCCAGAGCAAGCACGTAGCCATCGGCTCAAAGGGCGGACGGGTGAGCTGTGTGAGTACCACATTCAGGTCCCATTCCGCCGGGGGAGGGCGGATGGGCGGCTTGAAAAGCAGAAGACCTCGCATGAAGCGGGAGACTAACAGTAGCCCCGAGAGGGGTTTTCCCTCGATGGGGAAGTGATTAGCCAAAATGGCGCTCAAATGAACCCTGACAGAGTTCAACTTCAGCCCTTCTCTCGAGAGATGGAGGAAGTACTGGAGAACCCATCGAACAAGGCATGAGAAAGGGTCGATCTGGCGCTCCGAGCACCAGATAGAGAAGCGCTTCCACTTAAAGGCATAGGCTCGCCTAATGAAGTCCTTCCTCGAGGCGAGGGGGATTGCCTCGACATCCTCCGGAAGGGCCAGAGAGGCTAGGGAGACCCATTCAGCTGCCAGCCTGTGAGGGATAGGGAGGTTAGGTTCAGGTGCAGTACCTGACCCTCCTCCTGCGTCAGCAGAGCCCAGGGGAACTGGAGGCTCCGTCGACAGTCGGAGTAGGAACCAAGGCTGCCAAGGCCACGAGGGGGCCACGAGAATCAGCAACACCCTGTCCCGCTGAGCCTTGAAAAGGGTCCTCACAATGAGGGGGAAAGGCGGAAATGCATAGAGAAGGCTGGAGGACCAGTCCAGGAGAAATGCATCGGGGCCCTCTTCGCTCGGGTGCGACACTAGCCCACAGATGCGGGGGAGCTGCGTGTTCTGGGGGCTGGCGAAGAGGTCTATCGCCGGTGTCCCCCAACGAAGATACAGCCAGTCTGCTATTCTGGGATCCAGCCGCCATTCGTGGGGGGCGAAGGATCCTGCTGAGTCTGTCCACCAGGCCATTCTTCTGACCCGGGAGGTACGTTGCTCTGAGGGACATCTGCCAGACAGCGAAAAAGCAGATGAGGACCGCTTCCCGGCAGAGGGAGAGTGATTCCATGCCTCTCTCTTTGTTGATGTAGAACATCGCTACATGGTGTTGAAGATGACAACCCGTTACACATGGTTGTTGGTCTGCACTAGAACCGACCTCCCGCTGAGGTGTTCCTCGAAGGCCCTCAGGGCCCACCGAATCGCCTGGAGCTCGAGCAGGTTTATTTGCTGTTGAGACTCCTCAGGTGACCATTGCCCCTGCATGCAGAGAGGTCCGCAGTGGGCTCCCCACCCTAACAGGAAGGCGTCTGTCGTCAGCACTGCATCGTGCTGCGGGGCCTGAAAGGGCAATCCCCCCAAGAGGTCGCGGGAATTTTGCCACCAGCTCAGGGACAAGCAGAGGCTGGGAAGAACCCTGACGGGGTCCCTGAGATGTCCAAGGGACTGGCTCCATTAGGCCCTGAGACTCCACTGAGCCGTCCGCGTGTGCAGGCGGGCGTGGGGGACCACATGTATGGTCAAGGCCATGTGGCCCAGGAGACGTAACATGGTCCAAGCGGTGACCTGGGGAGCGCTTTGGACTCGAGCCGCTAGAGCCCGGAGGCGGGTGGAGCAATCCACCGGTAAGGCGGCGGTCACCTGCTGAGTGTCGAGGCACGCCCTGATAAACTCGAGAGCCTGCACTGGCTCGAGGTGAGACTTCGGGTAGTTGACCAAGAACCCCAAGCTCTCCAAGAGGAGGACAGCACGTGACATTGCTTGTCGAGCCTCCTTGACCGAGGAGCCCATAACAAGCCAATCGTCGAGGTAGGGGAAGACCAGCACTCCCTGACGCTGAAGGTAAGCAGCGACCACGACGAGGCACTTTGTGAAGACTCGTGGGGCAGACACGAGACCAAAGGGGAGCACCATGTATTGGAAGTGCTCTCCCTGCACCCTGAAGAGCAGTTCCTGCCTGTCTTGGAGGTGGATTAGAATGTGGGCGTAAGCGTCCTTTAGATCCAAGGAGCACAACCAGTCACCCTGCTGGAGGAAGGGCAGCAGAACACCAAGAGACAACATCTTGAATTTCTCCTGCACCAGGAACTTGTTTAGCCTACGGAGGTCGAGGATGGGCCGCAGACCCCCGTTTTTTTTGGGACGAGGAAGTACAAGGAATAATAGAAGCCCCGACCTCGAAGGTGGGGAGGGACCTTCTCGACTACCTGCTGGGCGAGGAGAGAATGTAATTCCCGCTGCAGCAGAAGCTGGTGTGTGGGGAGTCGAGGAGGCTCCGCCAGGGAGAAAGGAGGTGGAAGCCTGTCGAAGTGAAGGCGATAGCCGTCTCGGACGACTTGGAGGACCCAAGTGTCCGAGGTGATGGAAGCCCACGATGGGGTGAAGTAGGGCAGGCGTCCCTCCACTGGCTGCTGCGTCACCGGAGGGCGAGGGGCTATGCCGATGGTGTCAAAACTCCTGAGTGGGTTGTGGGGGAGCCGGCGTTTGGGTCTTTGGTTTACAATGCCGCTGGCCAGATTTATCCTGCGCCGGAGTGGTCGGCATGGGGGTAGCTGGATATGGAGGGTAGTCCCGGTACTGGAGACCCTTCCTAGAGAAAAAGGGTGGAAGTTTTGCGGGAAAGACGGGTTCTAATGACAAACTCCGTTTCAATTTCCACGGTCTTCTCCTCCATCGGTTTGCCAAAGAGCTGCTCACCAAGACAGGGCACGTCCAGGAGCTTCTCCTGCACCCATTGCTCCAAGTCTGAGGATTGGAGCCATGCCTGGCGGCGGGCCCCAATGCCCGCGACTGCTACCCGAGCCGATGTCTCGAAGCCATCATAGGAGGCTCGGGCCGATTCCAGCACCATCGAGGTGTGTGGGTCTTTCAGAAGCCTGGCCCATGCTGTACTTTGTACATCGTGTCCAGGCACTTTCTTATGATGGGGACCGAGGCCGGGGCCTCCCACATACGGAGCAGCAGCCGAGATAGAATTGGAGGCAAAGGCACAGTGAGGGATTCCTTGGACAGGGACTCGTACTGAAGAATGTCGAGTTCTTCAGCACGAGGGTCCTCTTCAGCCTGGGTGACCAGGTTAAGGGCCAGTGCCATGTCGTGGACAAACACCAGGAAGGAGGTGTCTTCGGGTGGCGAGCACCACTGGAAGGCGGGCAGTGAGGGGTCCGACGGAAGATCCCAGTGGGTACGGGTTTCCGGGGAGGTGTCCCCATCGGACTCCCACTCCAAGAAATCGGTCGAGGAGTCCGAGCCGGGCAGATCGCCCTGTCCAGTAGCCGGAGGACGTCGAGGACCCACATGAGGCCCGCGGCTCTCAGGGGTTTCCTGGACGGATTTGGGTGTCTCACGCGAGGGACCCGCAGTCTCAAGGTGTGAGTCAGCAAAGCTGGCTGTGAGCGCCTGCTGGAAGCAATGAACGCAGAAACGACACATTCTAGCGCCAGCTTGCGGGACTCCCACGTGGGCGTGGGGCCCTGTGACGCCGATCCCAGGGTCACCGGGTCGGGTGTCAAGGAGGTCCTCACTGGGACGACCCTCAGGAGACTGGGTGCCTTCACCGGAGGCCTCCACTTGTCCAACTCTCAGGAACGCCGAAGGGGGCTAAGCGATTGGGTGCGAGAGCGCTCGCGCTTGTCGGGAGACCCGGACAGCGACTTCGAGGCCTTCTTTTTTTTGTGCTGCTCCACCTCGGGGGCTCCCTGATTGGACTGCCGCTGAGAACGCAGAGCCGTAGGTGGGAACCCACCGGAGGGGAGACAACCGAGGGCACTACCGGGGACTCCGAGGCGGCCTTTCGAAAAATGGCTTTGGACTTCTGCTTACGGCTGAGGAGGGCCTTAGAGGACATTTTCTTGCAGAGTGAACACAGTTCTGGATCATGGTCGGCTCCAAGGCACCGCAGACAACAGTCATGAGTGTCCGTAAGCGACATGTTCCTAGAGCATCTATTGTATTTTTTGGAATCCGGTGGTCATGGGGGCAAAAATGGCCTCTGCGAGGTCGAAGACTCATGCGGCCAGCGGTTGGAGGAAGAAAAGGGCGCGAAGCCCATAATGAAAAAATGAAAAGAAAAGGAATATCCCCGATAGTTCTAAAAAACAGAGCAGGGAAAGGACCGGTACAACAGGAAAATAGAGGAGTCTGTTAAGGCGAAAAAAATGAAAGTTTTTCCAAGGGACGAGGACATGCGTCCGAAGGGCTCCACGGAAAAAGGGAGACTGAGCAAGATGGCACCTTTGGGCGGGAAGAGGACCATGCATGCGTGGCAGCAATCCCAAAGGCTCTCTTTGAAAGCTGGGGAATTGCTCCGTGCGGGCTCCGTCGGTGCCGACATCACCCATAAGTAAGGACCGACTTCCTGCTTGTTCCTGGAGAACTATGCTTTCTCCCATCCTCAGCTCTGAGCCCCCTTCTCCCAGCGCCAGCATCAGATCCTTCTTCAAACTAACATCAGCCCTCTTCTCCCATCTATCAGTATGAGCCCCTTCTGCTATTCTCAGTCTTCTTCTCCCAGTCCCAGCATTAGCCCCTAGTCTCCTTCTCTTATCCCTACCCCTTAGCATCTGCCTCTTTCTCCCATTCCCAGCCCTGTTCTTCATCTTTGCCCTTTCTCCAATATCTCGCTCCAGCATCAGACCCTTCTCTCAGCATTGGCCCAAACTTGTTCTTTCACCGATGTCACTCTACCTCTACCTGTCCTCAGCAACTCTGGCCACCACCACAGCGCAGGAGTTGAAAGGAGAGAGCAACTCCTTTGTGTTTTGCAAGCAATACAGTAAGTAGTTCTCTTTGATTTTATTTATTTAGACAGTTTTGTATACCACCTTATCCTTCAAACAAAGTGGTCACAACACAGTTGGGGAATACATTTAACACGAGGGGATATGAGACACATACACTAATACTTACAGGGAACATGGGCAATGGAGGGTTAAGTGGCTTGCCCAAGACCACAAGGAGCACCTGTGGGACTAGAAACCCCAATCCTTCTGGCCCAAGGTTGCTGTCCTCTAGTGGGATTTGAACCACTGACCTTCCAGCCTGAGGTAACTTGCCCCAACCACTAGGCCACTCCTCCTTTACCTTCAACTCCTGCATGGTGCTGGCAGCCAGTCTCATCCATGGATTGCCAGAGCAGCAGCAGTGACAAAACAAGCTGCTACCGCTTTGTGGGTGATTTCAAGGTGCTGTGCAGTTTGGAGAAGGGAGCTGATGCTAGAAGGAGTTGGCAGCAATATTGGTGTGTCCTATGTGCGCCATCCTTTGTGCAGCCCCAATGCTTCTGACACCGTGGCACATGTGTTCTGAGCTCTAGGTGCCAGGTCCAATTATTTAGTTTCCATGGTGACCTGGCGCCTGATGTTTGTAGAGCCCTGTGTTAGTGTATACAGAAGCAAGATGAAAAACACACTTTAAAAGACCTGTAAAGTTATTTAGAAATCAGAATTAATCAGGTCTTAAAAACTGTTTCTTCATAATTTCATATATGCACCATAGATGAAAAATAATAGAAAGAGGAACCCCAGTTCTACACACAAACACACATTCACGAAGATGGAGCACTCTACCACTATTATCTCTTATTACAAATAAAGCATCCTACGTCTAATATTAACAATTTAATTAAAACAAGTTGTTCAAACATTAAAGATCCTATGCTCCATCCTAATGTTTCTCAGGTCTCTCCTGGGGACCCCAGTCAGTCACAATGAATATGTGCAAGAGGTTTGCATAACGACAGTTCATGCAAACTTCTCTCATGTATATTCATTGCAAATATCTTAAAAATCCAACTGGCTGTATGTCTTTGGGGCAGGTTTGGGAACCACTACCCTATGCCTTCCGGCTAGGTGGTCACCTCCTAGCTTCTTTCCTGCCTCAAGTATACCCTCCCTCCCTCCCCCAAAACAGTGCAGTTTTCATCTTCCAGTAAACAGCCCAGCTCAGCAATCCCTACCAAATCCTCAAGAAAAAACATCTTCCCTTGATTCTACTTCCAAGTAAAATGTCACGTACTGAAACAGCAGCCACTAATCATCTCTTCCTCAGAGTTCCTCAACTCCTTCTCCATTGCCTGCTGGATGTCCTGGGTCTATGCCTTTGCTAGTCTTGTTGACATCATCAAGCCAATAAAACTCTGATGAGAAGAAAGGGAGGAGGGCAACCCCAAAACCAGGGGTGCACAAATCCAGGCCTTGAAGGACACACGAGATAGATTTGCATAACATGGAGGTAGCGTATAGGCAGATCTCTCTCAGGCATATTCATTAGGGATAGCCTAAAATCCTGCCATATTTGCAGCCCTCAAGGACTGAGCTTATGCACCCCTGCCCTAAACTAATACTGAAGCAAAATCAGAAGGGGCTCCTTTAACACAGCTACTCCCTCCCTCCAGTGAGATTCCATCTTGGATGAATGTCTATGGGTACCCCCAGCCACCAGGGTCGTCGTTCGATTCTCCATTACCACCCCAAGTCCAGTACCTTGAAGGGCCTGTCCTCCTCTCTTTGCTTCTTCACTTCCTGTGATGCTCAGATCTGCATCAAACCAGCCACAGAATCGGTTTTCCTGGTTCCAGGTGCTCTCGCCATGCCGGATCATCACTAGCTTATAGGCGGCCATGGCTTCTGCCAGATCTAAAATACAAAATTACCATACAATAATCTCCAAATTATTTTGTTTTGTAAAACATCATACACATTTTGCAAAAATGAAAAATGTGTACTATAAACATATAGTGAGATGAAAAACTACATAACACGTCTAGATTTAAATGGCAACTTACAAGTGCATTCTTTGTATAAGGAAGTTATTCTCATTGGACACTATTCCTTGGTGTGGATAATGTTGTTCTGAGCCGGTGAAAGAAACTACAGCACTACCAGGTGCACATGTTCCAGCTGTGGTTCTAACATAGGTCGTTTGTTTGCTCTGTTGGGGGGGGGAGAAGGGGTCAGGAGCTAAGGGGAGGTGATAAACATTTGCCCCCTTCCCTTATATTGGCATTGATTACATTGTGGGGGAAAACTACTCATACTCCAAGATCTGTCACCACCACCACCTCCTCCTCACCTGTTCAGTTGTAGCTGCAACAGGGTGGCAATTAAGAAATGCAAAGGTTTGAAAATAGTTAAGATGTGGCAGATGATAGATCTCTCCCCCCGATCTCTACATTTTTTTGTGTTAGCTATTTTATTCCCTCTAGAGATTTTCCATCCTGTCATCTTTCTTCAGCTTATAAATTCCATTTCTCTTGTTATCCCGTTATCATCCTATGCTCCTCTATTCTCCTCTCCCTCCCCTCCTGTATTCTCAGAAACACTCTCTGCTCTTCTCCTGCCCATTCACTTACTCTCCTCATCCCTCAACTCTTTCCCTTGCTTCTCTAACATCCATTCCACCTCTCCAGTTCCTTCTCCCCCTTCATCTTCCCTCCAGCTCATCCTGCTTTTCCCATCTACATTCCATCCTCCTTGTTTTGCTTCTTTATTGCCCCCTCCTCATACCCTTTCCTCTTCCTCCTACTCCCCCCCCCAAGCATTCTCTCCCTTTCTTCTCCCCCTCTCTGGACAATTCCTCCGTCTCCTTCCCTTCACTCAATCACTCTCTCTCTCCTCCAGTCCCTTTATTATATCTTATCCCTTATCCAAGCTACTGATCTCCCTTTTACCTCTCCTATTTCCACTCCATCTTACCTTGTTCAAAGACCTACCTGCTTTACATAACATAAGATTTTCTATAAAGGGCTAGGTCAAAGGTCCATCAAGCCCAGTATTCTGTTTCCAACAGTGGCCAATCTAGGTCATAAGTACCTGGTAGGATCACAAAAAGTAAATTCTATGTTTATCCCAGGGATAAACAATGGATTTTCCCTAGTCCACTGTAATAATGGTTTATGCAGTTTTCCTCCAGGAACTTGTCCAAACGTTTTTTTTATACTCAGCTACACTAAAAGCTTTTACTACATCCTCTGACAACGAATTCCAGAAATTATTTACATGTTGAGGGAAAAAAATATTTTCTCCGATTAGTCTTAAATGCACTACTCAATAGCTTCATTCTGGGTCCCCTAGTTTTTGTACTTTTTGAAGGACAAGACAATCAATTTGCACTTACGTTCCACTCCACTCATTTTATACACTCTCTCCCCTCAGCTGTGTCTTCTTCAAGCTAAAGAACCAAAACCATTTAAGCTTTTCCTCAGAGGTATCCTTCCATCCCCTTTATCATTTTGTTCTCCCTTGTATGAGCTTTCTCCAATTCCGCTATATCTTTTTTTAGATGCAGCAACTAGAACTACACACAAGGTGTGGTTGCATACAAAGGCACTGTGATATCCGTTCCTTGATTCACCATTTCTTTACTTGTAACTCCTAGCATTCTATTAGCTTTCTTTGCTTCCGCCGCACGCAGATTTCAATGTATTACTCATGATGACACCAACATCCCTTTCCTGTGTGGCGACTCCTAATGTGGAACCTTGAATCGTGTAACCATAGTTTGGGCTGTTTTTTCCTACGTGCATAACTTTGCACATGTCCACATTAAATTTTATCAGCCATTTAGAGGCCAGTCTTCCAATTTATCAAGGTCCTCTTGCAATTTTTCACAATCCTCTTGTGATTTAAGAACACTGAATAATTTTGTGTCATCTGCAAATCTGATCACTTCACTACCTGTTCCTATTTCCAGGTCTTTTTTTTAATGCAATTTACCATATACAAAAATAAAGTAATCACTACAGGACATTGCTGTTATAATTCACATTACAAAATCGAACATATGAAAACCAAAAACCCATTCAGAAGCAGCCCACATCAATGAAGGAAAGACAACTCACTGTAAACAGATAAAGCTACAAGGCAAATTTAGGAGGTCAATGGCAAAAGTCCCCTAGTATATACTAGCAAATCCATTTACTTGCTAGACCCCACGTCGATTGACTTTCCAGACAAAATAAAGTTTCCAAATAGGATGGATTAAAAAAAGGAATACCGTTTCCATGCCAAGTTATCACACACCTGCACAGAAACCATAAAAAGAAAGTTGCACTAATACCGAACACCTCAGATTTCAGGGAAAAAAACCCCTGCTTTCTGCGGAATTGAGTGCCTCTGGAAACATCCAGGAAGACGTTCAGCCGTTGACCACAGAACAAAGACTCCTTACACTTAAAAACGGACTTCAAAACCCTGGGTCTGATTTTCATTTGGGCGGTGTTATGTGCCGCGTCGGTGCATAGCCTGTCCACTATCCATCTAACCCAGATTTTCAATGCCAGGGTCATATGCGGCCCCAGCATTGAAAATCCAGCTTTTGCCGCACAACCCGGAAGCCACAGGAGCTAGCTGGGTAGCAGCGATTTTCGAGGAAAAACCTCACCTATCTTTAAGGCACAGAGGGCTAAGCGGGTAGCATTGAAAAATCGATGCTATCCGTTTAGCCTTTTCCTCCGCCCCAATGCTAACCACATAGCATCTGGGTGCGTTAGGGACTTATCCAGGATTTTCAAAAGGCATTACCCGTGCAGGTACCTTTCGAAAATCCCGGAGAAGGCATCTACACAGGTAACCAGGGCAGTAGCCCATGTAAATGCCTTCGAAAATGTCGCCCTTTCTTTTTATCAACTAAAGATACAAACGTTACAAGTAACGTAGCTCTCTTAGAAACAACATCTGAGGAATCTTCCAAAAGCTTAGTCAAATCCTGACTAATATTTGGAGATAATACATCTAGACCATCTCCAACCATAGCCCCAACATGGTGCCTAGAAGGTAAATAAAAACATTTTTGAAGAGAAATATCATCTGTAATCTGCAGTATCTCCTTGAAATACTTAACCAAAAGAATCTCAGCAGATAGAAAATGTGTTATAGGGAAATTCACAAAATGAACATTGCTGGCTCTGGAATAATTTTCCTGAGATTCCAACTTACAGTGAATGGCCACAGAATTTTGAACTGCGGAAACACTAGTCTGTTGCAAAGCTTGCAGCTGACTACCAATCTTAGAAATAGCAGCATCCACTTCAGATAAAAACATTTGAGGAGGTAGATACCAGGTTAACTGACTCCTGTGAAAATAAACAAAGAGATGCTACAGAACCAGACAACTTGGAGTCTATCTTGGAGATGGCAGTCCAAATATCTTTTAAAGCAACGTCTTGTAAAGGTTCTTCCTGGGGCATCAACAGCCTCTGATAATACCACAGCTTTAGGCAATGGACCCAGCAGAAAAAGAGGCACCATCTGCTCCAGTGAGCCATCAAGTAAACCAGTAGAGGATAGCTGAGGATGCGGGATCGATTTGGGGGGGGGGGGGGGTTCCACTCTGCTGTACTGAATGAGGCCCCTTCAGGCGAGGTTAATTGGCCTGTGTATGTGGTAACGTGTTTATCTAGTGGGCCAACAGTCTTAGCTGTGGCCACTGTGGCAGATGGTGCTTTAGAAACTGGTTTAATTTTCTGGTTTACCCATCTAAGTAACAAAAGGCAACACTATTACACTGCAACCACCTGATACCAAGTACCCGAAACTGCTCCACGTTCTTTTGTCATCGCTCCCTCATCGGGTCACCCAAAGGGGCGTGACCTGCCCCTATGGACACGGCCCAAGGGCTGCTAGGCCAGCTGATATTTCTCCAGGGGGCCTCGAAATGCTGATGTCACAGGAGGAGGACCAGGTACTGCCAACTCCACCGCCTGCACAGGCCAACTCCTGCCAATGTTACTCCGCAAATGATGAGGCTCAGAACAGCAGGTGCAGCCAGATGAAACAACTGAATCCCCCCAGGTCATTTCTATCTATGTTATAAAGCTGTAGGACCAGTACAGATCCTTAGGGCATTCCACTATTCACCTTTCTCCAATGAGAAAATAGAAAATCAAAGAGTAGGGCTAAATTGTCAATCTATAATAGGACACTACTTCCTTCCCATGATTTTTTAATTTCCTCAGATTCTCATGAGGGTCCTTTGCCAAAGACCTTTTGAAAATTCAGATACACTGTATCAACCGACTCACTTTTATCTACATGTTTATTCACACCTTTAAAATATGTAGTAGATTGGTGAGGCAAGACTTCCCTTGGCTAAATTCATGTTGGCTTTTTCCTATTATATCATGATTATCTATGTGTTCAATAATTTTATTCTTTATAATGGCTTCTACCATTCTGCCAGGCACCGAGGTCAGACTTACCAATCTGTAGTTTCCTGGATCACCACTTTCAAAACTGGCATTATGTTGGCCATCCTCCAACATTCAGGTCCTATAGACATATTTAATGAGAGCTCTCTGTCCCCCTTCCCTACCATTCATTGATTCAGTCTCTTCCCCCTATATCTCCTCCTCCCCCTTCGGCAGCATCCACCTATCTACCTCTTTCTCCAATATTCAGTTACCATCTTTCCTTCTCCTTACCCCCAGCATCCATTCCTCCGCTTTTCTATCTCAAACTTCTCCAGCATATGCCTTTGCTTCTTCTCCCCTTCCTCCCAGTATACATCCTCCTGTTCCTTCTCACTCTCCCCCCACCCCACCATCAGAAAGCCTAGTATTGGCCTCTGTCAGCCGTGGTCCACAGCCCCCTTCTCCTAGTATTGGCCTCTGTCAGCCGTGGTCCACAGCCCCCTTCTCCTAGTATTGGCCTCTGTCAGCAGTGGTCCACAGCCCCCTTCTCCTAGCCCCGGCTTCAGTATCAGCCCCCTTTTCCAAACCCCAGCATCAGCCCCCCTTTTCCCAGCATCAGCTCCAGTCCCATTTCAGCCCCAACCCAAGCATCAGCCCCACATTTCCCAGCATCAGCGCCATTTCTCCCACCCCCGTCCATAGCATTTTCCAGCCCCAGCCCCCATTTCTCCCACCTTGTCCACAGCATTTTCCAGCATGTCTACCCCATGCCTAGCTTTTCTAGAATCAGTCCCTTTTCACCTACCCTCTGCCAATGTCTGCTTTCAGCTGACAAGGTTCATCATAGCACATGTAACACAAAACTGCTCCTTCCCTCCCCGTCACTGTGTCTGTCTCGGTCAGGCCGCTTCCAGGCCAGCGCAAGTACATTTGGAACATGAGGTCAGGCACGTCCTGTACCTCATGAGATACAGGGTGCCTGCCTCTGATCCAGCTGAGGCAAAGTGGCAGAGAAGGAAAAGGTAAGCTCCCAGAGCTCTGGGAGGTTAAAAATGTAGCTGGGCAGGGGCCCATGCATGTGCCTTTATTTCACATACCACAATATCTGCACACAAGCAATGCAGTTTACATAGCACATCTGACCTGCCCCTCCCTGGCACAGTTGTTCTGGCTGCACCACAGCTTTAACGGCCAAGGCACACACAGTACATTCTGCACTGCCAGTTCTGTGCAGCGAGGCCCTGCAGTGTTTTTTTTTTGTGGGGGGTGAGCATTGCCCCATCTCTCTCCCCCACCCCCAAACTACATCCACAGGTTTTAAAAAATATACATTCTTTGCTTAATTTATCAAAATAACTTTTTTTTTTAGGAGACATGTTCTTTTAATTTGTCCACCTATCCGATGTGGCCCTGTTTGACCTCCTGGCACTCAGCGTATCGGTAGGCTCCTTTTTATCACAACCGCAGGAGAGAAGGCAAACACCGCTCTTTACTCCCACAGCTGTTCAGAGGTCAGGGCCTCTTTTGGTGTGTGGCAGGATCTGGGGGTTAGAATGAGAATGAGGGGAATAAAATGGAACAGGGGATCTAGAGTAAAACGGTGGGGGGGGGGAGACTAGGGGCTAGAACGGAAATTGGGGGCAGGATTAGAAATGGGCTTGGGATGGGAGACTGGAAGGGAGCTGATGCTGGGAGGGGACTGGAGGACGACTGATAATGGGTGGTTAGGACTGGAAATGGGCTGATGCTGGTGGACTGGGACTGGAAGGGAGCGGATGCTGGGAGAGACTGGAGGAGGACTGATACTGGGGTCTAGGACCGCTAATGGGCTGATGCAGAGGGACAGGCGAATGGGACTGGAAAGGAGTGTTTGTTGGAAGAGGCTGGAACGAGAGCGGAGCTGATGCTGGGGGGTGGGGCTAGGACTGGCGGGAGAAAAAAAGAAGCAGGGGAGTGAGGATGGAGAGGGGAACGGATATTTTGTGCGAGAGGGAAGAAAAAGAAGTAATTAGACCTTACCTGCTAATTAGTGTTCCTGAAGGAACTCCAGTCCAGTCCCTGTCTTCTGGGTTGTGCAACCCTTCCAGCAGCTTTGATAACGTTCGGGTATAAGTACCAACTGGCACCACCCACTGGCACCAGTAATCTATTGAAAAAGCAGACTTATCGGACAGACAATTAAGAAACTACATCTTTTTTTCTTTTTTGTTTTAAACTTGCAGACTATCCTCTCCCCTCCCTCCCTGGAGTTCCTTTTTCCCAACCCCCCGGAAGAAGGGGAAAAGGGGGAGGGGGAGGAAGTTTACCTGAATCAGTGTTAGCCCTCCCCAACAGTCAGTCAAAGGGCCCGCCCTAGCATCCCACTTTGCCTACGGAACCTTCGCAAGAAGCACTCTGATATCTTCTTCACTCCCTGTCTTTGGTCCGGTGCTCTTCCTCTAGACAAGGAATCCTGCAAGTGAACGAACCGGGTGGGATCAGGGACTGGACTGGAGTTCCTTCAGGAACACTAATTAGCAGGTAAGGTCTAATTACGTCTTCCTTATTGTCTCTCCAGTCCAGTCCCTGTCTTCTGGGATGTATCAAAGCAGTTCAAGCCTGGGAGAGGTTCGCCACCCTGGACCGAAGCACTGCATCCCTAAAACCAGCATCCACTGCCAGGACATCCAACCTGTAGTGTTTGGCAAAGGTATGCAGCGACGACCAAGTGGAACCAAGCTAAGTTCCGCCCATGAAGTCGCCTGGGCTCGAGTCGCATGGGCTCGCAGCCCCACCGGAGCCCGTCTGCCTTTCAGGAGATAGGCCGACGCAATACTCTCCCTGATCCATCTAGAAATGGACGCCTTGGCGGCCGCCTCCCCCTTGCGCGGCCCTCTGAACAGAACGAATAACCGTTCGGATCTTCGAAAGGACGCCGTGCGAGACAAGTATCGCTTCAATACTCTGCGCACATCCAGAAGGCGTAGCTTCCCATCATCCCCCTTCCGCTCTTCACTAGTAAAGGATAAGAGGGATATGACCTGGTTCACATGAAAGAGACACAACCTTAGGTAGAAAGGAAGGAACTGTCCGCCATACTACCTTCTCCTTGAAGAAAGAGAGAAAGGGCAGCAGAGAAGACAGAGCCTGAAGTTCAGAAATACATCTAGCTGAGCAGATAGCTACTAGAAAAACTGTCTTTAGGGTCAAATCCTTCAAGGAGGATTTTCCCCCTGGTTCAAAAGGTTCCCCCGTCAAGGCATTCAAGACTAGATTGAGGTCCCATGTAGGGATCACTGATCTCTGCTGGGGCCTCAAACGCCTAACTGCTCGAAGGAACTGCTAATGTCAGTGTGGTCCCCTAAAGGCTTCCCACGTACCTTACCCCTATAACAAGAAAGGGCCGCTAACTGGACCCATAAGGAGCTAGCCGCCAGGCCTCTCTCGAACCCTGCCTGTAAAAACTCTAGGACCTCCGGGACGGAGGCCGAGAGGGGCTTCTTCTCTTGTCCCGCACACCATGCCTCAAAAATACGCCACACCCTTACATACGCGAGGCAGGTAGAGCGCTTCTGCGTGTTCAACAAGGTCGAGATTACTGCTCCTGAATATCCCCGCTTTCGGAGCCGGGCCCTTTCAATAGCCAGGCCGTAAGCGAGAATCGATCCACCTGAGGCATCCGTACTGGTCCTTGATGTAACAGATTGCTCCTGCAGGGAAGCCGCCATGGTCGCCCGGCCATTAATCTCACCAAATCCGCATACCCTGGTCGACGTGGCCAGTCCGGGGCTATGAGAATTACAACTTCTTGGTGGGCTTCCACCCGCTGCAGGACTCTCCCTATGAGGGCCCAGGGCGGGAAAACATACAGGAGACCTTCTGAAGGCCACTTCTGGACCAGAGCGTCCAGGCCTTCCGACATCCTTTCTCTCCTGCGACTGAAAAATCGGCTCGCCTTGGCCAATTCCCATCTTGCCATGAGATCCATGATCGGAGTCCAACAACGGGCTACCACCTGGTCGAATACCTCCTGAGCTAGTTCCCACTCTCCGTGGTCTATCTTGCACCTGCTCAGGTAATCGGCCGTGACATTGTCTATGCTGGCCACGTGCCGTGCTGATAGAGCTACTAAGTGGGCTTCGGCCCACTGCAACAGGCTGTCTGCTTCCTCTTCTAAGGGTGGACTGCTTGTTCCTCCCTGACTGCTGATGTAGGCCACTGTCGTGACTTTGTCGGAGAGGATGCCGACTGCTCTTTGTCGGACTAGGGATTCAAAAGCTTTGAGTGCTAACCCCACTGCTCACATTTCCAATCTGTTGATGGACCACTGAGTTTCCAGCGTACTCCAGCGACCCTGGGTGAACTGACCCTCGCAATGAGCATCTGTCGTCAACTGTACCCACAGGGGAGGTTCGAGGGGCATTCCGCGTTCTAAGTTCCTTGGGCAACGTCACCACTGCAGGGCCTTCCTGGTCAGAAGGGGGCAGGATAACCTCGTGCACACCGGATGCTGCTGATGGGACAATCGTCGCAGCAAAGCCCGTTGAAGCGGCCGCTATGTGCTCTGGCCCACGGTACTACCTCTATCGTTGCCGCCATGGTTCCTAGCACTTGCAGGTAATATCAGGCCATAGGGGTCCGCCTGCCCAGGAACTGAGACATGATGCTCCTCAGATCCCTTAGCCTTTGCGCCGGTAGGAATACCTTTCCTCTCGCGATGTCGAACCTTGCTCCGAAGTACTCGAGCTCCTGCGTGGGTACTAATCTGCTCTTTGTTCGATTGATGACCCACCCTAATTCCTCCAGGAATGATACCACTCTGGCTGTCACCTTGCAACTCTCCGCTTCTGATTTCGCCCGGATCAGCCAGTCGTCCAGGTAGGGATGTACGAAAATTCCTTCACTTCGCAGAGCTGTGGCCACCACCACCATCACCTTGGTGAAAGTCCAGGGGGCCGTTGCCAGGCCGAAGGGCAGAGCCTGAAACTGAAAATGTCCTCTTTGGACCGCAAATCTCAGAAACTGCTGATGAGCTTTTCGAATGGGAATATGCAAATACGCTTCCGTCAGGTCCAAAGAGGTCAAGAATTCTCCCCGCCGTACCGCCACAATTACCGACTTCAGGGTTTCCATCCAAAAATGTGGCACCCTGAGACATCGATTGATTTGTTTCAGGTCACGTATAGGCCGAAAACTTCTTTCTTTAGTACTACAAAATAAATGGAGTATCGACCGGACCCGCATTGGTCTGCCGGAACGGGGCCCCAAGCAATAGCAGTCTTGAAAGGGTGTCTTCTACCGCCACCCTCTTTGTTGGGGATCTGCAGGGAGACTGAACAAGCTGGTCGAACTGACTTTGCAAATTCGAGAGTGTAGCCCTCTCTGATCACTTCTAAAACCCATCGATCAGATGTCACCCGTGTCCAGGCAGGAAGAAACTGCCTTAACCGGCCTCCCACCGGAAGGCACCCCTCCCGGACCCCCGGTGTATTATTGCGGTTTTCTAGGACCCGCCGAGGAAGAGGAGGCCCTAAAACCTCTTCCCGCTCCGCGAAACCCCCGGAAGCTCTGGCCTCTTGAGGGGAAACGTCCCCTGTGAAAGGGTGTCGACCTAGCTGGTCGAAATCTCCTGAAATCACTTGATCGGCTCCCGTGTGTAGCCAAAGAACGGCCTTGCTTCGGTTTATCCTCCAGGAATCTGCCTCCCTTGGACTCGCCTAGCTCCTTTACTAATTTATCCAAATCTTCTCCAAAGAGCAACTTACCCTTAAAGGGGAGTCTACTCAGGCGTGCTTTTGAAGAAGCATCCGCCGCCCAGTTGCGTAGCCACAAGTATCATCTAGCTGCTACCACCAAGGCCATATTCTTTGCCAGGCTTCTAATGAGGTCATACTGACTATCCACCAGGTAGGCTGCCCCTGATTCCATCCTGGACGCTTCTGTTTGAGCGTTTTTGGCCAGGCCACCTGCTAACTGAAGTTAAGACCACCTCAGACAGGCTCTCGCCACCAAAGCCCCTGATACGGAAGCTTGCAAGGCGAGGGCACTTACATCAAAGGCTTGCTTCAGTAACGTATCCAGTTTTCTATCTTGGGTATCCTTCAGGGCTGCACTGCCCTTGACCGGAATAGTCGTCTTCTTTGTGACTGCCGAGACTGCTGCATTCACTCTGGGAGGCTTCAGTAACTCCTTGTCTTGCTCCGGTAGAGGATACAGAAGAGCCATAGAACGTACTCCCCTTAGGCTGGATTCCGGTTGATTCCATTCCTCCTGAATCATCTGCCGTATCACTCTGTGCAGTGGGAACACCTTCCGTGGCTTCCTAACGGCTTGGATCAATGGATCTTCCAAGGACTCCTCGTCTGCTGGCATGTCAGGAGTCATATTAAGTACCTTCAGCGATTCAGTGATCAACGCTGGGAGTTCCTCCCGGCGAAATACTCATACTATATGGGCTTGATCCTCCTCTGGGATCTCTCCCTCTTCAAGATCTTCTTCATCTTCCTCTCCTTCCTTTGGAGGCTTCCTCTTCTCTAGCGTCAGGTATAGGTGACGTAGGGCTCTCATCGGTCATCAGCCTGGTGCGCTTAGGAGGGGCCCCTGCGTCCCCGTCATCACCTGTCTGGAAGACACGCTTGCCTGCAACGGTCCCGGTCCTCCTGCCCCCTGTTGGCGCATGCAATATGCCTTGTGCAGCAGGAGGACAAATTTAGGTGAGAAGAGTCCCCAGGTCCCATCTTCCCCCAAGGACATGGAGGGGTTGGACCGGGAGGTTCCGGACAAGTCCATGGCCGAAGGAGGAGGAGAGGAACGGTCCTTCCCCTCTTTCATAGGGTCTCCTGATCCCTGAGATAATGCCAGTTGGATTTCTTTCTCCACGGAAGCAGCCTCTGCAGTGCAACCCCTGCAGAATCCTGCTTCCGAGCCCATGCCCCGCCAAGTGCCGCAGGCCGGACACTGTAGCTTGCCGGGCATGTTGTGATGGTCAGATAATAAAATTAGACAATTAATAACTAGCCCCCCCCCCCCAATAGTAATTGGCAACTTAATTAACTAGCTAATTCACTCTAAAATTAAATTAATTTTAAAATAAGGTAACAGAAGCTTTAAAATTCTTGCTGTTTTACTCCAGCTCCTCTCCCCTTTGTCGCCCAGCCCCGTGGAAATCAGCAGTCCTCCGCTGATTTTAACACGTGCTAGGCCGCGGCCATGTGGTGCTCAGTCTGGCGAGCAGCAGGCCTAGGCCGCGGCCACATGGTGCTCAGTCCGGCGAGCAGCAGGCCTCACTTACGCCGTCTGACCTCTTCTGCCGCTTCCGCCACCTCCGTGCAAGCTCCGATGGGCTCTCCTGCTGCCGCTTCCTTTACGCAGCTCCCCAAGGCTCCGGGAGTCCGCCTCTAGTGCTCAGCCACCCAGTGGGCTTCGGCGCAAGGCCGATCCAGGGGGGTCTGGAGCGTCGGCCGGCTCTTTGCGCTAGGGGGGCTTTCTTTCTGTCTCCCCTGCATGGCCGCTGGCACTTCTCCTTAGTGCCAGGAGATCGGGCTTCCACCGTACTCAGAACGGAAAGCCACTGAGCTCAGAGGTAGGAGGAAGAGAGGGGAGGGGGGAGGGGAAGGAGAAAGAAAAGGGGGGGGGGAGAGAGTTTAAAATTTAAAGCTACGGCTAAACAAAGGTTTAAGCAAAGTTTAAAAGTAAATTAAATTAGATTAAGCCAAATCAACCTAAAATAAGCTTTAGTTCTTGGGAGTCCCTCACACCAATTCCCTGCCTACAATCTCTCCTGTAAGCCTGGGACCCTCCAGCTGCTTGGAGGCTGAGTTTACTGGTGCCAGTGGTACTTATACCTGAACATCATCAAAGCGATGATAGGCTCAGCCTCCAAGCTGCTGGAAGGGTTGCACAACCCAGAAGACAGGGACTGGACTGGAGAGATGATAAGGAATTTATGATTGGCTGAGTATTGAGAGAGTAAGTGGGGACTGAGGATGGAGGGGTGGAATTTGAGTGTATGAAAAGGAATAAAGAAAGAAATTGAGGAAAGAGCAAAAGGAGAGAGATTGTTATATTAGAGGCAGCTGTAGAAAGAATAGAAAAGAACAAGGAAAGAGAAAAAAGGACAAATGGACAGTAGACAAGGGAGAGTTAGCTGAAGATATGAAGAAAGCAACTGGGGCAATTGCAACTGAAAAATAAAATGTCCAAAAAAACAAGAGGTAGAAAAAAACTATTTTATTTAAAATTTATTAACCGGAAATATCAGCTCTGGGAAATGTACTAAACAAAACGCAAAACCTTAGCGATGCACAAGAGGAAATTAATTTATAGTTTTATTTCTGCAGTGTTGTTGTACATTCCAAGTTTGGCTTTTGGGGGTCCCAGTTTAATTATCGTCTTCGTATTTCTGAACCGTGATCCCTTGTTCTACAGGGTGGCCCAAAAAAAGTGAGAACATCTTGTAAATTAAAAGCTTAAATAGTTTACTTATTTACCTTTTTTAGCTATATAACGTCTTTATTTCAACAATTTCTGGTCGCCATCTTTTTTTTTAATTTGTCAGTAATTTACATCTGTCTTTTTGAATTTTTAAATAACTTATATGCTATGAGATGTTCTCACTTTTTTTGGGCCACCCTGTATGTTAGGTGGCGGATGTGTAACCGAGCTGCAGTATTCTGTTCATGTAGTTTCTATGTGACTGTCACACTTCTTCTCTTTCCCTAGTAAGAGATGTATTGGTATTCGATATTTGCATTGTTGCCTTTTGATAGGTAGGGTTTGGTGCTTTGTGAGTCCTGGTAGTGCTGTTATGATACAGCGGGTTTGCTATGTATTCTAAATGCAAAATCAAAAAATTCCTCAAACAGTGATCCACATCAATAGCCCATCCAACAATCACTCTGCAATCCCAAATAAGAAATAATATAATTTTTTGTCGGGCAGAGTTGAGGGAGGATAGTACTTCAATCCATCCCCTCCAAACAACCAATGTCCTTTTATTCACCAGTTGTGTCTAAGATCGATTAAAAAATCCTTCCAAACTGTAGCACTTATCTGGATGCTGAACCATTACAACCGCACAATGTGCACGTTTCGGGGTGCCTCAACTCCTGTATCAAGTGCTCCGTAGCCGCTTCCAACCGTTAGAAAACGCCAGTGTCATCAGCAAATCAAATAAGGGACTCCTCTCTCAAGATTGGCTAATAACCAACTGCCTATCATCTTAGCACATCCAATCACAGAGGGATTTCCCACAAGCCAGGGAAGCCCACATTTGAATGGTCTTACGTCAGAATGAGATTGACCAATCAATCTCACGGTTCATACCAGTCGGAGTGACAGATTGCAATCTGAAGATCCAGCGTTGCTCAAGCCATTTTAGCTGCATCATGCGGTCACCACCCCAAGGATCTTGTGGAATATGATCAATAACTGACCAATGAAGTTGGTCAAAAGTGTGACGATATTTTTGTTTGAGGGGGACTTCTATCAGCAGATTTTCGGCATTGCAATGGGAGCCACTGTTGCTCCCTCGATTGCTACGTTATATTTGGCTGCCATGGAGGAACAGCAAATATGTGTGTCACCTTTTTTTGCACATGTACCTCTATGGAAGAGATTTTTGGATGAGATCTTTTTTGTTTGGCAGTCCGATTATGCATCCTTACAGGAGTTTGTAGGATGGTTGAACACGTTGAAGCCTAATATTAAGTTTGTGGCTCACATTGATCCTGAAAAATTGGAGTTTCTGGATATGACTGTATATCGAATGGGAAGTTCTTTATCCACAACTTTATACCGAAAACCAGTCCAACGAAATTGCCTGTTAAATTATCGCAGTTTTTATCCTGAACCACTTCATAGAGGTCTTCCATATGGTCAGTTTTTATGCATTCGTCGCCTGTGTTCATCTTTGGCAGAATTTAAACTCCATGCATGGGATTTATCATTGCGGTTGTCATCGAGGGGTTACCCTTCTAAAGTGATTTCTCAGGCATATCGTCGTGCCTTATACACCCATCGGGAGTGGCTGTTGGAACCAGAAGCTGATGGAACTGAAGACTCAACTGAGGCGACAATAGTGGGGGTTTTACCCTATATGAGCCATTGTTCTGAGGTGATGGATATTCTGAAGAAGCATTGGACTGTATTGTCATTGCATACTCGTTTCAATAAACCCTTACGTTTGGCGCATTCGCCGGGAGCTAACCTGCGGGACATTTTGGTAAAGTCGGCAATGGAGCAAGACAGAACGGTTTCTCCGGATGGGATGTCACGAGGTCATTTCCCTTGCAATGATTGAAGTTACTGCAGTTCCACATTATTGGGCAACTCGTGGTTGGATTTGAAAACAGGTCGGACCTATTATCGGCATTGGTTAACGACCTGTAAGTCCACGTTTGTGGTATACATTTTGCAATGCACTTGCCCAGCTATTTATGTGGGGAGCACTATATGAGCAATCAGAGTACGAATGGGTGAACATGCTTCAAGACTTCGCCGGCAGGAACTTTCAGCACCTGTTGTCCAGCACTGTGGGGAGGAGTGGTCTAGTGGTTAGGACAAGGTACTTCAGGCCGGAAGGCCGGGGGTTCAAGTCCCACCTGTGGACAGCAATCTCAGGCCGGAGGGACTGGGATTTCTTGTCCTGTAGGCACTCCTTGTGGTCTTGGGCAAGCCACTTCACCCTCCATTGCCCACGTTCCCTGTAAGTATTAGCGTATGTGTCTCATATCACCTCATGTTAAATGTATCCTCCAATTGACCGCTTTGACCCGGTGAAAAGCGGGATATAAATACAGCTAAATAAATAAATAAATAAAATAAATCACACTATTGACCAACTTCATTGGTCGGGTTATTGATCATATTCCACAAGATCCTCGGGGTGGTGATGCGTGATTCGGCTAAGATGGCTTGAGCAATGCTGGATCTTCAGATTGCAATCTGCCACTCCGACTGGTATGAACCGTGAGACTGATTGGTCAATCTCATTCTGACATAAGACCATTCATATGTGGGCTTCCCTGGCTTGTGGGAAATCCCTCTGTGATTGGATGTGCTAAGATGATAGGCAGTTGGTTATTAGTCAATCCTGAGAGAGAAGTCCCTTATTTGATTTGCCGATGACACCGGCGTTTTCTAACGGTTGGAAGCGACTACAGAGCACTTGATACAGGGGTTGAGGCACCCCGAAACGTGCACATCGTGTGGTTGTAATGGTTCAGCATCCAGATAAGTGCTACAGTTTGGAAGGATTTTTTAATCGATCTTAGACACAACTGGTGAATAAAAGGATATTGGTTGTTTGGAGGGGATGGATTGAAGTACCATGCTCCCTCAACTCTGCCCGACAAAAAATTATATTATTTCTTATTTGGGATTGCAGTGATTGTTGGATGTATTCTAAATGAGCAGGGTATATAGCACTGGGAGTATAGTAATGTAGAAATCTGGTAGTCTCTATCCTCACTGCCCATGCAAATGGTATTGAGACACTCATTAAGAGGTATCTCTACAGAAGGTTAGCACACATTAACATTTGTGAATGTGCATTAAGTGTGGCAAGATCCATTTATTTCTATTGACACAGTGGTACTTAACGCACCTTAATATTTAGTAAGAATGCCTCTAAGTCATTGCCATGACAAAACAAGAGGCTTGTGAAGGGCTCCTTTGAAAGCTGCCTAAACGTTTAGATGTTATCCCATCAACAAAACCTATGCTTATCCCCCCAAAATTACTATTGTATCTACAAAAGGATAATTATGCCTACACAAAAAAATATATATATTTGTCAGAGCTTTTGCCTTGAAAGAACTCTCCTTCGCATAGCAAAATTGCTCCTTTTAATATGTTTTAAAAGGGACGCAACCCTCACCATTTACCAAGAGATAATTATTTAAAACTCCCTTAGTCAAATCAGAAATGACCCACTTCAAAGAGCGCATTCAACCAGTACTTAGCTAACTTCAAAATTCGGTATCGTCATTGTAATGTTGCTACAGTTGAGCCCGACTACTGTAGAACAATATGCTGTTCAACATTCTTCCCCATACCCAGTTGTAGGCTGTAGTAGTCCTCCGTAGTCCAGCAAATACAACATACATATATGCCGAATCTACTCCATGGCTAGAATGTTCTCAACATCAACGCAACTTCAAGTAACACAATGTTGCATTTCAGGCCCTTGAACAGAAGTAGCCTCCTGGCCCTTCCTCAAACACATTGTGTATCTAGAGCGTCATCACGTTATCCCCCTTTTTATAAACCCTTAAAGGATCATATGGTTTGCAGTCACCCTATAGGCGATAGTCGTCTGACAGAATCCCAAACATCAAATTTAATGTGATCAAATTAAACTCCACCAATCTTGTGATTAATTCAATCCTGATGGGGCTAATGATTGCAGTTGATACATCCAAAACTGTTCCCGATACTGTAAAAGCTCTGACAATTTTTTTTGTGTAGGCATAATTATCCTTTTGTAGATACAATAAAATTTTAGATGGGCAACATATACATTTTAAAATAAAATAAATAAAAATTTATGCAAATGAGGCTCCGCCATAAGTTTCAGTACATGGGCCGCCCCTGAAAAGTGAAGGCTTTTTCACCCTCCCCAACTTCTCTCCCCAGTGGTTGCAGATACAGTACAAACTATTGAGTTCCGTCCTCTTGGCCAAGCTTCCTCCTCCTGAGGCACTACCTCGTTCTAGGTGTAATATCACAGGCTGCCTGGCATACCCATCCCTTATGTTATACTATGTCCACCTGCACCAGTAGCCCCTGTCTAAGAATTAATAAATCATAAGCAAGGTCAAAATACTTCTAAAAATATAATCATTTGCAAAAATGGATCTGGAATTGGCCTTGTTCTTACGAATCAAAATAAAAAAAAACAGAGGCCACCATACAGTTTTGCTTTTCATTTCCACGCCAGAAACACTGGCTGCTGTGAAAGGCAATTAAATTGAATTCAAACAGCAAGTTATGCCCCAACCCCTACTTGAAGCAAGCAGATGAATCCTGAAGGAAGATTCTGCCCAGTGGCTGTTCTTCAGAATGAAATGGAAGACAATTAGACATTCTCTCCACCTACCTCAAAGGAGAACTCTGCTGACCGGCTGCACCAGCCAACTAGGTGTAGCAAAGAAATGGAACAAGGTACGTCTAGCGCAGGAAAAGGAGGGCACAAGCCTCGTTCCGCCCACATCAAAGGAATCTTCAATTGTACGAATGTAGCAACCCGAAGGTGAGCAAAACCTGCCTCCGCTCCTCCCTCCCTGTGGGAGGCGGGGCAGAGAAATGCTCAGGCTCAACTGATTGGCTGCAGGCAACTAGGCCGTGGAAGTGGAGTGCAGACAAGCTAGAATGATGTTCATATCTACTGTCTGCACTTGCAAGTTTTGGTCCCCGTTTTCTGTGCTGCTGCAGTGCAATGACTGAGCTTGAACCATTGAGAAAAGGAGTCATATAATTTTGTCTATGTTTTATTGATTGGCTGTGCATCGTAGGCAGGGGCGGCCCAAGAGGGGTGCGGGGCCATGTGCGGAGATTAATTGTGGGGCCTCATTTGCATAAATATTTGCATAATATTAACATGCACTTTTAGTAAACATGCCTCTTAATGAGTGTCTGGATAAAGAAAGACTAAGAGATTTCTACATTACTATATTGCAGCAACAACCGCCAGGCCCATTAGGAAATACTATAAACACTGACCATTTAGAACCCATAGCAAATCCACCCTATCATAACAGCACTACCAGGACTCACAAAGCACCAAACCCTACCTATCAAAAGGCAACACTGCAGATATTAAACAAATACATCTTAGAGAATACCAATACATCTCACTGGGGGAAAGAGAACAAGTGGGACTGTCAAACAGAAACTACATGAACAGAATACCTCAGCTCGGTTACACAGAACATAGACCATCACCACACGAAGAACAAGGGATCACAATTTAGAAATAGGAAGATAATAATTAAACTGGGAACCCTAAAAGCCAAACATGAAATGTACAAGACTGGAGAAATAAAACTATAAAGTAATTTCCTCTTGCACTAAACAAAAACGCAAAGATGTTAGCAATACACACTTTCCAGATCAGACATAATCCAGTTAATAAATTCAAAATAAAAAGTATTTTTCTACCTTCTGTTTGGGCATTTTATTTTTCAGTTGCAATTGCTCCAGTCACTTTCTTCTGGTTTCTTTGTGTCTTCTGCGAGCTATCCATTTGTCCTTTCTTCTCTTTTAGATGTTTTCCATTCTTTCTATATATTTAACATACTGATCGTTTTCCTTTTGCTCTTTCCCCCATTTCTTCAGGTGAAATTTAATGTGGACAAGTGCAAAGTTATGCACCTAGGGAAGAACAACCCAAACTATGGTTACAAGATGCAAGGTTCCACATTGGGAACCACCACCCAGGAAAAAGATTTAGGAGTCATCATGGATAACATGTTAAAACCCTCCGCCCAGTGTGCAGCGGCGGCCAAGAAAGCAAATAAAATGCTAGGTATCATAAGGAAAGGAATGGAAAATAAAACAAAGGATATTATAATGCCTCTGTATCGTTCCATGGTACGACTGCACCTTGAATATTGTGTGCAATTCTGGTCGCCGTATCTTAAAAAGAATATAGCGTTATTAGAAAAAGTACAGAAAAGAGCCACCACAATGGTAAAGGGGATGGAAGGCTACTCCTATGAAGAAAGGCTACAAAGGTTGGGGCTCTTCAGCCTGGAAAAGAGACGGCTGAGGGGAGATATGATAGAGGTCTATAAATTCATGAATGGAGTGGAACAGGTAAACGTAGATCGATTGTTTATGTTATCAGAATATAGAAAGACTAGAGGACATGTAATGAAGCTACAAGGTGATCTATTTAAGACAAATAAGAGAAAATATTTTTTCACTCAACATGTAATCAAACTCTGGAATCTGTTGCCGGAGGATGTATTAAGAGCTGTTAGTGTAGCTGGGTTTAAAAAAGGTTTGGACAAGTTCCTGGAGGAAAGGTCTATAAACCATTATTAAAAAGAGACCCAGGATATCAATGCTTGACCCAATACAAGCATTGTGGAACCTGTGTCTCTTGGGGATACTGCTAGGTACATATGACCTAGATTGGCCACTGTTGGAAACAGGATACTGGGCTTGATGGACCTTGGTCTGATCCAGTATGGCATATCTTATGTTCATATGTTTCCTTATTCTTTTATCATCCACTCAAATTTCACCCTTCCATTCTCAATCCCCTCTTACTGTCCCAATACCCGGCCCATTGTAGACTTTTCTTCCACACAAAATATCTTTTCCCCTCCCCATTCTCATTCCCCATCCCCTTTTAGTCTTCCCCCAAAATCAGCTCCCTTATAGTTCTGGACCCACCCAGCATCCGCTCCCTTCTAGTCCCATTCTCCCATGCCCCCACATCAGCCCCTTTCCAGTCCTATTTGAGCCCATCACCCATTTGCAGCCCAAGCTCCCCCATCAGCCCATTTCCAGTCCTATTTCAGCTCTTCATCAGCCCATTTCCAGTGCTAGCCCTCCCTTCACAGCCTATTTCCTGTCCTAGCCCCCCCCATCATCAAAGCCTATTTCCATTCCAAGTCCCCCCCATCACAACCCATTTCCAGTCCAGGTTCCCCATCACAGCCCATTTGCAGTCCGGGTTCCCCATCACAGCCCATTTGCACTCCAATTTCCCCCCCCCCCCCCCCTAGCTCATTTGCAGTCCAAGTCCTCACCCAGCCCATTTGCAGTCCTAGCCCCCCCCATCACAGCCCATCCAGTCCTTGCCCCCTCCTCCGACTAGCCCCGCGGCTGTCTGAGGGGCTCCAGAGGGAACCGGGGAAGCCCGCGCGAGGCCCAGGCAAAGGATCTTCACGCGCTCTTCCCCGGCTCCCTCGGAAGCCGTCCGGTGTGCCAATTCGTAGCATAGGTCTGATTACTGTTGGCCCGGGCCCTGGTGCTTACGCAGTGCTGCAGCTGAAGGTCAGGTCGCCCGTCTCTAGCTCCGTGCGCTCCGTGCTACCGTGGAGCGGAAGTGAGGTCCGATTTCCTAAAGGGCGGGATTCTCAGAGCAATCTGCAGCCGTAACCCTAGGGGGAGGGTCCCGCTGAAGCACGTCCCTCGTAGTCGTAGCAACAGAATAACTGAGGCTGTATCCATGGGCACCAAAGGCTATCTGCTGCCCTAGGCGAACCTTCAGTCACAAGGCTTCCCACTCCGCGCTACCTCTCTTCCCCAAGCCCTTCATCTTCAAACTGCCCTCCTCTCCCATCTCCTGTCCCGATCGCAGACACACGTAGAACCAACACAGATATAGATACACGCACACATACAAGCATGCACAGATATGTATACAAACATACCTGGATTGACATACAAAACAGAAGTGTGTCAGAACAGAAGAGTAACCTAATGGTTAGAGCACTGTCCAGTTCCCACTTGCAACACTTGTGGCTTTGGGCACGTCACTTAACCCCTCATTGCCTTAGAAGAATCCAAGTTATCAATGCCCCTGTTTAATGTACATTACCAAATTTAAGTTACAATGTAAACTACTTTGACGAAATGGTAAAGTGATATAAAAAATCTGTTTAAACTGTGTACATACAAGCATGCACAGACATACCAGCCCACAGAGATACAATACATACAAAACAGATTAACACTCAAAACAAACATATACATACATGCATACAAAACATATGCATATGCAAAACCACCATATATCACATGAAGAGGGATCGGAAAGAATTCCATGATGCTCTGCCTGCGTTCCTCACTTTTTTTTTTTTTAAACTCAGTTGTGATTTAACTGAAAATCAAGTCCATCTTAACAATGATGCAGAGGTCAGGTGACAAGACAATCCAGATACCTTTAGCGTCAAGAAGATCGAAATAAATAGATGAAACATGGAGCAATTACAGTATATGTAAGAGACAATAGACCAAGATAATCACAAGTGATTTAGGATATTTGTGTACTTTTTTTTAAGTGTCATCAAGTCAATGCTGATTCCTGGAAACTCAACAGCCCCTGTGTTTTCTTGGCAAGGTATGACCAGAAATAGATTGCCAAGCCTTTTCTTCCAAGACAATGAAGGGTAAAGTGACTTACCCAAGGTCGCAGGGAGTGTTAGTGGATCTCTTGTGTACGAGGCTGTTGCTGTAACCACCAGGTTACTCCTTGTACACCTTATTGTTTATTACAAAATTGATTGACCTTAAGTGATTGAATTTTGCAACAAAACATTAGCATGCATAACATCAACAACCCAGACAAAAGGAAAGGTTACAGTGATGAATGTCACTATTTATAGTGAAGGATTTCAAGCTGCAGATGATAATTATATTGCTGTTGAACTTATATAATTGTACTGTACCGGGCATTGAAATATAACACATTGGATTATTTGAGCCTTGTTGAGAAGCTGTGGGATGTCTGAACACACATCAGAAAAATTGTAATATATGGGAGGCAGATTCAAAAGGATTAAAATGGTTTACAGACCTGCAAACCGCATTAATCCCATTGACCGGGATATTCAGGAGCACATACCCAGTTTGTGCTGCTGAATATCCCTTCCTAGGTCGTCGGGGCATTCCAGTAGCGGAGTGGGGACAGTGACGATAATTTCCATTGCATGGACATGCAAGTCTCCACTAGACATTTTTTTGCCATGTCTACATTCAGAGGCAATTTTAAAAGGATCATGCCCATGCACAGCGCCTCTCTGACATTGTCATTGAATTTAATCTTTTCCTTTGTACAACCCTGCAACTGCCAACAGCCTTTCTAAAATGTGCCTTCATATGTATATATACACTGTATATGTATAGGGGACATACTGAACAGGGATGGCCAGTTCTATTAAAGTTGTGGTTATCACTGTTTCAATTTCAGCCCAGATATTCAGTACTGGGGCCATATCCATCCAGTAGCACCAAATATCCGGTCTGACTGGACAGCAATTTAGTTAGCTGGTCAGCGGTGAGATTCAGCTGCTGGCCAGATAGCTAAAATGGCTAAAGTTAGGATAGACGTTTTCTGACCTAACTTTAGCTGTTTTAGTTAGCTGGTTAAAAGCTCATTGGGGCACTGCACACCTGCATAGGTCTGGTATTACTACTACTAGTTGACTTGATGACATGTATTCATGCACTGAAATAAAGATGCTTGTGCAGACTTCTCTCGATCTGCACATGTGCGGCAGCCGATGCCAGTATCCATATGCCTGTGGAACCCATATGAGCCTGTGAACACATGTGCCCCCCTCATGTGGAACTTCTGCACATGTATTTGTTCCCGTGCATAGATAGGAGCAGAATAGCCATTTGGCAGTATACGTTTTCCCAGGCAGAAATCCTCATGCTGTGCCATATGTTACTGGCTGACGAGTAGCTGCTGTACCCCCCATGATGGCGCAGACCTCCCCACTCTGCAGCATTGAGGATCAGGGTGAGGACCTGCATAGCCCTAGAAAGATGAGACCACCATTTCACACCTATAGACACAGGGCCGGCCCAAGGGTTTCTGCTGCTCCAGGCAAAAGCCCTGGCCGTGTCACCCTCCCCCCTATGCTGAGTCATGTTGCCTCCCCCCGCTGCTGCAGATTCTGGTAGCAGGATTGGGGAGGTGGCTTGGCGGTGGCAGCAGATCATGTGCCTCAGCACACATGGCCTGTCACTTCTGTTCTCCCTCCAACACAACTTTAGGGGGTCAGAAGTGGACATGTGTACCGAAGCACATGGCCTTCTGTGCTGCTGCCATTAAGCCTAGCTGCCCCCCTGAAGCTGGAATCTGTGTGGGGGGGGGCATGGCTCGGCTTGGCGGGTGGGGGTATGTAGCAGGCCATGTGTGCCAAAACACATAGCCTGCTGCCCAAAGAGGTCTGCTAACTTGCCTAGTGGACAAGCCAGTCCTGTATAGACAAAACTAACGGGGGCATCGAGCTGCTAGCAGACACCCAATGTGCTTGCAGAGAAGTATGGTAATCAGGGTGGGGCCAAAAATGAGTCTAGAAATGGTAGTCCCACAGGCGACGCCTTCTGAAGGTCAGGAAAAAGCAGCAGCAGTCAAAGTATTTAGAGAGATAGTGTAGCCACAGACTCATAGACTTCCAGAAGCACATTCTGAACCCAGCAGGGAGAGTGGTACAAAAATACAAATATAGGAGTGGTAAAGTAACATGTGCCATAATGCCCTCAAACAAGGTGGGAGTTGGAAAGGTGGTGTCCCAATGTTCATGACCAATGACTATACCAAAACAGACGCATAGAAAAGGGTGCAAGGTAGAAGGTATGTCCAAGGCAGATGATCTCCCTGCCCCAGATGGGTGGGTACTGCCATGAACACATGTACTGCCTGTCAAAGAACAGATACCCCCCCCTGCAGTTTCACATAGATACACACACATACTGCTGACTTGCCATTCCTAGCAGAATCTGTCAATCAGTGAATGAGAGTGGCAGGACAGCACTGACTCATGGTGAGAGCACAGGGACATTTGGGTAATGGCATATAGGGATATGTGAAAATGCCATGGGCCATGGACACTGAGAGGCAAGGGCATGCCCACAGGCATGCAGGGAGCCCTGTAAAGCCCCACCCCCTAGTCAGGATACATGCAGAGCTCAATGTTTACATGGTCAAAGATAGTGCTTGCACATAGAGCTACAACAGAAGGAACACAGCCACGCCACAGCCTGATAGCACACAACCACAGATGACCAGCAATAGCAAGGAACACAGGTTGTGCTGGAAACCAGGATATCAGAAGTGAGGGGTGTCAGATGTCCCTTCTACCAGTTACCATGGCACCCCAAATGACCACATGCCATAGCTCCCAAACAGGGCAGGGCAGACCCTCAGCACAAAGGCTGGTAACTGCAAGACCACAAGAGGGAGATAGGTTGGAAGGATGGCAGGGGAAGGACTGGTGAAATGAGTGTATCTCTGAGTTCTCCACTTATCCCTAACAGATGCTTCCATATACTTGGCGACCTGGAGTTAGTGAAGATGCTCTTTAGGGCCATGTGGAGGACTTTGCCCTGATAGCAGGAGCTGCAGTAGCAACAAGGTAAGACATGGCACACGTGGCATAGATGTTACATATAGGGAGGGGAGCATGGATTGCCATCTGCAATATGCAAAGCCAGAAGATGGATGCCAACACTAGGCATCCATGATCCATGACATGGAATGCCACACTGGATTTCTGGATGCAGTTACACAGCTTTCAGGGCATCAGCTGGGATGGCTGCACACAGAAGGGAGCTATGCATAGCTGTCAGCAAATGTTGAAGAGTGGGCTCGAGGGGTGCCCAGGAGGACATGGTGTCAAAGAAAACATGGAGAGGGAACAGCAGAGGGTCCCTAACTAGGAATGGGGACCCACAAGGATAGGGAGAACATAATATAAGAACATAAGAACTGCCATACTGAGTCAGACCAATGGTCTATCGAGCTCAGTAACCTGTTTCTAGCAGTAAAATGTTCAGGTCGCAAGCATCTGTCAGGTTCCCAAAAGGTAGTAAGAATCCGTGCTGCTTATCCCAGGGGAAAGGAGCCGATTTCCCCAGTCCACTTTAATAATGGCTTATGGACTTTTCCTCCAGGAACTTGTCCAAACCTTTTTTAAACCTAACTACACTAACAGCATTTGCTACATCCTCTGGCAACGCATTCCAGATATTGATTATATGTTGAGTGAAAAACTATTTTCTCCAATTAGTCTTAAATGTGCTACATTGTAGCTTCATTGCGTGTCCCCCTAGTCTTTTTACTTTTTTGAAGGAGTAAACAACCGTTCTACATTTAAACGTTCCACTCCACTCCTTATTTTATAGATATCTATCATATTTCCCCTCAACCGTCTTTTTTCTAAGTTCTGGTTGCCGTATCTAAAGAAGGATATAGTAGAATTAGAAAAGGTACAAAGAGTGACCAAAATGATAAAGATAATGGAGGGATACTCCTACAAGGAAAGGCTTAAAAGATTAGGGCTCTTAACCTTTTAAGCCTTTCCTTGGCTAAATCCATGTTGGCTTTGTCCCATTAAACCATAACTCTCTATATGTTCAGTAATTTTGTTCTTTATAAGGCTTCTACCAATTTGCCAGGCATCAATGTCAGATTTACCAGTCTGTAGTTTCCTGGATCACTCCTTTTCAAAAATTGATGTTGTGTTGGCCATTCTCCAATCTTCAGATACTATAAATGATTTTAATGATAGTTTACAAATTTCTGATAGTATGTTTGCAATGTCATTTTTGAGTTCTTCCAGCACCCTGGGATGTATATTATCCAGTTCAGATGATTTGCTGCTCTTTCGTTTATCAAATTGCTGTCTTACATCTTCTTGGTTTATCAAGATTTGCTTCAATATTTCTGATACATTACCTTTAAATATAATTTCTGGCATAGGTAAATTTCCTACATTTTCTCCATTAAAGACAAAGGAAAGAATTCATTCAGTCTCTCCAATGTGGCCTTGTCCTCTTTTAGTGTCCTTTATCTTTCTATCATTTAATGGTCTAACTGACTTTCTTACAGGTTTTTTGTTGCAAATATACTTGAGAAAGTTCTCGATATGTGCTGTTGCTTCCACAGCAAGCTTCTTTTCAAATTATCTCTTTGCTGCCTTATCAATGCCTGCATTTAACTTGCCAGTATTAATCTTGTTTCCTGTTTTCATAATTTGGCCCTTTTTTCAAGTTATGCTGGCTGTTATTTGGCCTTCCTTCTACCTTTCTTAAAGCATGGCATACATCTTGTCTGGGCTTCCAAGATAACATTTTTCAATAACACCCAAGCCTGAGGTAAACTCTTAGGGCCCGATATTGAGGTGGGCAGGCTATGCGCCATGGCGGTGCATAGCCTGCCCACCGACCCCCCTAACCCAGATATTCACCTGCGTGCCGATGGAAGTGAATATCCATGTTAGCCCAGATGTCCCGGCATAGCCTCTGCGTCTTAAAGCTAGGCAAGTTTTTTTCTCACCTATCTTTAAGGCACAGAGGGCTACGTGGGTAGCAATGACAATTGCTGCTACCCGTGTAGCCCCTTCCTCCTCCCCCGCTCTGCCCCGGAACTCCCCTAACATGCCCCGATGCTATGCGGATAGCATCTGGGCGTGTGAGGGACTTAGCCGGGATATTCGAAGGGCACTATCCGTGTAGGTGCCCTTCGAATATCCCAGATAAGGCCCTTACACGGGTAACTAAGGAAGATACCCATGTAAGGGCCTTTGAATATCGGGCACTTAACCTTTGCAGTTGCTCCTTTTAGGTTTTTCTTAACCATTGTCCTCAGTTTATCATAGGGGAACAATCAAGGTTAGTGTATTTACAATCCCTTCATTGGCTTTCCATTGAAGAGTGTATTAAATTTAAGTTAGCAACCTTATTGTTTAAGGCCCAAACCAACTTAGCCACTGTGGGATTATGTTCACTAATTGGTTCCTATAATCTGCCATGTTCCTTATGCTCCTCCCAAGGAAACCTTTTAACCATCCCTTCTCATCATCAGGTTGCAGGTCCTACATGGCAGTGAATTGCCTGATCAGATCTGCAGAGAGACTGAGATATTGACTTTTCAAAAGAAGGTTCAAATTTTTTATGTCATAGGCTGTTCCTACATTGTTAGCAGTATACCTTTTGGATTGATGTTTTGCATTTGTATATTTTGTATTAATGTCTTGTTCTGATTATTTCTAATGTTTCTGATGTAATCTGCTCAGAATGGTAGATATAGTGGAATACAAATTTTTCAAAAAAATAATATGTGTTCGCTGCTGATGCTATGAGAAAGCACACAATAGGAGCAATGGGTGCATGCCACTGGCTGCAACCACTCTTTCATCTTAAATACTACTGAGGAAGTCTTTTACTAAAGGGCGCTAGCAGGCAACGCATATCTGGCATGTGCTAAAAGCGCACCTTGGACACGCATTACCAGCTAGCATGGGGCCATGATAATTAGTGCAGGCTGATTTCCACGTTAAGTGTGCATCCTGTGTTAGGAAGGTGAGTGGGCGAGTTAGAGATGGAGAGTGGGCATGGTGAGCTCTGCGCAGTTAGTGCAGGGTAAGCACCATGCACTAATTACATTCAAAGGAACGTGTCTCCTAGTCCTAGTTACTTTTTCAGATATCTCTGAGACTAGGGGACACTTCAAGAAACAAACAGGTAACCAGTTTCAAATATATTTTTCCACTTAGCACAGTTAAGCTGTGAAATTTGATGCTGCTGGATGTAGCCAAGGGTAGTGTCCTGAGGTGCACTCATCTTCTCCTATGGTTTTCACTAACTTCTCTACGCTGATGACTCTCCAATCTACCTTTCTGTACAGGAATCCAGGCCCAGATCTCTGCCTTCTTATCTGACATTACTGTCTGGATGTCTCACCACTATCTGAAATTGAATATGGCCAAAACTGAGCTCCTTATCATCCCCCCTAACCCAACTTTCCCCCTTCCTCCTTCCTTTGTTTCTGTGAATAACACTCTAATCCTCCCTGTTTCCTCGGCATGCAACTTTGGGGTCATCTTTGACTCCTCCCTCACCTTCCCCACACACATCCAACAGATAACTAAAACCTGTTGTTTTGTTCTCTATAATATTGTGTGCAATTTTGGTCACCGTATCTTTAAAATGATTTAGCGTTATTAGAAAAGGTACAGAGAAGAGCCACCAAAATGGTAAAGGGGATGGGAAGATACCACTATGAAGAGAGGCTAAACGTTTAGGGCTCTTCAACCTGGAAAAGAGACGGCTGAGGGGAGATATGATAGAGGTCTATAAATTGATGAATGGCGTGGAACGGGTAAACGTAGATCGATTGTTTACGTCATCAGAATATAGAAAGACTAGGGGGCATGCAATGAAGCTACAGGGTAACCTTTTTAAGACTAATAAGAGAAATATTTTTTCACTCAACGTGTAATCAAACTCTGGAATTTGTTACCGGAGGATGTAGTAAAAGCTGTTAGTGTAGCTGGGTTTAAAAAAGGTTTGGACAAGTTCCTGGAGGAAAGGTCCATAAACCATTATTAAAAAGGGACCCAGGATATCAATGCTTGACCCAATACAAGCATTGTGGAACCTGTGTCTTTTGGGGAAACTGCTAGGTACTTATGGCCCACAGATGGCCACTGTTGGAAACAGGATACTGGGCTTGATGAACCTTGGTCTGATGCAGTATGGCATATCTTATGATCTTATAACATCAGCAAAATCCATCCCTTCCTTTCTGAACACACTACTAAGACCCTTATCTTTTCTCTAGTCACCTCCCATCTAGACTACTGCAACCTCCACTTTGCTGGTCTTCCTCTGAATCATCTCTCCGCACTTCAATCTGCTCAAAACTCAGCTGTATGGCTAATCTTCCCTTAGGGGCTTGTTTACAAAGCCGCGGTAGCGGTTTGCGATCGTTATCGGAGCCGCGGCCCCACGATCGCAAACCGCTATCATGGCTTTGTAAACAAGCCCCTTAGTGTCACTATGCTCATGTCACCCCTCTTTTCAAGTCAATTAATTGGCTCCCTATCTGTTTCTGCATCCAGTTCAAGCTTCTACTACTGACGTATAAGTGCCTTCATTCAGCTGCTTCTCACTACCTTTCCTCTTATCTCTCCTTACACCCCTCCTTGGGAATGCTGCTCTTTTGGTAGATCCCTTCTATCTGTGCCTTTCTCTTCCACTGCCAACTCTAGATTTTGATTTTAACAACTTGCTGCTCATGCCTGGAATAAACTCCCTGAGTCTGTATGTCAGGCTCCATCTCTGGCCCTGTTCAAATCTAGGTTAAAAACTCATCTCTTTGAGACTGCTTTTGGATCCTGACCCCCTTGGTCTCCTGTTCACCTCCTATGTGTTTCCTTACCATACCCCTTGATATATCCTAGTCCCCAGTTGTTGTGTTGTCTGTCTTGACGAGACTGGGATTGCCTTTGACATGTCTCTATACAGTGCTATGTATGCCTTGTAGCTCTATAGAAATGATAAGTAGTAGTAGTAATTGTGTCCCACACGATTAATATGGGTTCAGCTAATGCTATCTCACTGGATTCCTCCTTTCTTTAGATCTGGCAGCCTCTGTAGATGCAGGTCCCCAGAACTGCTCTGCAGGTAAGCCTCGCTGAGATGTTCCTTGATTCTTGGAGCTTCTTCCGTGTGTCTTTGGGACTGGATGGCTTCTAAGTTATTTACACAGGCAGGACTCCAGTCTTGTTGAGCCAAGGGGCATGCTGGCAGGTTTTGCACAGTCACTCCTTTTTCCTTTGCTCTTTATTCCTTTGCTTCAATGCCTGTGGCTCCTCCTAAAAGGGATGAGGAGCTACTCTCAGCTGCCCCCCCCCCTCTTCCCCAAGATGCAGACACCCTACTCCAGCATGGTGCAGTGGCTCTTCACTTTAGACCAGTGGTTCTCAACCTTTATTGAACCATGACCCCTTTTACCATTTGTCAACTTGTGGTGACCCCCAATGATAAAATCAAATGTGTCTCTCTTCCGTTAACGCATTGTCGCTGTAATCATTTGTAGAATTATTAATATATTATAGGCCTTTGCAATATGTTTTTATTTATAAAATGTACTTATTTAAACCACAATAATTAATCACAATAACAAGTAACAATATTTGATTTCAAAATTATGATGATTTTGTAGTCAAATCACTAATATGAAATAAAATTATTTTTTCTACCTTTGTTGTCTGACCAATTTATTCTGTGATCATGCTGGTCCCGATCTGAGGCTTCTGCTTTCCTGTCTTCTCTTAGCTCTCTTTCTGTGGTCTATGGTCCATCTGCCATTTCTTATCTCTTCTTTCATTTTCTTCACTTCTTTCCATCAGCCTATTTCCATTCCCAGTAACCCTCCCCAGTATCAGCCCCTTTCCAGTCCTCACTCTCAGTACCTTCCATTGTCAACTTGCATTCCCATGACTGCCACTGGTGTCCATTCCCTTCCAGTCCCCCTCCTTCCCCACTGACCAGTCTCTTCTAGTACAAATATCATGGCAGCCCCTCTCAGATCCACTCCCTTCCAGTTCCATTCTCCCATCCCCTCATATCAGCCAATTTGTAGCCTTAGCCCCCCGTTTTCTTCCAGGGCCAGCAGCTCTATCCTCCCCTCCCCACAATCAGCCCATTCCCAGTTGAAGCCCCCCAATCAGCTTGCTTCCAGTACTAGTCCCCCCTCAACCCCATTACCAGTGCTAGCCTCCCCTAATCAGCCCAATACCAGTCCTACCCCCCCATCAGCTCATTACCAGTCCTAGCCTCCCCTAATCAGCTCATTTCCAGTGCTACTCCCTCCTCAACCCCATTACCAGTGCTAGCCTCCCCTAATTAGCTTATTTCCACTCCCTTCCAGTTCCATTCTCCCATCCCCTCGTATCAGCCCATTTGTAGCCTTAGCCCCCCGTTTTCTTCCAGGGCCAGCAGCTCTATCCTCCCCTCTCTCTGCATCTCTGCAAATACCAAGCCATGATGTTACATATTTATTGTATATAGTTTTCCCCGGTTTATACCCAGTTTACCTTCCTTGTTATCTGTAAGCCTATATCAGTTTTATATCGATAGGTACTTGTTGTTCAATGTAAACCACACTGATGATAAATAGTGCGGTATATAAAAACTGTTAAATAAATAAATAAATAATAAATTTCCAGTGCTAGTCCCTCCTCAACACCATTACCAGTGCTAGGCTCCCCTAATCAGCCCATTACCAGTCCTACCCCCCCCCCCCCATCAGCCCAGTACCAGTCCTAGCCTCCTCTAATCAGCCCATTTCCAGTCCTAACCTCCCCGATCAGCTCATTTCTAGTGCTAGCCCCCCCATCAGTCCATTACCAGTCCTACCCCCTATCAGCACATTACCAGTCCCAACCCCCCCTTGATCAGTCCATTCCCAGTCCTAGCCTTCCCTAATCAACCCATTACCAGTCTTAGCCCCCCCCCATCTGCCTATTATAATCCTCACCTGCACTGTTTCTCCCCTCTGTCCAGCATTTCTCCCCCATCTGTCCAGTATGTCCCCCTGTCTCTTTCCTTTGTCCATGTCAGCCCCCCTCCCTCCCTCCATCTCTCCATGTCAGCCCCTCCTCTCTCCATGTCAGCCCCCTCTGTCCATGTCAGCCCCCTCCATCCCTCCATCCATCCCTCCATGTCAGTCCCCTCTCTGTCCATATCAGCCCTCCCTCCCTCCATGTCAGTCCCCTCTCTGTCCATGTCAGCCCTCCATCCCTCCCTATCAGCCCCCCTCCCTCCCTCCATGTCAGCCCTCCCTCCCCTCCCTCCCTCCATGTCAGCCCCCTCTCTCCATGTCAAACCCCCTGTCCATGTCAGCCCCCTCCCTCCCTCCATCCATCCATCCCTCAATGTCAGCCCCTCCCTCCCTCCCTGTCAGCCCCCCTCCCTCCCTCCATCCATGTCAGCCATCCCTCCCTCCATGTCAGCCCCCCTCCCTCCATCCATCCCTCCATGTCAGCCCCCTCCCTCCCTCATGTCAGCCCCATTGCAGGTTCCCTGCCCCCTCGTCCCCTCTCCCTGTCTGCCTGCTACTGCCCTGTTCTTCTGCAGCCGCAGCTCCCTATCTCTTAGGGAACCACGGCTGTGCCTGTGAAGCCGTTGCGGAGCCTTCCCTTCTCTCGACGGGCTCCATGCAGAATTGTCCCGCCTCCAAAGGAAGTGGTAAACAACTCTCTCTCAGGCAGTTGCGAGCTCTTCGCCCCTTTCTTCCCGTTTCTGCCCTGACCACCCTACTTCTTTCCCTCACTCTTTCCCGCTTGGATTATTGCAACGTCTGCTTTGCCGGTCTCCCCCAACGCCAACTCCGAAGGCTACAGCTTATCCAAAACTCCGCTGCCCGGCTACTTACTAATGCTTCCCGTTATGATCACATTTCTCCCCTTCTTATTGGTCTCCACTGGCTTCCCATCTCCTACCGGATTCAATTTAAAATCCTCACTTTCGTTCGTAAGGCAATACATACTGGTGTCCCGTGCTATCTTTCTAACTTGGTCCGTCTCCATGCCCCTCAATGCTCCCTGCGCTCCATCCATGCTAACCGTATGTTTCTTCCCCCCCCCCCCCCCGCCTCTGCTCACCTCGAATCCACCCGTTCCTCTGCCTTTTTCTTCCTTGGTCCTAGGCTCTGGAACTCGCTCCCCCCTGCCCTCCGTCTTGAATTATCCTTTTGTAAATTTAAAGCCGGTCTGAAGACCCACCTTTTTTGTACTGCCTACGATCTTCCCTTTCCCTCCTCCATCCCTACAGACCCCTCATAGGTTGTCTCGTTTTCCTCAGTTTGTCGGTCTGTCTATCTCTGACCTACTCTTCTGTTCTCTTTCCTTTCTCTACCTCTGTCCCTTTCCTATTGCACTAATGGAGTTCTGTTTCTTCTATCCTCTCTTTCTAGCAGCAATGTTATGCCCCTTATTTTAAGCTTGTTGTAAACCGCGCTGGTGTCTTTGGCGTGTGCGGTATATCAAGAAACGAATAAAGATAAAGAAAGATAAAGATGTAACTGGGCAGCAAGAAACCTCCCCTGTTCTGGGAAATGCTAGTTCTTCACCAGCTTATATTGTAGTATTCTAGTAGGGACACTGGATGGCATCCATTGCTCAAAGCAATGACATCCAAGCAGTTTCACACATGTATTTTCCCTTTATAAAATTGCTGCTTTTTCTATGTATACCAGCTGCATCCACTTATGTGGCTGATTATAAAATTATTTTCTAAGAGGATGATCTTATAAGGCAGTTTCCGCATGTAAAGCATATTTTATACATGGAAAATAACTATTATGAAATTGTGCAGGGATTTACATGCTTAAAAAATAAGCACGCAGCAATCTAGCACTTACCTTTACGCATCATACATGTAGGCATTCCCAGAGCCTAGTTTGGGCAGAGCTGTGATGGATGCATGTACATTATAAATAGAGTTTCTATTTTTAGGTATTTGTATATTGTAAATGTAGGGGGGGGGGGAGGCATATTCAAAGGGATTAACACAGCTAACAGACCTGCCAACCGTGTTAATCTCTCTGAGTGGGATATTCGGCAGTACATACCTGGTTTGTGCTGCTGTATATCCCCTCTTAGTGCCAATGAATGCCCTGACACTAATCGCTTAGTGTCAGGGCATTCTAGGGGCAGAGCAGGGGTGGTACTGAGGATTAGCTGGTCAGCGGCGATATTGAGCTACTGGCCGGTTAACTCTAACCGGCTAAAGTTAGGCCAAAAAAAGCTGTTCTAACTTTAGCCATTTAGCTCTCTGGCCAGCAGCTGAATATCACCACTGACCGGATAGCTAACGCACTATCTGGCAACCCAGATATTCAGTGCCGCTGGCTGGATATGGCCCTGGCATTGAATATTTGGTTTTAATTTATAGCAGCAATGGTCAGCTACTTTACTGTTGCTGGCCACCACTGCTGTATTTGCCCCTGCTGGTGTTTTGTTCCAGCTAATTAAAGGTTCTTTGAAGATACAATAAAAAAAAAATCTGTTTTTATCAATACTTTCATGCCACAGGTACTATTTTGGGGTACCTTTTCTGGTGGAATCAAATATGTACATTTGTATCAGTAGAAAAAGCACAAATACTGAGTGAAATACATAAGACAAGTGAGGAGAGGGTACTGGGGAAGTGGTGTTTTTCATGGTTTATTCAATAAGCACCTACTTTATTTTTTTTCGCATCTGGGTATTTTATTGGTGTTTATTGCTTATAGCCTAAAACCAGAAGCCCTATTTATACCATAGACATGGATGCACGTAGACTGTGTACACATGCTCACACGCGCCTTGGAGCAGGTGTAAAGTTTGTACCACTGAGGATAGTTTTGGGCAGCACTGTACCTGGCCTGTGCCAGCAGTGCAGTTGCACTGGATGCAAAGAAATAGGGGCGCATTTAGGGTCACCCACCTGGCTGTTTTTTTGAGCTGCAGGTCGGCGGCAGGCAGGACGACCAGCCAATGAAGGGCCAATTTTCTGCCGACTGCCAGTCTCGGCCCCCCCCCCCCCCGCACTGCCTGCCACCATTTTCCTATTCCCTTGGTGTTGGCGGTGGGGTTGGCAGCAGACCTCCACTTAAAAAAATAGGCAGATCTGGTCCCGTCCTCTTCTGTTGCGAGCATGTGTCAGAGGAGGAAGGGATCAGACCTGCCATACCAACCAGAAAGACCTGCGTTTTTTTTTTTATTGGAGGTCCACTGCTGCCGCTGCGGCCAAGGGAACAGGAAAAGTGGTGGAAGGGCAAGCTGAGCTGGCAGTGCGGAGTGAAGCCAGCTGGACATGAGGAGGTGGGGTAAGATGGGAAACATTCCCCCAGGGACAGGGAATACCTCAAGGATCAGCCCTTTCAGCCCTCCTATTTAACCTGTACCTGCAACCTATAACAAACATATTTAAAAAACACAGGATTAATCATTTTATATACGCCGACGACATCATGCTTGCTATCCCCATAACCACTAAAAACCCCACTTATGACACACTATCCGAATGCATGGCTGAGACTTCCTCCTGGATGGAATCTAACTACCTCAGCATCAACCTCAAGAAAACGTAAGCAATGTTCTTAACAAGGTCATCTATAACTGAGAACACTTACCCGGAAACAATTACAATAAACAAAACTACCATACCTGTTAGAAAACAGGTAAAATACTTAGGTGTAATAATAGACCACACACTTACCATGCTACCACACATAAAACAAACTGTAAAAACCATTTTCTATAACCTTAAAACTATTCAGCACCTAAGGCCACTCCTTGAAACACAAGACTTTAGATCTGTAGTAAGCACACTGATCACCTCTCACTTCGACTATTGCAATAGTCTCATAATAGGCCTTCCTCAAAAAAGCACATACCTTCTACAAAGAGCCCAGAACATCTGTGCAAAAGTAATTGCTAAAGCTCGCCTAACAGACCACGTATCCCCAATACTGCTGGAACTACACTGGCTCCCTATAAACAGCCAAATTAGATACAAAATTATCCTAACAACCTTTAAACTCATAAATGACATAGCCCCCTCACACCTATCTACACTACTGCACTCTCCAACCACAACTAGATCTCACAGACAAAATGCAGCCCACTCCCTTATCACACCAAAAGCTATCCGGAAGACTAAGAAAATCACTAGCTCCAGAGCATTCACATTCGTTGCTCCTACGCTCTGGAACAACCTCCCAATAGACCTTCAAATCATAAAAGACCTCTCCCAATTCAGGAAAGAATTAAAAACCTACCTATTCACTGAACACTTTGAAATCCCCTACTCCCCCAAAACCAGCTCCACAACAAACATGGACACACATGCACAAACCCTCTAACCCCAGTTAACTAACTCCCTGCCTGACTCCATCCCCTCACACCCCTCATTCACAATATAAAAGGAAATACATTCCAACATCTACACTTGCCCTACACACCACGCACAACCACTGTAAATATCCATGTGTAAATAGTTTGACGATTGTTTTGCTTTAAATTAAATTTTATTGTTCAATGTAAATAGTTGAATCCTACTGTTCAATGTAAATGTATACAGATGTGTACAATACTGTTAAGCTGTTACATGTAAACCGCCCTTGATCTCTGGAAGGGGCAGTATAAAAGAAAATAGTTAAATAAATAAAAAATAAAATAAATGGGGAGATAGTGGTCATGGTGGGATGGGGCAGAAAGACTGTGCTGGGCATGGGGGTTGGGGCAAATGACCAAAGTCTATCATGGAGGGGGGGGGGGCGCCAGGTTTGCAAGTCAAACAGAGCGCAATTGTAGCTTGATAGGGTCCTGGTTTTGGGAGCCTAATTTATGATGCAATATATTTATTTTCATTTTTTCCAACTTAGCATTGTATATTACCATAGCAGACAGTGAGAACCACAATTACAAGTAACACCCAAACAGTAGTTGGTTCCGATACAAAGTAATAAACCTCAGAATAACTTTGTTTAACATTAGAAACCAAAAGAATAGAATAAACAATTTAGTACTATATTGCATTTACTGGTTCCCTTCTCAATCTTGTGGTTAGGGATAAAGAAACGGTTCCTAGACCTTGTGACTTTCTCTTGTGTATAGGTTGGAAAACCACAAGACAGTTTTGAATGGTTTTGTACCTCTATCTTCTGTGTCTTTGTTATGTGGGTTGATCTCCTTCTTGGCAACTGGTAGCTGGTCTCCAGTGATCTCCACACCTTGACTTTGTCTTCCATGGCTGCTAGGATGGGACCCATCAAGCCTCGTTCTCAATTGAACCTTTGAGTCGACATGTTTCATAGCCCTGCAGTGGTCCTGTCCCTTGTGTCGACTCCTTGGTAACTGGAAGCCCATGCAGAAGGTGAGGTGGGGGGATTGGCAAAGATTCTAGAGTTGCACTTTGGCTTAGAGCAGGGCAGGTTGAAGGATATGTGAGCCCTATGCAAACCTCATTCCCAGCGCTGCTCCTTTTCCAACCTTTGCACCCATTGCTGCCACTGCCGCCCGTCTCTGGGACATGCAACAGTGGCAATAGGTTTAAAAAGACATCACAGCGCCGGAATTACCTTCTCTTCCAGGCCGTGGCGCCATTCATACTTCCGCCTCCCCTCTGATTCAACTTCCTTCAACAGGAAGTGGAACCTTTTCTAGTTTCACTATATCCTTTTTCAGACTGCACACAATACTGAGTAGAAGAAGCTGCTGGCCTAAACTTTAAAAAACAAATAAAACAGCTTTTAAACTAGATAATGGGGGGATGCCGATAGTCAGAAGTGCAGGGTTTGGGGAATTCTGCATACATTAATTCAACATTTTTATGATTTTGATCTCCCTTCTCTGTACCTTTTCCAATTCCGCTATATTTATTTATTTATTTAAAAGGATTTATATACCGCTTTATCCTGAAATCAAAGCGGATCACACATCAAACAAATCAAGTGTCAGGGTGCTTGGGTGTGGGCATGCAGGGATACACGGAGGCGTGTATGTGTGAGTGGTGTGAAGTTGATTGCGTGGTGAGGTATATACAGTGTGAGCTGTGTACAGGAAATATTTATATTTTTACATTTTGGTGGGTCGAGAGAGAGTTCGTTTAGACAGTTCATGTTATGTCCTTGTAGTATTCTGTGAAGAGCGTAGTTTTGAGCATCTTCCAGAAGTCTTTGAGGTCTTTTATTGATTTCAGTGGATTTCGGTGATTAGGGTAGTTGGTGGTCATCATTGAATTGTTCAATGAATAGGGTGGTTTTTAGTAGTTTCCTGAGTTCTTTTATATCTGTTGTTGATTTTAGTTTATCTGGGAGGACATTCCAGATTGCAGGGGCAGCAAGAGAGAAGACTCTCATGGATGTGGATTTGTTGGTTCTTGTAAATAGACTGGGTGTTGGTATATTGTTTTTGGTGCTATTTCTGTCTGGTCTTTTGCTTGTTTTGGTTCTGATGAGTTCATGCAGTATTTTTGCTAACATGTTGTTTTTAATTTTGAAGATAGTTAGTGTTGCTTTGTATTTTGCACGTGCTGATATCGGTAGCCAGTGTAGGTCATGTAATATTGGGGTTATATGGTCTTGTCTTGATGCGCTAGCAATGATGCGGGCAGCAGTGTCCTGTATTATTTGTAGTTGACAGGTGGTTTGTTTGGATAGACCTTGGTATAGTATATTACAGTAATCCAGTACAGGTGTAATGATGGCCTGGCACACTGTGTGGAAGTGTTCTTTGTTGAGGAGAGGTTTTAGTCTCCGGAGCATTGCGAGTTTAAAATAGGCTGTTTTGGATATCTTGTTTATATGTGGTTGGAGGGTGAGTTGCTTGTCTAGAATCACTCCAAGGTATCTGACTTCATCTTTTATTGTGATGGGTGTATTGGATATGTTGATAGAGGTAGGATGAATGAATGTGGTGTTTCTCGTTATGATTATTGCTTCAGATTTTTTTATGTTGATTAAGTTGTTGTTGTTTAGCCAGGTTGTGATTTCTTGAATGCAGGTAGATATGGTGGTATAGTCTGGTGAGTCCAGTTGAATAGGGGTATATACCATGATGTCATCGGCATATATGGCATATTGTATCTTGTATTTGTTGAATATTTTGCAAATTGGTTGAATATAGATGTTGAAGAGAAGAGCTGATAGTGATGAGCCTTGAGGAACTCCTTGAGTAGTTTTGAAGGGTGCTGAAGTGAGGTTCCAGTATTTACTCTCTGCTGTCTGTCTTCTAGGTATGACTGAAACCATTTAATAGTAGTTTCTTGAAGGCCAATCTCTATTAGGCGTGCCAATAAGATGTGATGGGAGACTGTGTCGAAGGCTGCTGAAATAGGCTGCTGGAGTGGAGGAGTGGCCTAGTGGTTGTGGTAAGGTACTTCAGGCCGGAAGGTCAGGGGTTCAAATCCCACTAGAGGACAGCAACCTTGGACCGGAAGGACTGGGGTTTCTCGTCCCACAGGTGCTCCTTGTGGTCTTGGGCAAGCCACTTAACCCTCCATAGCCCATGTTCCCTGTAAAATAGTTATCTCCAAGTTATAATGCCCTGTTCAATGTAATTTCAGTTTGTTCAATGTAAACCGCACTGATGCAGAATAGCGCGGTATATAAGAGAATGTAAATAAAAAAATCTATAAATATTAATAAGAAGCCCTGCTTTATTTTATTTATTTATTTAACAGTTTTTATATACCGTCTTTCTGAAAATCAAGACGGTTTACAGTAAACATAACAATGCAGTGTGTTACGACTGCTCACATTGAACATGTGTATAATAACAGAACTTTTTACAATGGTCAAATATTTACATGGGTATATATAACAGAACTTTTTACAATAATCAAGTATTTATATAGATTTGCACTTTTGCAATGACAACTATTTACAACGGTTTGTACCGGTTACTGGGGGGTTGCTAGAAGGTGGGGAATGTGGGCTAGGGGTAGGGGGGTTGGATACGAGAGGGGTTGTCAGGTGTAGGCTATGGTGGTAGGGAAAAATGTTCTTGGAAGAGGTGTGTTTTTAGTTTCTTCCGGAACTCTATGTGGTCTGAGCAGTTCCTTAGTTCATATGGAAGGGCGTTCCAAAGAGATGGGGCATAGAGGGAGAAAGTTCTGTTGCAGGTGGATTGCTTGCTATGTCTTTTGGAGGTTGGGATGGTAAGGAGATTTTTGGTGGAGGTGCGGCGTGTTCTGTTGTTATTGGAGTTAGATAGGAGTGAGGAGAGGCATGGGGCTGACTTGTTGGATATGATTTTGTGAATGAGGGTGATAGCTTTGAATTTAACTCGGTGTTGGATGGGCAGCCAGTGGAGATCATAGAGGAGTGGTGTTATGTGTGAACGTCTAGGGTTATTTGTGATGAGACGAGCTATAGTATTCTGGGCCATTTGGATAGGGTGCAAGCTAGTCTTAGGGAGGCCCTGGTAGATAAGATTGCAGTAATCAAGGGATGGGAGTGTGAGTGCCTGGCAGATAGTACGGAAGGAGTCGGGATTGAGGAGAGGTTGAAGGTTTCGGAGGGTACGTAGTTTCGCATATATTGTGTTAGCTGTCTTTTATTTGTTCAGTGAAAGTGAGGTTTTGGTCGAGTATGATTCCTAGGTATTTTACTTGGTTTTTTAAGGTAAGGGTGAGGTCGCTGAGAGTAAGGGTTGTAGGTGGGGTATATGAGGTATTGGTAAACACTTGTAGGGCTTCTGTTTTAGTTTGGTTGATCAGGAGGTTGTGCTGTAGGAGCCAAGTTCTTAGGTTTGAAAGGCAATCACTTAACTTTGTAAAGTCAGGGGTTACTAGGTTGAAAGGGATGAAGCACATAATGTCATCTGCATAGATTTGATATGAGATTCCATGGCTTTGGAAGATCTTGCAAACTGGTTGGAGGAAGATATTGAATAAGAGTGCCGAGAGACTTGAACCCTGGGGAACACCTTGTTGTAGGATAAATGGTAGGGATGTGTCATTCCCTATGCGGACCTGTTGAGTACGGTTGTCCAGGTAAGAGTGGAACCACTTTAGGGTTGTATCTCTTAGACCTATTTCATGGAGTCTGGATAGGAGTTGATGGTGGGGGAGGGAGTCAAAGGCTGTGGACAGGTCAAGGAATATTAGGAGGCATCCTTGGTTGGGGTTTTGGGTGTGTAGGTATAGGGAGTCCAGAAAGGAGGCGAAAAGGGTTTCAACACTGTGGTTCTTTTTGAAGCCATGTTGGAACAGATCAAGGGGAGTGTGTTCGTCAATATAATCCTGAAGTTGATTTTGGACTAGCTTCTCTGTTATCTTGGCCAGGAAGGGGATACTAGAGATGGGTCTGTAAGAGGTTGGGGAAGTGGGGTCAAGTTTTGTACCTTTGAGGATTGGATGGATTGTGGCGCATTTTAGGGGTGCAGGTACAGAGCCAGTCAGGAGGGAGTTTTGAACAATGTGAAGGATATATGGGCTAATGTGGCTTCTTATGGTTTTAAGCCAAGAGACAGGGCAGGGGTCAAGGGCGGAAGTAGAGGTGTTTAGGTCTTTAATGACGTTAGCTATGTTTTCCAGTGATAGGGGTTTGAATTCACACCAAGTGTTTAAGGGGGTAGTTGTATGAGGTCGGTTACTGTGGTCGTCTGTTAAGGGAGGGTTGATTGTTGAGGGGGGTGGTGGGAATTTTGAGGTAAGATGGTTGGCTATAGTTTGGGGGGATATTTTTAGTGGCTGGTCTTGTTGAATGGGTTCGCTTATTAGAGTTTTGGCAATAGAGAAGAGTTCTCTAGGTTTGTTGAGGGATCGTTGGATCATGTTTTCATTATATTCTCTCCTGTGGTTTAGGGTTTCAGTGCAGTAGGATCGGAGTTTTGTTGTGTAGAGCGTGTGAATATTTGGGTCATGCGAGCGTCTACAGAGACGTTCCAGGCGTCTGAGTTCTCTTTTAAGATCCTTTAGTTTTGTAGAGTACCAAGGGGCTCTTCTTCGATGTTTTTGGGGGTATTGTTTTGGTGGAAGTAAGGAGGCTGCAGAGAGGATTTTATTCCATTCAGCAATGTGGGGTTCTTGGCTCAAGTTTTTGGTGTTGAGTAGGTCAAGCGATGGTATTATGTGGTCGAGGAAGTTGGCGGCATTAAATTGTTTAAATCTGCGGGTATGTTGGGGGGGGGGGTTTGGTGGTTTTTTGGAGGGAGGTGGGGAATTGAGAAGAGGATGAGGGAGTGGTCTGACCAGGGGAGGGGTTGAATGGAGTGTGTGATTTGTTCAGGGGATAATGTTTGCAGGGGGATAAATATTAGGTCAAGGATGTTACCTCTAGAGTGAGTGGGTTGATCGATTAATTGGGTGAATTGGAGGGAATTCATTGCTTGTGTAAATGTGGTAGCCTGTTTTGAGATTGTAGAGTGGAGATTTAGGTCTCCCAGGATTATGAGTGGGCGTGAGATGGGTTGAGGGGAGCAGGCTATGTTGAGTATCATGGAGAGGTCAGTTGAATCAGACTGGGGTGCTCTGTATATGAGGTGGAGTGAGAGGGTAGAGTTAGAGACTCTGATAAGAGTCCATGCCCGGGGAGGAAATAGATTCCACCGTAGAGAAGTGCAGGTTGGATCTTGTTATGACAGCTACTCCTCCTCCTCTGTTAGCTATTCGGTTGCAAACATTGATTGAGTGTGTACAGGGACATAGCTGGTTTATTAGGGCAGAGTCAGATTCTTGGAACCAGGTTTCAGTGAGGCAAAGTATGTCTAAGTCATAATCGGATATAAGGTCGGTTATTAGGGGTATTTTGTTTCTGGCTGAGCGGACATTAAGTAGAGCACATTTGAGGGAGGGGTGGGGGTAGGTTGGGTGAGTATTAAGGTTAAGATTGGGGTCTAGTCTGATTAGTTTGAGCTTGCATGTGCGAGGGTGGGGGTTGGGGTGTGTATGAAGTAGATAAGTTGGGGTAATAGAGTGTCTGAGAGAGTGGATTATTGGGATAGGTGTGTTGTGGTTTGTTGTCAGGGCGTATGAGAGGAGGAGGGATGTGATATGTAGTATGAGGAGGAAGGTCCAAAGATTAGAAAGGCATTTTGGAGGTTAGGTAACTCTTAGCAGAGTAGTTATTGGGTGAGTATTGTGGAATGTACTTAAGAAAGGGGAGTAGTGGAGGTTAGGGCTATGGGCTTAAGGTAGACAGAGGGGGTAGATAGCATAAGGTTAACACAGTATACAAATTAAGGAACAAGATTAGGTAGGTAGTGTAGAATTATCACAGCAATCAGTTTCATACAATAGGTTTATAGTTTACATAAACGGCAATAGATATAAATGGTGATGCTTACGTTTAGAGAAGTAGTGGGTATATCGTCAAGTCCGTGTTGTGGTACTATGACCTTCTGTCTGTGGTTGCTGGGGCTTGGACGATGGTGGGTCTTCAGGTGCAGTAGAGGCAGCTGAGTACTCTACTGCGCCAGGGTAGTTGGTGACAATGTTCTCAGCAGGGGTGTCAAGCTGCTTATTTGCGCGTTAGGGGTGATCACTTGCTTTGTGTGCCACACCTAAGGGCCACGCCAAAGGGCCCTCTGGCGAGGCCCTCAGGCGCAGGCACGCCGGAATGGCGCTCTCCTTTTGAATGGTTGGCTGCCTGCCCCGATTGGGCAGAGCAGCAGTGGGAAGAGGCCGAGTTCTGCCTGCTGGAGCTGGCTTCCGCCGGCTCAGTCCCCCGATTGGGGATGGCGTCGGGTCCGGGGCGTCTGTGTGAGTGCCGGAATGGCGCTCTCCTTTTGAATGGTTGGCTGCCTGCCCCGATTGGGCAGAGCAGCAGCGGGAAGAGGCCGAGTTCTGCCTGCTGGATTTGGCTTCCGCCGGCTCAGTCCCCCGATTGGGGATGGCGTCGGGTCCGGGGCGTCTGTGTGAGTGTCTATTCCTTTGATTATGTTGTTGAATAGATGTATGAGGAGTGTCTCAATGCCATGTTTTGGTCAGAATCTGGGTTGATGGAGGTCTAGTGGGGCAAATTCGTCAATGTGATCTTGGAGTTGTCTCTGTACTATTTTTTCAGTTATTTTAGCCAGGAGTGGGAGGCTGGATATAGGTCGGTAGGTTGAAAGGTCTGTGCTGTTGGGTGATGTGGTTTTAGGAATGGGGTGTATGGTGGATTGCTTGAGTGCTTTTGGCATATAGCCCTGAGTTAGAGAGGTGCTTACTATATTTTGGATGAATGTCTTGAGTTCATCTTTGGTGGATTTAATCCAAGTCACCGGGCATGGGTCCAGTGGGGAAGTGGTGGTATTTAAAGCAGTGATGGTTCGTTCTATTTGTTTAGTTGATGGAATGCTGGAATTCTTCCATTGATTAGTAGTTGTGGAATCATCTGGCGTTGGTGTGTCTAGAAGCGAGACGTTGTCATGCGGTGTAGTGGTACTGTACTTGGATATTAGGTAATCAGCGAAACTTTGTGGGTGTATCTTGCAGTCATCTTTCATGGTTGGGTTATTTGTTAGGGTACGAACAATGTTGAAGAGTTCTTTAGGTATATTGCAGGCTTTTAGTACGAGGCTTGTGTGGTATTGTTTATGTTTGTTTATTAGGTTATTGTAATCTTTTTGCATTTCCTGGTATTGTTTCAATGTAGATTCTGATTTGTTATGTCTCCAACGATGTTCCAGTTTCCATAATTTTCTTTTGGATCCTCTTATTGTGTTGGAGTACCATGGTGTAGATCTGTGCCTGTTTTTGTTGTGGTGTGAGTTCATTCGAGGCGTGAGTTGTGATGCGGCAAGGATAGTGGTATTCCATTTGTTGATAGCTTCATCGAGGTCATTGAAATTTTGGGGTAGGGACTGTATGATTTCTTTGAAGTGCTCTTTGTTGAAAGCTTTGAAGTGTCTGGTTGGTTGTTCTGTTTTCCAGGTTGTCTTTTGGGTATTGTGGTGGAGCATAAATGATATGGCATGATGATCTGACCATGGTATTGGTGTGGTTTTAGGTGGTGTCATGAGACCTTGATTTAGGGTGTTAATTGGCATGAATATGAGATCTGGTGTAGAGCCAGAGCGATGGGATGGACCTGATAGGACTTGCTTGAGTTGAATGGATTCCATAGCTTTGTGGAAAGCGATTTCAATTGTTAATGCAGATGTGAGGTTTAGGTCCCCTAGCACGATGAGCGTCTTGTGTGGTGAGTTAGCTGCATATATCATATCTAGGATGTTGGATGTGTCTTCTGTTGGCGCATTGGGGGGTCGGTATATCAGGCAGATGGATAGATGTTTGTTTTCAGTGTTGATGAATTTGCAGTGTTTAGAGCTTTTGGAGGTTGCTGTCTTGAGCCTTAGGTCTGTTCGGGCAAGTATTAGTACTCTGCCTCCTCATTTGTGGGTTCTGGGGCAGTTGTATGCTATGAATGCTGGTGGTGTTATTTGGTTCCGTATTACCTGGTCTGTGTTTTTGAGCCATGATTCAGTAATGCATAGTATGTCAATGTTGACTAGCTTCCCTTTCGCGGCTCTGTTAAGCCCGCGGGGGCTGATGGGAACTTCCCATCAGCCCCCACGGGCTTAACAGAGCAGCGAGGGAGAAACTCTCCCCTCGCGCTCTGAAAGTCAGCGCGTGAGACTTCAGGCAGCTGTACGAGAGAGCGGATACAGGGGAGGGCAGGCTCTGCTGGGCAGGGGGGGCCCCGCGGCACACTCGATTCTGCCGCGGCGGCCCCGGCAGCGGGAGAAGACAACTTTTTTTTTTTTTTTAAATTTGACTTTAGGATCAGAATGTTTTTTGCGCGGGGCCCCCTGAAACGCGGGGCCCTGTGCAAAAACCATTCTCGCTCAATGGACGGGCCGGCCCTGCTTCCACGCCTGGCGCAGGGATTGCAAATAAATCAATGCCGGTCACTCCGCAGGCAACTTCCCATTGGGCCGGTGTAATAGCAAGGCCTGGTGCAGTCCCCCAGACATATCATCCACAGGTTCCACCGGAAGAGTTTCCGCCGATCCCATTAAGAGATCTCTCAATGGCCGAGCCAGGCAAGCCAAATTATAAGCTCGGATCGACGGTAAACCCGCCCCTCCCGCTTCCTTCGGTCCCATCAATACAGAGAGCGTGATCCGCGATCTCCGGCCCCACCACAAAAATTTCCCAATATGGCTATGTAAAATTCCCAGATCCTTTCTTGTAACCCACAACGGTACATGCCGTAGTAAGTAGATCCACCTGGGGAGCTCCATCATTTTAAAAAGGGCTATCCGACCCTTGAGAGAAATGGGGAGATCTCTCCATTTTACCAATCTTGCAATCGTCTTTTCTAACTGCGGCTTAATATTTATCTGGTAGAGGTGCGTCATCGTACTCGGTATCTGGATACCCAAGTAGCGAATTTGATCCATGGCCCACACCAATGGGAAGTCCCCCGCCACTGCGGCTTCACCAAGCCCCCGACATCTAATGCATTGGATTTTGCCTTATTAATTTTTCAATCCCGAGAACATACCAAACAACTCAATTTGCCCCAACGCGACCTCCAGCGACTGCGCGGGACTCCGGAGACAAAGAAGCATGTCATCTGCAAAGGCACTTAATTTTATGCTCCCCTTCTTCCAGCTTATACCCCTTATCTCCTCCGTGTTAAGTAGTGTCAATAACAGCAGCTCTAACTGTAAAACAAACAGGAGGGGGGATAAGGGGCATCCTTGCCTCGTCCCCCTCTTCAACGAAAACGTCTGCGAGCACTGGCCTCCCACTAAGATGCAGGCCTTCGGGTCCGCATACAACGCCCTGATCCAATCTAAAAAAGGTCCCCCAAAGCCAAATCTTCTCAATGCTTCGAACATATAGGTCCACAACACTTGATCAAACGCTTTTTCAGCATCCAAGCTTACTAACATCAGAGGGCACTGCCGTATCAGACAGGTTTCCATACCCAGCAAGATTTTACTAATTTATTTATTTACATTCTCTTATATACCACGCTATTCTGCATCAGTGCGGTTTACATTGAACAAACTGAAATTACATTGAACAGGGCATTATAACTTGGAGATAACTATTTTACAGGGAACATGGGCTATGGAGGGTTAAGTGGCTTGCCCAAGACCACAAGGAGCACCTGTGAGACTAGAAACCCCAGTCCTTCCAGCCCAAGGTTGCTGTCCTCTAGTGGGATTTGAACCCTCGACCTTCCGGCCTGAAGTACCTTGCCCCAACCACTAGGCCACTCCTCCACTCCAGGCCACTCCTAATGTTCAGAAAAGCCTCTCTTCCTTTTACAAAACCTGACTGATGTGGCCCAACTAATCTGGGGAGAATGCTCTGCAAACAATTGGCTAAAACTGAAGCTAGAATCTTCATGTCATAATTATTTATTTTATTTATTTACATTCTCTTATATACCGAGCTATTCTGCATCAGCGCGGTTTACATTGAACAAACTGAAATTACATTGAACAGGGTATTATAACTTGGAGAAAACTATTTTACAGGGAACATGGGCTATGGAGGGTTAAGTGGCTTGCCCAAGACCACAAGGAGCACCTGTGGGACTAGAAACCCCAGTCCTTCCAGCCCAAGGTTGCTGCCCTCTAGTGGGATTTGAACCCCCGACCTTCCGGCCTGAAGTACATTGCCCCAACCACTAGGCTACTCCTACTCAGTCTGTATGAGGCGGGGTCGTCCAGTGCTTTACCTGCCTTAGGAATGACTGAGATAATGGCTGTTCGCATATCCCTGGGAAACTGTCCCTCCTCTACCACCTCACCAAACAATGCTGCCAGCGTGGGTGTTACCTGCGCCTCAAGCATTTTATAGAATTGAACCCCAAAACCATCTGGCCCCGGAGTCTTGTGTGGGGTACCTGCCTTGATAACCTTCTGTATTTCTCCCCCTGTAATGGGCTTATTTAATTTGAGTACCTCTGCCTCAGTCAGAGTCGGGAGTGACACTGCATCCAAAAAGCATTGCTCTTTCTCTCTATCCTCCGCATCTGGGGTATAGAGCTTCTCATAAAATTCTTTAAAGACTTCTGCTACTGCTCACGGGTCACTATGCTTTACTCCTTTCGCATCTTTTTTTTTTTTTTTGTACCTTCGCATCTTTAATTACCACTATTACTCTAATGTTCCCCCCATCCTTTACTAACCTTGCCAACAGCCGTCCTGATCTATCTCCATATCTGAAAAATTGATGCCGATAATATTGCATAGACTGCACTGCTCTCTTGTGCAGCAGTGCATTAAGCTGGGCTTGAATTTGTTGGTACAATTTTAAACGTGCCCCCCCAGGTTGGGGCGGGGTCCCCTTCTTAAAATCCTGAAGCTCCTGTGATAGCTGCAGGATCTTACTGTCTACCCGCTTCCTTTCTTTCGCTACATACGCAATCACGCACACCCTAATCACTGCTTTCCCCGCTTCCCAAAATACAGCCATCGAGTGCACCTGAGATTCATTAAATCTCACATATTCTTCCCAGTTCTGAACCAGATGCTTCTGGAACTCCTCACTCTTCCACAGATGCCTCGGGAATGACCACTTACGTCCCAAGGGACCCCTTCTCCTCCAAATCATTTTTACCATCGCATGGTCAGACACTAGAATTGGTTCTATTTCAATACTTTTGACTCTTCCAAAACCACCTTTCGAGACTAAAATATAATCTATTCTAGACCAGGTTTGATGCGCACGGGACAGATGTGTGTAGTCCTTTTCTCCCTCATGTAACACCCTCCATACATCTATTAATTCCCCCATTTCGCAGACATATCCCACACCTTTGTGTTTCCAACCTCCATTCCCCTTCAAACTTGTCCTGTCCAATTTGGGATCATGCGGGCAATTAAAGTCTCCTGCTAGCACCACAGGCATCTTAGGTGTCCGCAGGAGCCTTCTGAGTACACCTTTAAAGAATTCATGGTCATATTGATTTGGTGCATATATATTGGCTAGCAGCATATCTTCGCCCCCTATTTTTACACGCAAAAATATATACCGTCCTTGTTGATCTATTTCCTCAGAAACAACGTCCAGTGGGACCCCTCTCCCTATCAAAATTGCTACTCCTCTCTTCCGCACTCCTGATGAGGCTCTGTACACCTGCCCTACCCAGTCTCGCTTTAACTTATTATGCTCTTTCTCACTAAGATGGGTCTCCTGTAAAAATGCCACCTGAGCCCCTTTCTGTTTCAATTCCTGCAAGATCTTCGTACGTTTAATGGGAGTACTTACTCCACCCACATTCCATGTAATCATACAAAGATCATTAGCCATGGCTTTGGCGTTGTATATCTACCTTTACCCTTCTCAGTTCCTTCATGTATCTCGCCCGGAGCCGCCCAGCCTCAGCCCCGGGACCACTATTATGCAGACTTCTCCTATGTGTCAACTTTTCCTTCCCGGTCCTCCCACTCACCCCAAAATGCTGAATCCATGCGCTAGTCCCCCCTCCCCTACCCCTCTCCCACCCCTGCTCTCCCCTCCCCCCTTCGCTCCCCCCTCTGAATGCCAAATCCTCTTCCCTCCCGCCAACCTTCTCGTCCCTCCCTCCCCCTCCCCCCTTCCCTCTGCCCCCTCCCTCCCCTTCCCCTCTCTGCCCACCTCCCTTCCCCTAGTAAGAATAGTCTCTTCCCCTACTCCTCAGCTGCTCTCCGCTGAGGTCTGGTCCAAATTGGCGCTGCAGGGCTGCCTCAAGCCGTCTCCATAATCGCGTAGATCAGTCCTTTCCTCAGGAACTATTCTCTATACGGTCCAATGCATCACTGGTCCCAACTAGTAGTTCAGGCTCAGATAACACATTATACATGCGCAGCCCCAGTCCAACTAGCAATAATGATAGAATAGCTGAAACAATGCATTGTCCAGTCCTGGAGGTGGGGGCCCCATCATTGCAATGAAAAAGGTTTTCTCCTTATCCTGCTGTCATGTCACCAACGATAATTTCCAGTGTCTCAAGTATCTGGCTCTCCCGGTTTCTCTGATTCTAGGCCCGTCACATACCGCTTAGCTGCTGCTACAGTGTCGAACACATGGTTTTGGCCTTGGTTAGAGATCCTGAGCACTGCCGGGAAAGCAAGTGTAAAGCGCATTTTCCGCAGCACACAGCAGGGCAAATTCCTTTCTCTTAGCCGCCACCGCCGCGGAGTAGTCTTGGAATATCAGAATTCGCTGATTCTCCAGCAGCAGCTCTCCCTTCTTGCGGTAGGCTTGGAGTATCTGCATTTTGTGCTGTGAGTTAAGGATGTGGGCAATCACCACTCTGGGCCTCTGTCTATTCTCCATCCATGCCCCAATGCGATGTGCACGCTCTACCTGTATCAGGCCCATCACCGCTTCCAGGCCTAGTTCCTTTGGCAGCCACGTTTCGATCAGGGACGGCAGCATTCAATACGTTGTGGACTCCGGGACTCCCACCAATCGGATATTATTTCTCCTTGACCGATTCTTTAGGTCATCCACTTTCGACAGCAAGGCCGATCTGCACTCGCTGCGCTGCCAAGTCTCTAGATTGCCGTCCCCCCTCGTCTTCCATGGCAGCCACGCGGTGTTCTAGCTCGTCCACTCTCCAGCCCACTTCCCCCAGAGAGTCTCCTACTTCCTCCAGCTTCTTCAGAATTAGATCAAATTTAGGGTCCAGCAATTTTACCACCTCTTTCGCCACCTCCTCCGTTAAGGAATCTGTACTCTCGGCTCCGGGCGACGTCGGCTGATGCACCGCCATGGCTGAGGTTCCGGCCTTGCTCCCTTTCTCCCGATCTTTTTTTGCAGGCAGAGGCATTCTTACTCCAAATCGTTTTCACCGTGGAGTCCCTTCACCACCACTCCGTATCGTTCACTTTGGGACCCCTTATTGCAGAAGGCTGATCCGTTTAAATTATTAATTAATGAGGCAGCCCCGGAGCGAGCAGAGAGACGTCTTCACTCGCTCATGCGCCACATGACCCCCCCCCTGCTGATTTTGAACCATTCTGTTTCTCCTAATTCCGTCTGAACTGTTGTTTCTTGGTCAATGTAAAGGTTGTGCAAGAGAACTATCAGGTGTTCTGGTATACCATGCTTCTTAATGTGGCCCAGTTTCTCATGGTTTACACAGTCAAAAGCCTTGCTGTAGTCAATAAAACACATATGGATATCCTTTTGGTATTCTTTTGTCTGTTCAAGGATCCATCTCACATCTGTGATGATGTCTCTCATTCCTCGCCCTTTCCTAAACCCTGGGAAGTAAGGTTAGGAAATGGAAAGCTGGTAACAAGGTGAAAGGCGATACAAGGAAGGCTTAAGACTGAAGGAGGGAAAGGGAGGAATGGAATGAATCTATAGCTGGGTAAAAGGCAGATGAGAGAAATGGAGACAAAGAGATGAAACAGAAGGATCAGTGTCAGAGAGAGATGTAGGGAAGGAAAGGATGAAGATAGGCAGTGTGAAGAAAAAGAAAATGGAAATGAGATCCTGGAAAAGGACTTAGAAGAAAACCAAAAAGAGGAAGTGGAAAAGAGACCAGGACCAACCAACCAGAAAAAGTGAAATGATCAGATAACAAGGGTATGAAAGAATGAGAGTTTTTTAGAGAATAAAATATATCCGTTTTGAAAATGTGCATTATTTAGAGTTCAGCAGAGGAGGAAATGTTCCTCTTTCTTTAGTGTCTGTTTTGGAGGTTTTCCATTTTATTTTTTTGTCTGAATTTTTTTTCTAATTTGTAGAGAGTAGGGCTAAATAACCAATTTTCTCAATGGAGAAAGGTGAATAGTGGAGTACCACAGGGATCTGTGCTGGGTCCGCTGCTTTTTAACATATTCATAAATGACCTGGCGATGGGAATAACGAGTGAGGTAATCACATTTCCAGGTGACATAAAATTATTCAAAGTTGTTAAAACAAAAGAGGATTGTGAAAAATTGCAAGAAGACCTTAATAAATTGGAAGACTGACTGTCCAAACGGAAGATGAATTTAATGTGGACAAGTACAAAGTTATGCAGCTAGGAAAGAACAACCCAAACTACGGTTACAGGGAGAGGGGGGAGTGGCTCAGTGGTTGGGACAGGTTACCTCAGGCCGGGGGTTTAATTCCCACATGGGGACAAGTAACCTCAGGCCGGAGGGACTGAGGTCTCTAGTCCCATGGCTGCTCCTTGTGGCCTTGGGCAAGCCACTTAACCCTCCATTGCCTCAGGTACACTTAGATTGTGAGCCCTTCAGGGACAAGGGAATAAAAAGTACCTGTTAGTATATACATGTAAACCACTCTGATGCGTAAGTAAAGGGTGGTATATCAAATGCCTAACCATAACCATAACCATAACCATACATGATGCAAGGTTCCACATTAGGAACTACTTCTCAGGAAAAGGATTTAGGCGTCATCATGGATAATATGTTGAAACCCTCTGCCATGTGCAGCAGTATCAAAGAAAGCAAATAGAATTCTAGGAATCATAAGAAAAGGAATGGAGAGTAAAACCAAGGGCACGGTATTATAATGCCTCTGTATCGTTCCATGGTGCGACCGCATCTTGAATATTGTGTGCAATTCTGGTCATCAAATCTTAAAAAGGATATAGCAGAATTAGAACAGGTACAGAGAAGAGCCACTAAAATGGTAAAGGGGATGGAAGGATACCCCTATAAAGAGAGGTTAAAAAGGCTAGGGTTCTTTAGCTTGGAAAAGAGACAGCTGAGGGGAGATATGGGGGGCTGAGGGGGGATTGAGCTGCCGCCGCCATCCGCTCCGCCTCCAGCCGCTCCAGCTCTCTTCTGCTGCCCAATCGGGGCAGCCCCAGCTCTTCAAAAAACAGCGCGACCTGAGCCGACAGCCTCTTCAGCCCCTGCAGCTCTCCCAGGAGGGATTGAGCTGCCACCGCCATCCGCTCCGCCTCCAGCCTCTCCAGCTCTCTTCTGCTGCCCAATCGGGGCAGCCCCGGCTCTTCAAAAAACAGCACTACCAGGCGTGCCCACGCCTTGTGGGCCTGCGCCTGAGGGCCTCGCCAGAGGGCCCTTTGGCGTGGCCCTTAGGCGGTGGCCCGATAGCCGAAGGCCCTCACGAAGTGCATCCACCGGGATCAGGCAAAAACAGCCACATAACCACAACACTGAACTACGACTCCAACGCAGCAGATCAACACCAAAGCAGCAGAACCACCCCAACTTGAACTCCCCCCACTAGGGTTGAGTTCGTTAACACCAGAACCCACCAGCTGCCGCCGACCACAGGTAACCAATAGTTTTTACCATAATAAAAGCATTTTCCATTGTAAGGATGAAACCCTGAACAGTGACCGCAAGTAAAATACACCCACCAAACAACAAATCGCTGGTACAACCACCAAAACATTGACCTGCATGGACCCCGGTAACCGATAAAGGTTCACAAGCTAACATATAAAGTTGCACCACGAGAAACCACAGAACAATGGAACTTAATACCATACTTTTAATTTGTCTGTGCCTAACAGTATGTACTTGTACATGCAATGCAAACCCGCACAACCATTTTCCCTACCCATGGCAACCATTATATCTATACACTCTATTCTTAATACCCACCCATGTAGTATGCTATATACATTACCCCACTCACACTAACACTGTACTTCAACCTGACCTAGTATCATCCACCAAGCACCGCAACAAGCCACACAACTATCATAACCCAAAACCAAAGGACCCACATCACCCAATAACCATAATAAAGCAGAACACAAACCCACAACCCAACAAAATGCCTCTAACCCCATACACTTGTCTACTAATAAATGCCAGATCAATAAGAAATAAAATTCACATTATGCATAATCTCATCACAGATGAAAAACCAGACATCCTATGCATAACGAAAACATGGATCACTGACACAATCCTAATCAACCAATTAAACAAGCCTGGCTATAAAATATACAACTGTCCACGTACCAGTAGAAGGGGAGGTGGAGTCCTAATTCTTGCTAAGGACTCACTACACCTAACCAACACATCGCAAAACACTGTTGATGGTAACGATATACTCAAACTAGAGAGCAAAATACTATGCCTCATCTACAGACCCCCCACTTCACACCATGAAACCCTGGCTGCTGCTCTAGAGATGATCTCTACTACCGCAATCAAAAAATACCAAGTCATCCTAGGAGACCTCAATTTAGCATCAATCTCACCTATGCATGCAAGCACCTTCCTGGAAGCTATGGACCAACTAGGATACAATTATTTATTTAGCTGCATTTATATCCCGCTTTTCACCGGGTCAAAGCGGTTGGGGGATACATTTAACACGAGGGGATATGACACACATACACTAATACTTACAGGGAACATGGGCAATGGAGGGTTAAGTGGCTTGCCCAAGACCACAAGGAGCACCTGTGGGACTTGAAACCCCAGTCCTTCCGGCCCAAGGTTGCTGTCCTCTAGTGGGATTTGAACCACCTACCTTCCGGCCTGTGGTACCTTGCCCCAACCACTAGGCTACGCCTCCCTACAAACAAATAATACATGATGCCACACATAACAAAGGAAACACACTAGATCTGGTATTCATACCCAAAATGGACCAGCAAGATGTAGGCAAAGAACCTATACCACAAATCACACAAGTTCCATGGTCCGACCACCACCTAATAAAATTTACCTTAGACTTACCCAACAAACCTGGCAATCCACAAACTGGATCAATAACCCAACCACGAAGGAAGTTCCAGAAATTCAACAAAGAAGCCCTATTAAGTTCCATCGCAACGCACATGAACACGGACCACACAGACCTAGAAACATTAATCAACCAATGGAATGAAGGGATAGAAGCAATTTCAGAACTAAAGACGAAGGCACCAAACAAGGTGAACACTACAACAAAAACCAAAACGGAGCCCTGGTACACCGCAACTCTAAACAGAATGAAGAAAGACCTAAGGAAATTAGAAAAGAAATGGAGACAAAGACCCACGAACGCAAAGCACAACACTTAGCATTCCTCTCCAAATACAAAGTCGAAGTCAACCTTGCAAAAAACCCCACACCATACCAACACACTCAACAAGGCACTGAACAGACCCAGAGAATTGTTTGAACTCGTTAAATCCCTTATTTTTTTATTTATTTCTCTTATATGCCTTGCTCTTCGATATCAGTGTGGTTTACATGGAACATCGGGTGTTTTACGGTGGGGGATTACACCGTAATTACATATAACAGGTAGCTCAACTTGGATAACAGTATTAACTATTTACATCTGTATGGCTAACAGAAAAGTAATTACACGTTATACATCACTTTGAGGTTATTTACATGTGGTCGTGTAGCTTTGTTGTGACAGAGGGTGTATCTACCTCCGGGTAGCATTTGAGGAAGAGGTAGTGCTTCAGTGCTTTCCTGAATTTAGCTAGATCAGGGATTGCTCGTATATTGGGTGGAAGAGCGTTCCAGTATCTGGGTGCGCAGAGGCTGAAGGCCCTGTTTACAGTTGCTTGTGTACAATGGGTCATTGCTTTGGGGATTACCAGAACCTCCCAGGATGATAACTCCAACAACGCTATTAAAGCCCAAATGTTAGCTGACCACTATGCCAGCAAACTCAAACCCACCATCAGTGGCACATCCCACCCAAAACCAGAACTCAAACTACCCCCCACAGCCCTCCACAACCACGAACAAGAACAAGGAATGGAACGCTTTCCACAAAATGGAAGATAGGCAAATAATAAACATAATCACAAACCTAAACACTACAACCTCCCCATTAGATCCCTGCCCAGCAGCCTGGCTCAAGGCAACAAAGCAGGAAATTGCCCAGTACATTACACACATAGTAAACCAATCACTCCAGCAAGGAATCATGCCAACGGAACTCAAAAAATCCCTCATAAGACCCATACTAAAAAACAAAACACTCAAGAAGGATGACCCAGCCTCATACCGGCCAATCTCAAATATATCATTCCTAGCCAAAACTATTGAAAAGGCACTCCAATAGCAACTACAAGATCACGTTGACTCCAGAAATGCACTAGATGATCATCAATATGGATTCCTCCAATATCATGGTGTCGAAACCTTACTACTCGTGCTTCTTGATAAACTACTCAAAGGCCTGGAAGACAAAAAGAAAATGTTCGTACTAATATTTATAGATATAACTGCTGCATTTGATACAGTACACCATAGAACCCTCATCAACAGACTGGTGTCCATAGGAATAACAGAAACCCCTCTGAACTGGTTCATATCCTATATAACAAACAGAATGCAGCAGGTCCAATTCAACGAAGAAAAAACGAAGGCATTCCCCCAAACTCAAGGAATACCTCAAGGCTCAGCATTGTCCTCCCTACTGTTCAACCTATACATAAAACCAGTGTGCACAATCTTTCAGAAACACAAGATCAATTACCACATTTATGCAGATGACCTAATGCTATATACACAACTGGGCATGAACAACCCGAACTACAACCACCTAGAGGAATGCCTAAATGAACTGCAAACCTGGCTACAACAAAACAATATGTCTATAAACCACAAGAAAACAGAAGTAATGTACATCTCCAAAAAAACAGATTTCAACCCTCCTTCAACAATCACCATGAACAACAACTCTTATAACATAAAGAATGAGATAAAATACCTAGGGGTAACTCGACAGTAACCTAAAGATGGAAAAACATCTTTGACTGCTCAACCGGGCAATATTCCATAAACTAAGGGTCCTCCAACCCCTACGCAACATCATCGAACACTCCGATTTCAGAACAGTAACACAAGCACTCATTACTCCCCACCTAGACTACTGCAACACCATTCTCCAAGGTCTACCAAAGAAAACCCTTAACATACTGCAAATGGCGCAAAACGTCACAGCCAGGATTATCATGAAGAGAAAACTCACCGAGCATATTACACCTATACTAATCGAATTACACTGGCTCCCCATTACTGCCCGCATAAGATACAAAATACTAGTAACAACATTCAAACTGATACACAACGTAGCACCATCTTACCTCTCCAACCTCATCACCACACAACCCCCTAACAGAAGCAGAAGAACGCACAACTTAAACACTCTTTGCGTCTCAACTAACATCAGAACTGTCAAAGCTTGCACAAGCAATAGAGCATTCACATATTCAGCACCCACGTTATGTAATCAGTTACCAGACGAACTTAGGTTGAACAGTGAACTACAGGACTTTAGGAAAAAACTAAAGACCCACCTCTTCCAGGAACATTATAGCTTAACTTAGGTAATGCAGAATGAACCACACCTCGTAACCCAAATGAACAAGAACTTTAAGAACCTATTTCGTTGCTACTATAAATTTATATATTTTCAGCCATATAAATGCAATTGTACATGTCTCAAACTATGTAAAAAAAAAAAAACAAAATGTATAAATATATATACAATTATCCCACAATGAAAATGTAAATAATATTGATTCCTATCATATGTAACCAATTTTGCTGTGCAAAGTAAACCGCTACTGATCGCTGGAAGTAGCGGTATACAAATGAAAACCAAATAAATAAAATAAATAAATATGATAGAGGTCTATAAATTCATGAGGCGCATGGTTTGGAGCGGCAGTGCTTCAGGCTGGAGTGGCAGATCCCTCTCATTAATTTAACTGCTCTGTTACATCCCAGAGGTGCGGGATTGGACTGTAGGGATGATAAGGAAAGAGAAATTAGACTTACCTGCTAATTGTGGTTCCTTGAGGAACTCGTCCAATCCAGTCCCAGATCCCACTCTTGGGCGTCTTAGGGAAAGTTTCGGCGCTTTCACCTAGGCAGACCATTTTCTGCAGACTGTGGGGTCAGGGGGTGCTGAGGAGAATGCCAGGGTTGGCTTCTGGTAGGGGCAAACCGGACAGGCTGTCAGTCTTGCACTCCGTGTGGGAGGGCGTTTCCCAGGTATTCCACAGGAAAGCCTTCCTGTTCAAAGGAGAAAAGGGAATGCCTTCCTCGAGAGAGGGGGAAAGGAGTATCTATTATTTAGATATACCTTGATTTGGTCTAGTTTAACTACTTATTTGTTGCTCCTGTGAGTCTGCTTTGTCAATAGGTTACTGGGACTGGTAGGCGGTGCCAGCTGCATAAGTACAGGGGGGTCATCAAAAAGATGACATGCTCAGTCTCCAAGCTGCTGGAAGAAGTGCACTACCCAGAGGTGCGGGACTGGAATGGAGTTCCTCAAGAAACCACAATTAGCAGGTAAGTCTAATTTCTCTTTTTGTATGTTGAATTGTAAAGTGAAAAACTCTAATTCTGCTCTGCATCCATTGTTGGAAGAGTTTTATTAGTGAATCTGGGAGTGCTCCATATGAATGAATAATTATAACCTATCAGACAAATTAAATAATATGCCCGTTCAAAGGTATTTATGTGTTTGCTGGTAAATGCATAATTAGCCTATGTATTTTAAAAAAATATACAGATAATATCGGGATAAAATGGTCAGACATTATTTTATTTATTTATTTAACCAGTTTTGTATACCACCTTATCCTTCAATCAAAGTGGTTAAAAACACAACATGGGGATCTACATTCAACAGGAGGGGGATGACAGGACATACACATAAACTATCGGGAGTTGGTTCTCTGTTCTCATTAAGGTGTGCAGGCTGTTTGAAAATGATATTACTTGTCCATATGAATCCACGAACAGATGGGTTTTGAGGGATTTGCGGAAGTCCTTGAGGTCATTTTGGGCTCTTAATTCTTTGGGAAGGGAGTTCCATAGATCCGGCGCCGAGAGTGAAATAGCCCTTTTGGACATTGCTTGTTTTGTCTTATGATATCCTGCGGGAGTGCGGAGTCTGTTGTTGCCTTGGGTTCGCCTAGGCCTGCTGCTTGTGTCTTTGGATATTATGGCCTGTAATACATCTGCTGAGCAATGATGTATGACTTTGAATATGATTAGTATTGTTTTGAATCTCGCCCGTGTAATTATAGGTAGCCAGTGCAGCCGTTGAAGTACGGGTGTGATGTGTTCATATTTGGCAGTGCCTGTGATAATGCGTGCTACAGTATTCTGAACTAGTTGAAGTGGATGGACAGACTGCTTGGGAAGACCCTGGTATAATGCGTTTCCGTAGTCCAGTATCGGGATGATGACTGTTTGGCATACTGTGTGGAAATGTTCCTGACTGAGGATTGGTTTAAGTCTCCTGATGAGCTTTAAACGGTGGTATGCTTTCGCTGCAGTCTTATTTATGTGTGATTGTAAGTTCAGGTTCTTGTCTAAAGTGATGCCCAGATACTTTACCTCGTCCTTTATTGCTATTGTCCTATTTAGGATGTTGATTTCTTGTGGTGGGTTGAATGTCTAGATTCTGGAAAGGAACACTGCTTCTGTCTTATCAAAGTTCACTTTCAGGTTATTGTTGACAAGCCAGGCATTCATATTGTCCAGGCACTTGGTCATTGAGATTATATCAGGTGTGCTCAGGTCAAATGGGGTATACACCATGATATCATCTGCGTAGAGGTGATATTGTATTCCGTGTTGTTTGATGATGCTGCATATGGGTTGGATATATAAGTTGAATAGAATTGATGATAGGGCCGATCCCTGAGGTTTTCCTTGCATAATGGGAAACCGAGTTGATTTTCTGTCTCCGCATTGCTGCGTTTGATTGCTCAAGTAGGAGGTGAACCATTTTAGCGTGTTTTTGCATAGTCCGATTTCTTGTAGGCGATGTAGGAGTATAGAGTATGATACCGTGTCAAAGGCAGCCGAGATGTCGATGAAAATTAGTAGAAATCCGTTCTTTATGTTGTCTAGACCCCTCAGGAGGTTGTCAAAGAGGGAGATGAATAGAGTTTCTACGTTGTGATGTGGTTTGAAGTCATGTTAGTGCATGTCCAGCAGAGCATGAAGATCAACGTGATCCTGCAGTTGTCTTTGTACTGCTTTTTCAATGCTTTTTGAGATAAATGGTAGGCTTGAGATAGGGCGGTAAGATTTTGGATCTGAGGTGTTCAGCGTGTTGCCTTTGAGAATTGGTCATATCATGGCTTGCTTGAGTATTTGTGGTAGGTGTCCTTGTTGGAGGGACTCCTTCACGATTTTGTGTAGGTGATGGTTTAGTTGGTTCTTGGCAGCTTTGATCCATTCCACTGGGCATGGGTCGGCTGGGGAGGTTGTTGTATTAAGGGTGTCCACTATATTTTCTATCTGCTGTGTTGTTGGTATAGTGAAATCATTCCAGGTTTGGTCGGATTCATCGCAGGTTTGGTGGGATTCCATCGCTATTGGGTTGTATTCTGTAGAGGGTATGGTGTGCATATTATCCATATATTTGTGGGACATGTTAGGGGAGGAGCAAGGGTAGGCCAGAAGATTATCCAGATAGTGGCAATATTTAGCCACTATTCAGGTAAGTTACATGTTTAGTTTAGGCCTGCCAAATAGTAGGCCTAGCCTAAGCAGATAGTTTATTCATCAGTGCTGTAAACAAAAGTATGCAAACACTTCTGCCCCTGGTCCCACCCCCACACGTCACTTCCAGCCCTGCCCCCACAGGTAGGGTTACCAACTGGCTCCAGATGCGCCCGACAGGTTTGATCCAGTCCTGGGTTTACCTCATTACATGCAGGGATATGTAGTTCTGATTTCTCCATAGCACTCCATAAGAAAAGGAGAACTACAAGTAACTGCATGCAATGGGGTAAACCCAAGATTGGAACAAGCTTGTCGGGCGCATCTGGAGCCGGTTGGCAACACCACCCACAGGTCACTTCCAGCCCTGCCCCTACAGGTCACTTCTAGCCCCACCCAAGTTCCACTTCTTTTTTGTCTACAAATTAAGCCCTGGATAAACATGAATTGATTGTTTACTCTCAAAAGTACAGAGACTAGGCTGCACGTAAGTAGTACGGGCCCGATATTCAAAGGATTTATGCTTCTAACTTTGAGAGTTATGCTCCTAAATTGGCCTCACTGAAATTTACTAGGGTTGAATTCTAAATATTTTAAAATTTTGCTAAACTCCTACATATAGGAGCATAAACAGTGGGTGGCAATGGGAGTGGATTTAAGGTGGGCAAAAGAAGTTAGGAGTTTAGCACTGATTTTTAGCACTAGACACCTAAGTTAGGCTCATAAATCTAGGCAAATAATAGTAGGTCTAAATTTAGGAGAATACATTTTAAGCTCCTAAATTAGGATGAATTTTAAGCTCTGGAATTCATTGCTGGAGGATGAGGTTAAAGCTATTGATGTAATTGGGTTTAAAAAAAGTTTTGGACAAGTTCCTGGAGGAAAAGTCCAGAACTCATTATTAAGATGGACTTGAGGAAATCCACTGCTTATTCTTAGGAAATTTACTTTGCCAGTTAATTTCTCCATTTTTTTCCCAATTCTTCAGCAAGGAAGTAAGATCAAATGCTATCCACTGTTTTGGGGTGAACATGTTATGGTTTAGGATTTGGTAAGGTATAGAGGTTTCCAAGTCCTGGAGGATAGTCTTTAGCTTTCAGGCTTCGTGCCTTTGTGGATATGGTAGGAACATAAAAACATAAGATATGCCATACTGGGTCAGACCAAGGTCCATCAAGCCCAGTATCCTGTTTCCAACAGTGGCCAATCTAGGTCATACGTACCTAGCAGTTTCCCCAAAAGACACAGGCTCCACAATGCTTGTATTGGGTCAAGCATCGATATCCTGGGTCCCTTTTTAATAATGGTTTATGGACCTTTCCTCCAGGAACTTGTCCAAACCTTTTTTAAACCCAGCTACACTAACAGCTCTTACTACATCCTCCGGTAACAAATTCCAGAGTTTGATTACACGTTGAGTGAAAAAATATTTTCTCTTATTAGTCTTAAATAGTTTACCCTGTAGCTTCATTGCATGTCACCTAGTCTTTCTATAGTCTGATAGCGTAAACAATTGATCTATGTTTACTCGTTCCACTCCTTGGTCTTGTTTGTATTTGTAGCTCAAAGACAGACCTAAGCCTGAGAGATGCACAAAGATTCTCCCTCAACAGAGTGGGACAGCTAGCATTTAATTTCAGCAAAAAAGTGAGATTGTTTAATTGCTAATGAAAGATACTCAAGTGCTCTCCCACCATATCCTTACCCACCCACTCGCCACTGGTGGCTTTTCTTATATAGGCCACTAGAGGGTAGAATCTTCTTTTCATGACCTCTGCACTTAGTACTAAGTCACTCATTACATTTCACCTACCTGTAGCAGTTGAAGAATACCTCTTATGATACAGTAGGGGGTTCTCAACCCAGTCTTTGAGACACACACAGCCAATTTGTCAGCACACCCCTAACCCGACATCAAGATAAAGGACACAACAATACCTATAAAAACGGAAGTAAAGTACCTCGGAGTGACCCTGGACAAGGAGCTGAACCTCCAATCACACATAAACAAAACCACCAAAAGCGCATACCACAGAATGAGACTCATCAGACCACTGAAGCCCCTCCTCGCCCCTGAGCACTTCCGCACAGTCTGCCAGGCACTAATAACCCCAATACTAGACTTCTGCAATCCAATCTACCTGGGACTAACAAAACAAACACTCAAACCACTGCAACGAGTACAAAACACAGCGGCCCGCATAATAGCTGGCACTGCAAGACAAGAACATATCACACCCATACTGAAAGAACTACACTGGCTCCCAATCAACTCACGCATCAAATACAAAACCATCATAAACATATTCAAGATCAAACAGCACTCCTCAGCCACCAGCCTACACACACTCATAAAACCTGACACAAGCACACGACCAAGAAGAGGCACCTCCAACCAAGTGAACACCCCAAAAGAATTCACCAAGACACGCAAAGACACCGTAGAACAAGCACTCTCGCTGGCCGCACCAACTATCTGGAACTCCCTCCCAGACGAGCTGAGACTAACAACTGACGTTAAAGACTTTCGCAAACAGCTGAAGACAACTCTATTCCTTGAACACTATGGACACGTCACATAACTTACTAATCAAGCTAGAACAACGGACATACCCACACCCTGACCATTGTATATAGAATGTATAATAGCTCAACATGTATAATAGCGCACATTATAGTAAGATCAACCAAATCAAAGACACACCACCGCAAACACACTACACGCACCACTGCATGAGAACACATGAACACATTTGATTGTTTGCTGTAGAGACCGCCTTGATTGAAGGAGAAGGCGGTATAGAAATAATGTTAAATAAATAAACCCACATTGTTAATGAATCCCTCAGGCAAGGACACATGCCAGACGTCCTCAAAACCTCCATCATCCGCCCAACCCTAAAAAAACACAACTTGGACCCCCTTGACCCTGCCTCCTTCAGGCCTATAGCAAGTCTTCCATTCACTGCCAAAATCATTGAGAAGATAGTTCAACAACAACTTCAAGACCACCTGGATACCAACAACATACTAGACCAGCAACAACATGGCTTCCGTCCATTCCACGGAGTCGAGACCCTCATGACTTCACTAATAAACATCCTCATCAAGGGCACACAGACCAAGCACTCTGGATACGCTATGATCTTCCTGGGACATATCTGCAGCCTTTGACACCATCTCCCACAACATCCTCCTACACAGGCTCCAAGAAATTGGCATCAAAAACATCGTACTTCAGTGGTTCCACTCCTACCTGACCAATAGACAACAACTGATCCGCACAAGCATAGCAACCTCCCCCCCCCCTTTCAGCAACACCAAGGAGTACCCCAAGGATCCACACTATCCGCCATGCTCTTCAACATCTACCTGCAACCACTCTGCCCGATCATACGTGCTCATAACATCAACTACCACATCTACGCAGATGACATAATGCTCTATGGACCAATCACAACCATCAACCCAACAAACAATCACCTATCAGACTGCTTCATAGAAGTCTCCAGCTGGCTACAAAGGAACAACCTATTGTCGCCGCGCCTCCTGCCCGGGCCGATAGCCAGTAAGCAGGAGGGCGTCGCCTTATTGCCCTCTCTGAATAGTGTCCATAAATATGGCTGCCAGCTAGGACTGCTGGGAAATGTAGTTTACTTATTCCTTAGAGCAAATAGCGTGACCACACGGTATCAGGCAAAAACAGAGAATATTTTTATTTTCGGGATTTCCCCCTCGCATCAAATTCAATAGCACTGAACATAAATTGGATACGTCTCCAACAGGTTGTATTCACAGAGTTGGTCACTTTTAACAGCAGTTAACTTTGGTACTGGGAACTGGCTTACAAAGCTCAGGCTGTTAACTTTTTCAAAGTAACTTAACTTTCATATGAAGATTGTTTCTCTCATATCTTCTTATATAAGGAGGCTCACAGCTTCTAAAACACCCAGCAAGTTTTACTTCTCTTCAGAGCATTGTGGGAACAAACACATTGGTTTAAAACTTCTGGTGAGTTTTTTCTTGCTGTGTCTTTCAGCTTTGTACAAATAAGCTTGGCACTACTTAAACACTCATTCTCTCACATGTGCTTAGGCTCAGCACATCTCAAACTCATTAGCTTTGCAATATGAGCACTGCATCTCCTCAGACTCACTTTCATACGGTTCAATGCAGCTTTCTATCTCCATCTCTTCAATGGATTCATTGCCACTGTTTTCATGTGGAACAGGGTCATAGAGCTTACTATTCTGCTTCTGCAACAACTCATTCAGCTTTGATAACAGGAGTTTCTTTTGCTCTATCTCAGCAGAGTTTAAACATGAAGTTTCTTTCTCTCTAATAAACTTCTCAGCTTCTGAGTCACGGCAGCTGTTAGCAAACTTTCTATCCCTCACAGAAGCTTGCTTTGAGGCATTTTGACTACCACAGCTATTAGAACTTCTCTTCAGTTCTCTCACTATCTCTTTCAAGGGACTTTGGCTAGGGAACACAGAAAAGTATTTTCTCTACCTTTGTAGCTTTGCTGGCTAGCTGAATTGCTTCCCCCACTGGGAACTGACTCTTTCAGCTTTCTTTCACGCAGGGACTTTGAAACACGCACTTGCCTTGACTCTGGGCTTCTCAGCTGTTCCAATCCTTCCTGCTCTGTGCCATGCTGCTTTCTCCTTTCATTCAACTGCCTCTCTCCTGGCAGTTTCCCATTCAGCTGTGTCTGCCTCTGATCTGTTCCCCTCAGATCCAACTGCTCGTCTCTGCTCCTTGTTCCTGCTCTTCTATCTGACTGCTCAAACACTGCAGTTTTAAACTGATCCTTCTTAGGACCACACCCTTCTCCCAGCCCACGTGGGAGCTGTTAGGACTCAACCTAGCTCTGACGTGCTGAAGTGGGCGGGGCTTGGTACTGGCTGCACTCTGACTCAGAGGTTTGTGGTTGCTAGGGAAACCCTGTTTGCTACTATTTTTAAAGGGACAGGATTCACTTTCTTGCCACTCCATCTCCTCTGAACAGCCTTCATCATCACACTATCCATCAACATAAAAAAAACAGAACCCCTCATAGTAACCAAGGACCCAAACTTCACACCACCACCACACCTCAACTTAGGAACCACACAAATACAAATACAACCACACATAAAATACTTAGGAATCATCATAGACCAAGCGCTCACACTCAAGCAACAGATCAAAAAGACTACCGGAATAATATTCCACAAGGCAAAAACAGTACAACGTCTCAGGCCTCTCATTGATCCACAGGACTTCAGGACAGTCATGCAAGCTATGACGCTCCCCCACCTGGACTACTGCAATATAATCTATCACGGACTACCCGCCACCCACACCAACCCACTACGAACTGCCTTAAATACCACAGCAAGAATTATCCAGAAAGCAAAAAAACAAGATCACATCACCCCAGTCCTGAGAGAACTGCACATACTCCCTCCCGAAGTAAGAATCAAATATAAATCAGCCCTACTTATCCACAAAGCCCTCTAACAAACACAGACTTCCCAGCTCCGCACTCTACTGCCCCAACCCACCCACACCAGAACAACCAGACAAACCACCAGCAACACCCTCACCATCCCCCACGAACGAACCAAATACAATCAACGGACCTGCAACAGAGCCTTTGAACTATACACACCATCCCTCTGGAACTCCCTACCAAGTCAAATCAGAAACAACAGAGATCCTTCAACATTCAGAAAACAACTAAAAACCATCCTATTCCAGGAATACCTCGGACCAGAAACAAACATCCATCAATGACTACCCCTCCAGACCCTCTAACATATCCACAGATCTACCTACTAAGAGACTGATGTTCATTGTTTAAGTCCTTAATGTCTGTCCAGATCATTAATGTTGGCCGCCCCAGTGACAGCCCCTCCACCCTAGAATTGATTACTGTCCTCCCCCCCCCCCCTTTTTTTGATGTTGGGCTGCTTTGACCCGGTGAAAAATGGGATATAAATACAGCTAAATAAATAAATAAAATAAATAAAATATCCACAATGAATATGTCTGAGATAGATTGGCATGCACAAAGGCCTGGCAATCTACTTCCAGTCACACTGCCAAGAAAACCCAGGAGCTGCTGTGTCGCCAGGAGTCAGCATTGACTCAAAGGCACACATTGCAATGCATTGCCTTCCTTGTGTGCAAATCAATCTCATGTAAGTCATTGTGAATATCTTCTTGGCTGGGTGTGTCCCTAGGATGAGGTTGAGAACCCTTGATCTGCACCAATGGTAGCAGTCACTGCCTTCTGTAACTGCAGCTGTTTTGCTCTATTTCTCCTTTAAGAAAAGTTTCTATTACAGACTAAACTGTGACCTAGCCAGCTGTTATTGAGTCAAACTGAAGAAAAAGAGAAGGTAAATGCTGGCCTCATGTACTTATAATTCAGAATCTCTGTTTTGTCCTTACTATTTGTCTTCAGTTTCTGTCTATTGTTTCGATCAGTAGTTCTTAACCCGGTCCTCAGAGCACAAGGCCAGTCAGATTCTCAGGAGTCCCACAATGAATATGCAAATCTATCTCATGCATATTCATTTGATTCATTCAGTTTAGAACCACTGGTCTAGATTGTAAGCTGCACAGTGCAGGGACGTTCTCTTCTCTGTCTGCAAAGCACTACATACACCTTGCAACACTTTACACATTTATTTATTTTATTTATTTAATTTTCTTATATACCGCGCTATTTGTCATCAGTGCGGTTTACATTGAAACAATACAACAATTGGTCATGTTTAATAATAATAAAATAATAGTAGTAATTTTTATTTTTGGAAGTAAGGAGATTTTTGATTTTTATTTTGTGACTGGAGGTTCACCAGTAGGAGATAGGGAATTTGCTAGTTTCAACCTCGGTGGCTCTACCAGCATTTCCCAGTACCCTTCTGGCAGTGTAAAAGAGGACAGCATGCCCATCTGCAGGCTGCCGTCTTGTTTGCTAGTTTCTAATTCTGATCCTCCATGTCGGTAAGGGCCATATGAAGGAATCATTATTTAATCATGACATTTTTAAAGCACTGAAAAAACATGAGCCCCTCTATATCTACTCTCCTCCAGAGCTGCCGAGTTTCAGCAGGGAGATTTTAGGCCAGTCCTGGATTTCTGATGATCATATCCTGATGCATTATGGGACCTGCAGCATTGATTTCATTGGGTAGAAACCAGAGACTAAAAATAGCACTTTGTATGAGGAGGTAAGTTCAAAACTAGGACTGGCCAAACAGTCTCCCTCCTGGAAATGGGTAAGTTGGCAGCTCTGTTTTTCTGAGTTTCTCTCTTAGAACTTCCCATCTTTAAATTAAAACAAAAAAAAAAAACACTTCAGTGGGTGAATACAAGGAAGTTGCAGATCTGTTCCTGTTCACAGTTGAGACATTATTCTCCCATGCGGTGACAGAAAGTCCAGCTTAGAGAGTTTCTATCTTGGTGAATGTGGTTTGAACAGTTCTTTGCGAATCCTTTGTGCTGTCCAAGGCTTGATCTTCTTTTGAAACCCTCTCAGTTCTTCTTGGAAATCCTGGTGTAGCATGTGCACATAAGCCTGGGGTTCACAGAGACCCTAAAGGTAGATGCAGAAGTTACTAACAGCGAAAAAGAGCCTCTCAGAGTAACAAAGGTACTGAAACTGCCATTTTTTTAGTGTTCAGGAAAGATAGAACTGGGCTTGAACTACTTATCTGGTCTCAAAAATTTCAGTGAATGTTGATCTTTGCAGTTTTTTGGGTCATGCAACATCTTGGTAAGTGGAACCGATGTTTCAGCCATCATACTGTGGTTTTCTTCATGACCCAGATAACTACAAAGATCATGATACCAGCCAGGGAAGCCTAAGATAAGATAGAGTGAATGTTGTTTACATGGTCATCGGTTCACCAAGAATGGCAAAAAAAATCAGTATTAGATTTTTCTTTCTAAACATAATGACCTCACTGTAGAAATGTCATACAAGAGAACCAATGGAACATTTTTGTTTTGTTCAGAAAGAATACATCATTATTTCTAGGAATAATGACTTGGCCAAGACCATATTAGTGGCCAAAACTAATCCAGATTTGAAACTAGATCTTCCAAAATGAAATCTTGGAGCCTCAGTCTTACAGTAGATTGTAAGACTGAGGCTCCAAGATTCCATTCCAGTCTACTACAAAGGTTATCAAACTGTGGGTTCTGACCCAAATGGGGCCACAAAATCCTCATTTGAGATCATGACCATGGCTAAAAAAACAAAAATGGCATCATTGGCCTTGCGGGCTGAGGGGATACTGTAACTTGGCCTGCACTTGCTCAGTGAGAGACGAAGACTTCAGCTGCATCACTTACAAGATGTACAGAGAAAAAAATAGGGCTCTGGTCATGTGATTTTTTTAAATCTTCTAATATGGAGTCACAGCTGCAGTACGTTTACAAAGTTCTTTCAGTGTGTGTTCTGGTGGATTCTCCTCTGCTGCTATCCCACTATCAGTTGGTGTACCCCAAGGATCTGTCTTGGATCCTCTCTTTCTCTCTATACGCAGTCCCTTGGTGCGTTCATCTCTTCCCATGGCTTTCAGTACCATCTTTATGCTGATGACTCCCAGATCTACCTCTCCACACCTGAAATCTCTCCGGCAATCCAGACCTGGATCTCTGCCTGCCTTTCTGACAATGATGGTTGGATGTCTCACCGCCACTTGAAACTGAACATGGCCAAAACTGAGCTGTTTATTTTTCCCCCAAAAACCTTCTCTCCCTCCTTTCCCATTCTCTGTGGATAACTCTCTACTCCTCCCTGTTTCCTTAGCTCGCAACCTTGGGGTTGTCTTTGACTCCTCTCTCCCCTTCTCCACACACATCCATCTGATAGCTAAGACCTGCCGTATCTTTCTCCATAACATCAACAAAATCTGCCCATTCCTTTCTGAACACACTACTAAGACACTTATCCACCTCCTTAATCACATTCCATCTTGACTATTGTAACCTACTCCTTGCTGGTCTCCTGCTGAATCATCTCTCTCCCCTTCAGTCTGTTCAAGACACTGCTGTGCAACTAATCTTCTGCCAGTCTCGTCATGCTCATATTACCCTTCTTTTCAAGTCTCTTCCTTGGCTTCCTATCTGTTTCTGCATCCAGTTCAAACTTCTCTTGCTGATCTATAAGTGCATTCACTCTGCAGCTCTTCATTACCTTTCATCTCTTATCTCTTGCTACACCCCCCTCTCAGGAACTCCGCTGTTCTGGCAAATCACTTCTATCTATGCCCTTCTCTTCTATTGCTAACTCCAGACTTCACTCCTTTCACCTTGCTGCTCCTTTTGCCTGGAACGAACTACCTGAGTCTGTACATCGGCACCCTCTCTGGCCCTTTTCAAATCTAGGCTAAAAACTCATCTCTTCGCTGAGATCTTGACTCACCTAATCTCCTTTGTATTTCTTTACCATTCCCCCTAGATGTATCCCATGTCTACAGCTATTGTGCTGTCTGTCTTGACTAGATTGTAAGCTCTGATGAGCAGGGACTGTCTCTTACATGTCTGTTCAGCGCTGCATACGTCTCGTAGCACAATACAAATGCTCAGTAGTAATAGGAGTATAAAGCATGGATCTACTGCTTCTGGAATAGCTGTTTATGGTGATGCTAAAACGATTTTTCATTAAAAGCAACACAAACATTTGGTAAGCATGGGTTATAAATTCTGAGAGTAATTTTTTAGCAGCGTGCCTACGTAGGAAGTAGGTGCCTATTTTTAGTCTATTATATAAAGACACTTAAATGCCTATTCCTCTTTATGACAGCCTCACAAAATCTGTAGCAGTTGTAGGTAAATACACCTGCCTGGGCATATGCATGTCTTTTATAAAATCTATGCGCACTTCACAGTTTCGCCCATGCTCCATGCCACTTCCTCCCATGTCCATGCCTACCCTTGGCTCGCATAAAAGTAGGCATGAACATTCTCTTGTCATGTAAGCTCTGGGGTCATTCTACAAAACCTTCTTTTCATGGGTAAACGGGGTTTACCCACAGGAAAACGTATCTTTAATGACCCTTTTTTATGCCTTCCAGAGATTTGTGCAGACTGATGCTGTGTAATCATTTCTATGTTCTTGATTTAAAAACAGTTTAAAATGTGCATTTTCCAAGATCGCTGCAATGACTGTGGTGGTTTCTGAGGCTATAGAGAGGTGCTGAGGGATAGTCCCAGAAGAGGCTTTCCTTCAGCCAGCTAGACTGCTGAGGAGTCTCTGGGCCACCATGCATATTGTCTGGAGTTGGAAGTTAAAAATGAAAGGAACAAAGAGAAAAGAAATTTTAAGATATCCTTTTCCAAGAGTCAGCATTTGACTGCTTTACAGGCACAAACATCAAATCCTCATTATTCACTGCTTAGTAGCTGTAATCCTTTTCTTTCCTGGTTTGTCTTGAAAGACACAGCTAAGACTAGACATATATAACTAGATAGAAGAGATTTCAACTTGACTCCATAGCATAGGACGGGGATATTATATTATAGCAGGGTGCCTAGTTAAGGTGCATTTTAATGTTCCTAAATTAAGCCTGTTTTATAAAGGCAAGCGGCCACTTGTCTTTAAATTATAAAAAGCTAGTGTAAGAGGCAAAAGACGTGGCTTACATTAGGGCAGAATTGCTTACACCAGCCCTTGAGCTGGAGAAAATGACCACGGCTGCTTTTTACTAGAACACATGTAAATGACTGTATTTTATAATCAAGGCATGTACTTGCTCTCATTGCCCACGCTCCGCCCAAACTCCACCCCTCTGCACACCCACACTGAAAGTACGCACTATGCAATCAATGCATGTACTTTTGCTCTGGTTGGTATGTTATAAGAGCCTTTTATGAGCAAAGGTGGCCACTTACGTGCATAAATGACTAAACTTCCAGCATTTATATGTATTCTTAGCCCCTAAAACTAGGTGCCTTATATGTCCATCATAGCAAGTAGTAAATGACGCCAGGTAAAGACCAGCATGGTCCATCTAGTCTCCCGGAAAGATGGCTAGAGATGTAGAGCTGCACCTGCCGCTCCAGGCAGGTCACCCTTCTCCGTTTACAAAGTTATTCATGTTTGCTTTGAATCTATCCTCATAGTAACATAGTAAATGACTTTTACAGCTATTTCTCTGAAAAGTCCCTTTTGATAAACCAGGGGAATGCAAAATGAAATCTGTCATGGTCAGTTTGGCACCCAGTTGAGGAAATATCTTCAAGACCTCATTTAGCTGGACCAGTCCCTAAAATCCAAAGCAAACTGTCATCCTCTATGAACACACACAACCTCCTTTTAAACAGATCTAGAGAGATAGTCACATTAGACTCATGTGGAAGAACATTTCACAACTTAAACCACACGCCACTTATTTTAAATGCTGTATTTAGGGGTTGTAAGCATGATTTTGGACTGTCTATGGTGTTCTTCATGGATCACGTGCTGTGCACAGGACAGACCTAAGCTATGAAATCTGGAGATGGTTTCTATAATTCATTCACACAGATACAACGGTTCTTAAGAGAGGAAGACATAAATGAAGCATATATTTGAGTAGATATATATTTTTTAATCCCCACACACAGACCAGCGAGCACTCTACAGCTGGAATGAGACGACTACAGGTGTCTACTTTGATGCTCCTCAGCTCTGGACCAGTACACCAGAGCTATACTTATCCTTCCTGATATAGGCACCTGCAGTTGCTGCTGTACACCACACAATTGCATGTCAGTTTTCAAATAAGTGGAGCTTGTTACCTTAAATGTTTCATAGAATTCTTTGTAGCCACCTTTTAAAATGTACAGCTCGGGGTAATACAGACAGGGATATGGGTTTGCATTCCTATCCTGCTGCCTCAGACTCCGACACCTGCCATGAGATAATAAGGAAAGGTCACATGACTTGGGCTGTTCGATATGTATATGTGCATATAATATGTTTCAACTATCTGGTACTGCTGAATTACACATGGGGCATTGCTATTGTTAAGGAAAACCCAGATGGGAGGCGTGGGGGTTTTTAAATACTTTCAAAGGAGGAAAACGTTCCATTTTAATACATTCTGAGAAGGTCTGTTGCTACTTTGTGGGCAGACTATATGAATCAAGAACATATCAGATCAGTATTCAGGAGCAGTGGAGACCACATTTTTCCAGACATCACTTCTAGCATTTCAACAATATGTATATTCAGCAAACTATACGGCTAGGCGATGGTGCAGGATATACATAAACTGTGATCACTGCTGCTGGCTACGTATATGTATAATGGCAATATTCAGCCGCTGCATGTATAGCTAGCTATATGGTGTAATTTCAGGCAGCTTTTTTACTGGGGTAAATTAAACCACATAGCTATATAGATAGAGCTGATTATCGCTGCTCTCCGTATAGCTGAGTGTTCCACCCTCACTCTACCCCCTCAATGGTGAGAAGCAAGGACGCTGGGTTCGAATCCCACTGTTATTCCTTGTGATCTTGGGCAAGTCACTTAAGCCTCCATTGTCTCAGGTACAAACATAGATTGTAAGCTCTTCAAGGATAGGAAAATACCTACGATACTTGAATGTAGCTCTCCTTCTGAAAGATGTGTTAGCTAAATCATTTTCCCCACCCCCCTTGCGTAGAATGCTGCAATGATTAGAGAGATTAGATCCAAATCTCCTCAGAGAGCACACAGCTCATACTCTTCCAATATAAACCTCTTCAGCCGAAGCAGCAGCCCCTGAAGCAGCAGATTTTCTGCAAAATAAAGGCCTTTGTCGGGCAATTGGGCAACTAATGGTGTGCAACCAGCATATGCAGATAAGTGACTCGGTATTGTAGTAATTAACTAGTTTGTTTTGTATAATGCAATGACCGGTAATGGTGTTTTCCCTACAAAAGCGATACATATGAAGATGTAAGAATTGAGTGGTTTTTTATGAAAATATTTTTTATTCAAAATACAAGAATAAAAATAAAGGATAATTCATACTTTTCAACAAAAAGGAGTTTCTTCGGGATCAATGATGTTGGACGGAATGCTAAACATTATTAATGCTTTATGATTGGCTTGGAGACTGAAGTTTCCCGAAGATTTTTGTTTTGGGTTAGTATTGAAAGGGTGCCACTGAAAATCCACAGATAGGGGATTTCTATATTTAACAGTGGCTGTTAAATGTATAAGTCACTGAATATTGACCTGCTATATTAATTTATTGTATTAAAGTTCTGATTTGATGGCTCATTTGGTGAGGGCGATGCCATATCATCTATAAGATGGCATCACATGGCTACCTATAATAAAAGAAAAGGGCCAAACTGGTCAACATCAGAAATCTTTACAACTAGGGACTTATTTTATTTAAAGGATTTATGGGTACAATATTCAGCGGCGGCAGCTAGTGCCTGCTAAAGCAGTCGACCCGCCACCTCTGAACTTTAGACCTGGGGATTCAATGCTAGGGCCATATCCGGGCCCCGGCATTGCCTGGTTTGCCATGAAGCTAGCCGGGCAGGGGTGATATTCAACCGCTGCCCGATTAGCTTCAGCAGTGAAAGTTAGCCCGGCCCTTCTGGACCTAACTTTCGCTCTGTTGTGTTAATTGGGCAGTGGCTCAATATCACCCGGTTATCACCAGGTGCCATCCCCAAAACACACCCAGAATGCCTCTGGAATGCTCTGATGCTAACCAGTTAGCACTGGGGCGTGCAGCGGCGGCACCCAAAAATATTCAGCGGCATTAACCATGTTAGTGCTGCTGAATATCCCAACCAAGGGGATTAACATGGTTAGCCGGTCTGCTAACTGCGGTAATTCTTTGAAAGATCGGGCCCTATATCTTTATTCAGGGAAGTCTTTGCACGTCCCTGAATAATACAGATATCACAGTCTCATTCAGTCTCTATTTATTGAAAGACAAATGGCTTGTATATTAACTCTTATTAAGCCAGCCTAGAAGTTGTTACACAAGCTATTGGAAAGAGCCTTTCATGAGGTTTGGTAGTTTCTGAGACAGTATTATGGCAAAGAAAAAGTTAATGAAATATATACAAGTAATTCTCAAAATTCATTTTCTCATTGTAGGCATGCTAGTAAAAAGTTACTTATAAGGAAACAAAGTTAAAAGGAATGCCTAATTCAGGCCTTCACAAATTTTCATTGGAGTTAGGAATTAGCAAATGCCTGAAATCTAATCCCCCCCCCCCCCATCAATTGTCCCACTGATGTATGGGAGGGGGGGAGGAGGGAAGGGGAACATTTATTTTTATTTTTTTCAATGTATTATTTATTAAATTTCAAATCACTTACAAGGCAACACAAATACAAAAACTCCAACAAATAATAGCAAATGGCCAGAGAGGTACTCATATTCAAAAGAAACACATAAAAAATAAATTCCAAACCTATCTGAACCTAACTGAGGAAACAGTGGGGGAAATAATTATCATTTAAATTCAACTAAAGGGGAAGAATTCTCTGGCATCTGCTGTAGGGTCTAATTTACTAAAGCTATTTTACCATTGCTTGTCCAAGGGAAAACGTAAGGCTCAAAATGGGTCCTTAATGCACTCCTGCGGGCCACTGGCATATATACTGTACATAGCCAACAGTCCCTGTCTCTACTCAGTCTCTACTTCTCCCCTCACACCCTGTCATCGTCCAATCTCTCTTCTTTAGCTGTTCCTCCCCACCAGTCTTCCTCCCCTATACCACCATCTCCCTCCCTTAAAGTGGCCACCCCCACCCCAGATAGCTCTCATCAATCAGTAAGCCAGTCAGCCACTTCTCAGCTAGCCCTCACCTCCCAAAAAGCCAGTCTAAACCCCCAAGCCAGCTAGGAAACCAGTCAGCCATCCCTAGCCTCTACTCCTGCAGGCCAATCTACCTCTCACTCCCCTCCACCCCCCAGTTGGATCTGCACGCCACTGGTCCTCATTCTGCTGTTCATGGCTGCTGCTGAAGCAAGATCCTCCTCCTCTCTGCACCTGGGCTGCCCTCTGTGAGTCTGAGCTGTGCAGGGCAGGAACTCTTGCAATGATATCTGGCTCTCATGTTTCATGAGATGAGTGCAAGAGTTCCTGCACCACATGGCTCAGACTCTCACAGAGCCACGTAGTTCAGGGAGGAGGAAGGACCTGCTCTGGCGGCAGCACTTGCGAAAGCAGCTGCAATAAACCTAACAAAAAAATCTCAGGGGCCAGATGGGAATTTTTAGTTATCATGGCAATCTAGCACATGGGATTTGTTGAGCACTGACCTAATAGATGGATAACATTTATCTTCTCTAACCCTATTTTAGCAGGTATTGTGTCCTTTCGGCTATGTGAGCTCTTCCTGTCCTCTGTTTTGAGGTTGGCTGCAGAGAGCAAATTGTAGCCAGGGAGGGAGATCAGATGCTGGACAACAGTGTGCAGTTGTGTGGGACATAGTATGTGTACCAGAGCACACTCCCAGTGGGATTTCATCCTTTAAACTTCTTAAGGCCTGAATATCAAGTGAGCCTTACTGGAAAATCAGGAGAGAAACTTTTAATGTTGTCAAACTCTGTAACAGAGATATTAACTACAAATAATCTTATAAGAACATAAGACATGCCATACTGGGTCAGACCGAGGTCCATCAAGCCCAGTATCCTGTTTCCAACAGTGGCCAATCTAGGTTATACGTACCTAGCAATATCCCCAAAAGACACGTTCCACAATGCTTGTACTGGGTCAAGCATTGATATCCTGGGTCCCTTTTTAATAGTGGTTTATGGACCTTTCCTCCAGGAACTTGTCCAAACCGTTTTAAACCCAGCTATACTAACAGCCCTCCGGTAACAGATTCCAGAGTTTGATTACACGTTGTGTGAAAAAATATTTTCTCTTATTTGTCTTAAATAGTTTACCCTGTAGCTTCATTACATGTCCCCTAGTCTTTCTATACTCTGATAGCGTAAACAATTGATCCACGTTTATCCGTTCCACTCCATTCATTAATTTATAGACCTCTATCATATCTCCCCTCAGCCATCTCTTCTCCAGGCTAAAGAGCCCTAACCTTCTTAGCCTCTCTTCATAGGAGTAGCCTTCCATCCCCTTCACCAATTTGGTGGCTCTTCTCTGTACTTTTTCTAATAACGCTATGTCCTTTTTAAGATACGGTGACCAGAATTGCACACAATATTCAAGGTGCGGTCGTACCATGGAGCGATACAGAGGCATTATAATATCCTCTGTTTTGTTCTCCATCCCTTTCCTTATGATACCTAGCATTCTATTTGCTTTCTTGGCCGCCGCTGCACACTGGGCGGAGGGTTTTAACATGTTATCCACAATGACTCCTAAATCTTTTTCCTGGGTGGTGGTTTCTAATGTGGAGCCTTGCATTGTGTAACTATAGTGTGGGTTGTTCTTTCCTAGGTGCATAACTTTGCACTTGTCCACATTAAATTTCATCTGCCATTTGGATGCCCAGTCTTCCAATTTATCCAGATCCTCCTGCAGTTTTCCACAATCCTCTTGGGTTTTAACAACTTTAAACAGTTTTATGTCATCTGCAAATTTGATAACCTCACTAGTTATTCCCTTTTCCAGGTCATTTATGAATATGTCAAAAAGCAGCGGACCCAGTACAGATCCCTGGGGTACTCCACTATTCAGCTTTTTCCATTGGGAATATTGGCCATTTAGCCCTACCCTCTGCTTTCTATCTTTTAACCAGTTCCCGATCCACAATAGTACACTGCCTCCTATCCCATGACTTTTTAGCTTCGCCAAAAGTCTCTGATGGGGGACTTTGTCAAAAGCTTTCTGAAAGTCCAGATACACTATATCAACCGACTCACCTTTGTCTACATGTTTATGCACACCTTCAAAAAAACATATCAGATTAGTAAGACAAGATCTTCCTTGTCTAAAGCCATGTTGGCTGTCTCCCATTAGGCCATGACTATCTACATGCTGCGTAATTTTGTTCTTTATGATGGTTTCTACCATTTTCCCTGGTACTGACGTCAGGCTCACCGGTCTGTAATTTCCTGGGTCACCCCTGGAACCCTTTTTAAAAATTGGTGTTACGTTGGCGACCCTCCAATCTTGTTTAGAGGTCGCAGCATGGAACGATACAGAGGCATTATAATATCTTTTGTTTTATTTTCCATTCCTTTCCTTATGTTACCTAGCATTCTATTTGCTCTCTTGGCCGCCGCTGCACACTGGGCGGAGGGTTTTAACATGTTATCCACAATGACGCCTAAATCGTTTTCCTGGGTGATGGTTCCTAATGTGTAACCTTGCATCGTATAACCATAGTTTGGGTTGTTCTTATTTATTTTTATTTATTTAACAGTTTTTATATACCGTCTTTCTACAAATCAAGGCGATTTACAGGGAACATAACAGTCAGTATTTTCAACTGAATACATTGTAACAATAAAACATTAGAACACAGTGTAACTGTGCATAACTTTGCACTTGTCCACATTAAATTTCATCTGCCATTTTGATGCCCAGTCTTCCAATTTATCAAGATCCTCTTGTAATTTTCCACAATCCTCATGGGTTTTAATAATTTTAAATAGTTTTGTGTCATCTGCAGATTTGATAACCTCACTCGTTATACCCTTTTCCAGGTCATTTATGAATATGTCAACATTTTGTTCTAGAGCATTGTTCTCTCCAAAAACGGTTTGCTTCTTGTGCATTGTTGATACCTATTTGGTACTTTGAATGTCTCCATAATGTCCTCTTACCTCCTCCACCCACAGCTATCTCACTTCACTCCTTTCCTCTCCTCTCAGATATATTAGGTCTATAAATCTCATTTCACAGGGCTTTTGGTGTAGTTCCTGCAGCACTTTGGTCACTTTTCTCTGTCTATATCTACTTGTTCTTTGTAAATAGGTACAATATTCTAGGTGAGGTTTATACAGAGACATTATCACCTCCTTTTTCTGCTGGTTATGCCTCTGCGCCTCAGCATCCATTTCATGTTCATGCTGTGAGATTCATGAGCAGCCCAGTCATTGGGGCCAGGAGATATTCTACAAACTATTAATTGTCACATGCTCTTTTCATTATTCAGAGGTGTGATTTCCAGATGCAGGTGACATTAGCTGAAGCTCAGTCGAGTTGGGATTGCTATAGTTTCTAACCATTACTGCAGTGTGTGAGAATTTGAATGTCCTGCATTGCTGCTTTTTTAATGATATGTAACCCTACAACAATAAATTATCTATGGCTAGACACTGTTACATTTATTTTTCATTATAGATATTACATATTTGACCTGTTTTCATAAGAAACCTTTATTTTATAAGTATTTAATTAGACTATGGAGAGCTATGATTATAAATGAATAGTCTTGTCAGGTGCGTTACCTGAATGCCCTTTTATATATATGTGAAATATGTAAAATAAACAAGTAGACAAAGGTGAGTCGGTTGATATAGTGTATCTCGATTTTCAGAAAACCTTTGAGAAGGTCCCTCATGAGAGACTCAGGGACAAAATTAAAAAGTCATGGGATATGAGGCAGTGTACTATTGTGGATCAGGAACTGGTTAAAAGATCGAAAGCAGAGAGTAAGGCTAAATGGCCAATTTTCCCAATGAAGAAAAGTGAATAGTGGAGTACCCTAGGGATCTGTGCTGGATCCGTTGCTTTTTAACATATTCGTAAATGACCTGGAAATGGGAATAACGAGTGAGGTAATGAAATTTGCAGATGACACAAAATTATTGAAAGTTGTTAAAACCCATGAGGATTGTGGAAAATTGCAAGAGGATCTTGATAAATTGGAAGACTGGGCATCAAAATGGCAGATGAAATTTAATGTGGACACCACAAAGGAAAAAGATTTAGGCAACATCGTGGATAACACATTGAAACCCTCTGCCCAGTGTGCAGCGAGGCCAGGAAGGCAAATAGAATGCTAGGTATCATAAGGAAAGGAGAATAAACCAAAGGATAGTATAATGCCTCTGTATCGTTCCATGGTGCGACCACACCTTGAAGATTGTGTGCATTTCTGGTCGCCAAATTTTAAAAAGGATATAGTGGAATTAGAAAAGGTACAGCGAAGAGCCACCAAAATAGTAAAGGGGATGGAAGGATATCCCTATGAGGAGAGGCTTAAAATGTTAGGGCTTTTCAAGCTGGAAAAGAGACAGCTGAGGAGAGATATGAGAGGTCTATAAATTAATGAATGGAGTGGAATGGGTAAAAGTAGATTGATTGTTTATGCCATCAAAATGTAGAAATACTAGGGGACATGCAAAGAAGCTACAGTGTAACTTGTTTAAGATTAATAAGAGAACATATTTTTTCACTCAATGAGTAATCAAACTCTGGAATTTGTTACTGGAGGATGTAGTAAAAGCTGTTAGTGTAGCTGGGTTTAAAAAAGGTTTGGACCAGTTCCTGGAGGTAAGGTCTATAAATCATTTTTAACACTAGAAGCCCCAAAGTGCGTCAATTGACGCAAATGCATCTTTAAAGTTGTATACCAGCGCCACTGCTAGAACCATGTCAGTCATGTTCCATGACTTTGATAGCATGGTCAAGATGTTCAAATATGTGCATCGAAAATTAATGACAGATGCACCACCTAGCGGGAAAATGAATTTATACCTAGAAGCCCCAAAGTACGTCAATTGATGCACTCAAGTGTCTTGGATGTGTCAACTGACATACTTTGGGGCTTCTAGGTATAAATTCATGTTCCCGCTAGGTGGCACATCTCAATCACTGTTTACAGTTTTACTCTGACATTACAAACAATAAACACACAATGACGTCATGTAATGACGTCACATACTGCACGTATTTAACAAATAAGTAACTTCACATTAATTCACATTTACATTTCATGCTAAACACAGTCGTCATGATAATGCGTCAATTGACGCACTTTGGGGTTTCTAGGTAAAATAGATTATAATCTATCAAAAAAAGTACATTTTTTGTTTTTATTTATTAATTTTCTTAAAATCTACAAATTCTATAATTACCAAAAACAACTTATAGTCAAGGTATCTCATTAAAAGTTAATGTACAAATCTCTTCTAATACTAATAATAATTAGTATTAGAAGTATTAAAAGAATTATTAGTATTAGAAGAATATTGAATACTATTGCTCCCTTGGATTGCTGCAGCCCAAACGCATGACCTTGCATTTTTTAACATTAAATCTCAACTGCCAAATTCTTCAAGCTTAGCTAGATCCCTCCTCATATTATCTACACCTTCCTAGGTGTCTACTCTATTGAAAATTTTGGTATCATCCGCAAATAGGCAAACCTTACCCAACAGGCCTTCTACAATAACACTAACAAAAATGTTAAAAAGAATCGGACCAAGGACAGATCTCTGCGGCACACCACTGGTAACCTCCTTCTCCTCAGAGTGTGCTCCATTTACTTGCACCCTTTGTTGCCTCCCACTCAACCAATTTCTAACCCAAGCAGTAACTTTAGGTTCCATCCCTAGGATACTCAGTTTGTTTATAAGTCGCCTATGCGGAACTGTGTCAAAGGCTTTACTGAAATCTAAATAGCCCACATCTAGTGCCCTCCCTCGGTCCAACTCCCTGGTCACCCAAAGAAATCAATCAGATTTGTATGACAAGACCTGCCTCTGGTGAATCCATGCTGCCTCAGATCCAGTAATCCATTGGACTCCAGAAATCTCTCTATTTTCTCTTTCAGCAGCGCTTAAGAGCATAAGAACATAAGATATGCCATACTGGGTCAGACCAAGGTCCATCAAGCCCCTAGCAGTTTAGCTTCCAATAATTTACTCACCACCGAGGTTAAACGAATCGGCCTGTAGTTTTCAACTACATCCTTACTTTTATAGTTACCTTTTCCTACTCCTAGGCAATTCTTTCTTAAGTGAACATTGAACAAATGTATTTGTTTAGTATTTTTACTTTTTCTTCGTCTTCCACACATCTTCTTTTCACTTGTCTTCTAATCCCACCTCTTCATTTACTTCCTTTCACTTTGATATCAGGTGCTTTTTCAAATGGAGAAGTAGCCTAATGGTTAGTAGCAGCAGACTGAGCACCTGGAAAACCAGAGCTGAAATGTCTTCTTGTGATTTTGGGCAAGTCGTCTAATCCTTAGGTACCAACATAGGGTCCCTTTTACTAACCTCCTTACTAAAGCGATCTAACGGTAAGTGTGCAACAAGTGTGCCACGATAACCTTTGCCACCTGCCAAAAAATGCAATTGTGCGAAAAATCCTGTACTATCTTCATAGCACTGTTTGGAGCACAGACATGGTGGTTCAAGAATGAAGCACACACATCATGATCAGTGCGAGCAACTTGCAATGTTGCTCACTGTGGGGTGCACTTATTGTCACCTAAATGGGTGATGTTACAGTAAGTACACCTGCATTGATCACAGCAAACGGCTGAGCGTGGGGGTGATGCAGAACCTGCGCTAGCTACATGGAGACATGCAGGGCATGCCTCCATTTTTTAATACAGGTCCAGCACCATCCCTACATTCATTTTTGGAACTAAACATGTGGTAAGCATCTGCATTTTAGTATACAGGCCCCACAGTGTGCTATCTACCACATGGCCCATGTAGCTTGAGTTGCTACTGAAAAAAGTGTGAGCATGACTGGTGCAACCATTAGGCAAACTAGGCGGTTGCCTAGGGCAGCAGCTTCTAGGGGTGGCAAAGAGCAGAGCATTTAAAGTTAAACAATAGATTCTGACACTGGAGGGGGGCATAAGGCTTAAGGATTGTCTAGGATGCCAACACGTTGATCCAACTTTGGGGCTGGCTCTGGCAGTGAGCAAAATCCATTCCCCTCACCTTGCTCTTTGCATTAGCTATCTTTTCCTTCTGTTCACACCTTTGCCATCATGACTACTTTCCCTGCTTCTTTCAGCTTTTTCAGGTATTCTTTCTTGTCCTCTTCTTTCTGAGATATTTTGCACCTTTTAAACACTCTCATATTGATATTCAAAAGGACTTATCCATATAGCAACTGCAGCTATATGGATAAGTCTCCTATCCATGAATCTTTAGCAGCACAATATGGATAGTGCCACAAAAAACTCTTAGCAACCACCCCACACCATCTGGATAGTGCTGGGGTGAAGTAAGAGGGGAGCATGGGCATTTTGCATAGCTCTACATATAGTCTGCAATATTCAGCTGTTGTCCATGTAGCTATGTGGTTTAATTTGACATTGTGGGTTAAACTAGAAAGAGGGAAAGAGAATTCTATTTACATTGGTGTGATATACAGACCTCCCTCACAAGAGGAAGAGGTGGACAGAGAGTTAATTGAAGACATGCGCAGCATTGCTAGGAAAGGGGAAGTGCTACTGATAGGAGATTTCAATATGCCAGATGTTGTTTGGCACATTCCTGCTGCAGTATCATCTAGAAGTAAGGAGATCCTGGATTCTCTACAGGGAGAACTATTCAGGCAATTGGTAACAGACCCCACACGTGAAGGGGCCATACTGGACTTGGTGCTTACCAATGGTGAAAGTGTTTCTGATGTTGTAGTGGGAGATCATTTTGCATCCAGTGATCATCAGATGGTGTGGTTCAGTATTAGGACTAGGGCTGTTAGAATCCATACAAAGGTGAGGATCTTAGACTTTAGGAAGACTAACTTTGCGAAGATGGGCCAATACCTCAGGGAGTCTTTAGTTGGATGGGAACAGCTGAGGGATGTAGAAAAACAGTGGGCAAAACTGAAAGGGGATATTTTAAGGGCAACCAACCTTTTTGTTAAAATGGTAAATAAAAGATAAAAGGAAAAGGAGACCGCTATGGTTTTCGAAAGAAGTAGCTGAAAAAGTGAAGAAAAAGAGGGAGGCCTTCATGAAATACAAGAGATCACAGAGAGAGGAAGACAGGCATCTGTATTTGGAAAAACTTAGAGAAGTTAGCAAAGTAGTCAAGAAGGCAAAGATTCAAAAGGAGGAGGAAATAGCCAATGCAGTAAAATGGGGGGATAAGACATTTTTCAGATATATTAGTGAGAAGAGGAAGGGCAAGAGTGGTATTGTCAGACTCAAGGGTGCAGGGGAGGAATATGTAGAAGCTGATAAGGATAAAGCAGAATTGCTTAACAAATATTTTTGTTCTGTGTTCACAGATGAAGAACCAGGAGCAGGACCTCAGAGAACACCCACAAATAGGAACAGAAGCAAAGGACATCTTGAACAATTTTCAAAAGACTATGTTCGTGAGAAACTATCTCAACTTAAAGTAGACAAAGCGATGGCACCGGATAGGATACACCCGAGAATACTGAGGGAACTTGGGGACGTTCTAGCAGCTCCACTGACTGACCTTTTCAATGCCTCATTGGAGTCGGGAGTGGTGCCAAAGGACTGGAGAGAGGCTCATGTGGTGCCTTTACACAAAAACGGAAGTAAGGATGTGGTTGAAAACTACAGGCCGGTTAGTTTAACTTTGGTGGTGAGTAAATTATTGGAAACGCTGCTGAAAGAGAAAATAGTGAGGTTTCTGGAGTCCAGCAGATTACAGGATCCAAGGCAGCATGGATTCACCAGAGGCAGGTCTTGTCAGACAAATCTGATTGATTTCTTTGACTGGGTGACCAGGGAGTTGGACTGAGGGAGAGCCCTAGATGTGGTGTATTTAGATTTCAGTAAAGCCTTTGACACTGTTCCTCACAGGCGACTTATAAACAAACTGAGCACCCTAGGGATGGACCCTAAAGTTACTGCTTGGGTTAGAAATTGGTTGGGTGGGAGGCGACAAAGAGTACAAGTAAATGGAGCTCACTCTGAGGAGAAGGATGTTATCAGTGGTGTGCCCCAGGGATCTGTCCTTGGTCCGATTCTTTTTAACATCTTTGTTAGTGATATAGCGGAAGGGCTTTCAGGTAAGGTTTGCCTCTTTGCGGATGATACCAAAATCTGCAATAGAGTAGATACCCAGGAAGGGGTAGATAACATGAGGAGGGATCTAGCTAAGCTTGAAGAATGGTCTAGAATTTGGCAGCTTGGATTTAATGTTAAAAAATGTAAGGTCATGCATTTGGGCTGCAGCAATCCAAGGGAGCAATATAGTATAGGGGGTGAAGTACTTTTGTCTACTAAAGAAGAGTGGGACCTAGGCGTGGTTGTGTCTGACGATCTTAAAGTAGCTAAACAGGTAGAAAAGGTGACGGCAAAAGCTAGAAGGATGCTTGGGTGCATACGGAGAGGAATGGCTAGCAGAAAAAAGGAGGTGATAATGCCTCTGTATAAGTCTTTGGTGCGACCTCATTTGGAGTATAGTGTGCAATCCTGGAGACCGCACCTTCAAAAGGATGTGAACAGGATGGAGTCGGTGCAGAGGGTGGCTACTAAAATGATTAGTGGTCTTCATTATAAAGCATATGAGGACAGACTGAAGGATCTTAATATGTACACCTTAGAGGAAAGGTGGGATAGAGGTGATATGATTGAGATGTTTAAATACCTCCGTGGCATAAATGTTCAGGGAGAGAGCCTCTTTCAATTGAAAGCAAGTTCTGCTACGAGGGGACATGGGATGAGGGTGAAGGGAGATAGATTCAGGAGTGATATGTGGAAATATTTCTTTACGGAAAGAGTAGTGGATCCGTGGAATAGTCTCCCAGTGGAGGTGGTAGAGATGAGGACAGTAACTGAATTCAAAAAAAGCATGGGACAAACACAGAGGTTCTCTAAAGGTAAAAAGGGGACTGTTGTAGTTGTTATGGAAGGACAGACTAGATAGGCCATGTGGTCTTTTTCTGTCGTCATATTTCTATGTTTCTATGTTTCTAATTTAGAAGAGCAAGAAGGCTGCGCTAAATTAAAGCACATAGCTATATGGATAGAAGACTAAATATTGCTGCTATCTGAAAAGTGGTGGAGGTTATCACATTCCATGTATATTCAACACCACTCGTTATCTAAATAATGGCAGTGAATACACTTGGATAATTTAAACACAATGGCTGATATTTGTAAAACAATGCTGACTGTGACATTTGAATATTGACCCATAAGCTTGTTATCTTTAACTTTTTAGACACCTCTTTTGAAAATCATACAGATCTCCTTTTCACATTTATATACATTCCTAACATACATATTTGTAGCCCTTATAGCAGCTTCTTTTCATTTAGCCAGCTGTCCTTCTACTACACAAAAAAGTTCCCAATCTGTAGGCTCCTTTTCCATTTTAAGAAGTCTCTCTGCTTGAAGTCCAAGATCCTGTCCTTTTTATGACCCCTCTCTATAGATGCCCAATTTCCTACACATTACAGACACTGTTCTCCTTTTGTAAGTATCCTCTTTCTTCCCTAGTAGGTTCTATTACTGTTTGCCTGAGAAGAGTCCCCTGAAGGGAATCTGCAGGATCTCTCTACCTCTAACCAGTCCTGCAGATCAGTTGCTGAAATCTACAGCTTGCATACTGAAATCACCCACCAGTAAAACCTTCCCTTTCATTGCAGTCCCGTGTATGTCATTGATACACTGGTCAACATTGAAATCATTACTGACTTTAAAAGGCCCTAATCTGTAGTATCTTGGTGAGCTGAACACGAATATAACATTAAAAAATTTTTATTGGCTCTCGTTTTGAAGATATTGCATGTAGTTCATTTTTGATGTTTCACTGTGTAAATTTATCCAGTAGGACATCAACAACATCCCAAATAAGCCTTGAATGATGTAATATTGCATCACATTGCATAATACCAGCATGCACACATCATCCAGAGTTGTTTGCATCATTTTCTGATGCAATGCAATACTACTGCCAGACGGCTGCTGAAGCCATCTGACGTCAGCAGTGTACTATACGCAGTCGGAAAGGAAAGTAATCTGGTATTCTGTTTCGATATTGAAAGCCTTATGAATGCCTTAAAAATCATTCATGACCCACAAGACTGGAGACTATTTATAGACTCTTCGAAACTGAGTCTGAAGGCTGTGCTTTTGAACAATGGAAACCGTCTGCCATCAATTCCAGTAGCGCATGCCGTCCACATGAAAGAGCCCCAAATGTCAGTAGTACGAGGAAACCACTATATCAATTGATAAAAAGTTCAATCAAATAACTATATATGTTTTTCTGGGATGGGTGTTGGTTGGTAGTTTATTGATATAGTGGTCCACATGAAAGAGACATACGATAACTTAAAGCATCTACTGACTTCCATTAACTATAACAAGTACAGCTGGCACCTCTGTGGTGACTTGAAGGTAGTTGCCCTTTTAATGGGACTGCAGCAGGGATATATAAAATACATGTGTTTCTTATGTGAGTGGGATAGCCGCGCAAGGGATTGGCACTACTTGCGGAAGGAATGGAATCACAGACAAAATGTAACAGTTGGAGAGAAGAATATCCAGCACCCAGCTCTGCTACCACCCCTTCACATCAAACTAGGTTTGATGAGAAACTTCGTGAAAGCCATGGACCGCACTTCGCCAGCTTTCCGATACCTGCATGAAAAATTCCCTGACTCAGCGAAGCAAAGATTAAAGAGAGAGTTTTTGTGGGTCCTCAGATTCGACAGCTCTTCAAAGATGACCGGTTCAACAACTTGCTGCAGGGTGATGCGAAACAAGCATAGAATGCTTTTCGCCTAGTGTCAACAAACTTTCTCGGGAATGTTAGGGCAGAAAACTACAAGGAACTAGTAGAAGACATGCTGATGCAGTATCAGAAACTTGACTGCAATATGTCTCTAAAGATCCATTTCCTTGATTCCCATCTCGATTTTTTTCCTGACAACTGTGGTATGGTTAGTTTACCTTATCAGAATATAGAAAGACTAGGGGACATGCAATGAAGCTACAGGGTAAACTATTTAAGACTAATAAAAGAAAATATTTTTTCACTCAACGTGTAATCAAACTCTGGAATTTGTTACCGGAGGATGTAGTAAAGGCTGTTAGTGTAGCTGGGTTTAAAAAAGGTTTGGACAAGTTCCTGGAGGAAAGATCCATAAACCATTATTAAGAAGTGACCGAAGATATCAATGCTTGACCCAGTACAAACATTGTGGAACTTGTGTCTCTTGGGGAAACTGCTAGGTACATATGACCTAGATTGGCCACTGTTGGAAACAGAATACTGGGCTTGATGGACCTTGGTCTGACCCAGTATGGCATATCTTATGTTCTTATGAACAGGGCAAATGTTTTCACCAGGATATCGCAACGATGGAGCAAAGATACCAGGGAAAATGGTCCACTACAATGCTGGCTGACTACTGCTGGACACTCCCCAGAGAAGCTCCCGAACAGCTGTACAAGAGACAGGTGAAAAAATCTAAGAAGTAGTCTATGACTTGTTTTTTTACAGGTATTAACCGAAGGCCTATTATATTTACTATTGACATGCATTTCGTGATGTAAACATTAATTCTTGTAGATTACAAAAAAACTAGAGCCAGCTTTGCAATTTCATTGTCATATTCGTGTTCAGCATATAAAAATTGATAAGAAATTACTATTTTTATTTCAGTAACATGACTTTTGTAAAAATTTGTTGACCAGTGTTATGTTATATTTGTAGATCCCTCTGGTGTAGATGCAGTTGGGTATTTAACTTGGTTAACTTTTTGATGTTTTCCTTTCAGGAAATGTGAGAAAGGTGAACTGCCTGTGAAATGCAGGATGGGTGTGGCTATTCTGCTCTTCAGTGAATCTGTGGGAATGTGGAAGTGTTACATGATTGGCCAGCACTACTGCACATAAGCAAAGGAAGTGGAATCCTATAGAAACACCTACAGCCGTGGTCCCCTCTCCGATGAGAATTCACAGTGGAAGATCAGGATGATTCTTCTTTGGGCTGAAGACACATTCTGGGGGCTCTGCAAGAAGGCTTCTTTCAGCTGATCCTCCATGTACAGATTCAGCGCTCCCTAGAACAACAGAATAGGAATGTGATGGATATGAAAAGAAGTACAGCTCACTGCAGAGGGAGAGAAAAAGGGTGCCCGACTCTGGCTTTACAGTGATACTTTCTGACCAATACAAGAGGGCAGCTGTGCCAAGCTCTGAAAGGGAGGTGCAGTTCTCAGCTGAGGACCTGCATTATGATGGCCAGGCTGAGGGAGAGGAATAACTTAGGGAAAAACCACTGGGGGACTAGGACTGAAGGCTCCCAGTGCTCACAAGGCCTTCTGCAGCTGGATGCCCAGACTTAGCAGCGGGCAGCCATCCGGCAAGAAACAGCTTGCGAAACAGAACAAACAGAAGGCCAATTTTCCTGTGGTTTCTTTTTGGCCTTTTAGGGAGTAATGAAAAATCCTTTATAATTTTCATGCATAAACTGCCTCTTATACAATTACTCCCTGTGTACAAGCTCACACTCTGCCAAGTAGGACACACTTGTACATGACCTGGGTATATGCGTGTTTGGGCACGTACTGTAGGTTATAACACACTCACTTCAGCCACGTCTGTGCTGGTGTAAATGTACACAGCCATACTTTAGCCTTAATTTCATCTGCTTTTCTGCTTGCATTTTATAATGACACATGGACACCTGCTTGTCCTCCCTACCTAGGCAACCTCTTAATGTAAAGGGCTGATGTCACCTGACAAAGTTCACTGGAGGATCCTATTTACTTTGTTGCTCCTGCTAAGGGCCCCCATCTCCAGTTCAACCTCATCACCTTCAGCCCTAACCCAAACCCAGCATTGTCATCTCCCCCCCATGTCTGGCTCAAGTATTCTCCCTCTTTCCCCCTACTACCCACTTCTCTGGTGCCCTCTGGTCTTTGTTCCAGGCCGACTGTTTGGCTCTCTCTAGTCCTAAGGCTTTATGGTGTCTGACATACATCGTTCCTCACAGCTAGGGCAGGGAGCACATGTGGTGAAGCTGACAGCCCACATGTCTGCTGAAGCATCACAGCAGAGTGCATATTTGCATCCCACAGGTCATGGATAGATAGTGTTTTGGTGGACCTGGATGGATTAAATATACATAGAAGAGTCCTTTCGTTTATGTGATCAGATTGTGCTGCTGTATCTGGGAGCTCCATTAGAGCTAATCTGTTAATGCACCTCAGTGGTAACTAGAGTGACTGTTTCTTCTGGCCCTGCCACAAAAGTGCCTCTGCACTGATCTGCATACACTAGCACTGCCACAGCACAGGATAATTAATTGGCCTCATTGTTTCAGGAGGACACACTGATGTAATTCTGGTTCCATATTGTCCTGCTAGACCAGTCCAGACAAGTGGGTTGTGTTCCCCTACCAGCAGACTGGTGGAGACAAAGAACTAATGAAAAGCCCAGGTTTCAATGACATCACTCCCATGCCTCTATTCGCCTCAGCCACTAGAGGTCTCTTCAGTATTTCTTTGTCTCCAGCAGATGGTGGCTGGATTTTCTCCACTTTGAAGAAAATCTGAATTGAGAGGAAAAGATCAATTTAAAAACTTGTGAATGACCACCTTGAAGGTGACTCTTTCACTTGAGTGTGACATGGGAGGCTCCACTAGACTGCGGTTTTTTTTGGTAGCCAGAGGAGGAGGGAAAATTGGTTCAACTCTGTACTCTTATCATGATAAGTGCCTGTTGAGCAACCAGAAAAATGGATGGATTGGAAGGATTTGGAAGAGTTCAGCAACTTCACACAGCCTCAATGCCCCCTTCCTCCTCTCCCCCCCACCCCCCCGCTCTCTCCTGAAGATTGCAGAAGCCTCTCAGAGGAATCTGCCTGCCATCCACTTTAATTGCAGTGCCTGCAAAGCAAAAGAAGCAGTTTCGGGGGAGTAGAGCTGAGCACAGCATGGATTTCTGCCTGGGGCTCTCAGAAAATGAGTACCAAAGTTTGACCTTGTCATTGTCCTTGTTGGGGGCTCCCGATTCCATCCATTTGGGGCACAATTCAGGGTGGACTGCTGGCAACCATTGGCATGGTGTGGGAGTTCCTACTGTTTACTGAACATGTTACTAGCACTTTTTACTATTGTGTGCCTAGCGGTTATGTGGTCCTAGCACGCGTTCTGCCTGAGCGGCCTTCTGGATTCTGTTCTTCTTGCATAGCAGCTTCTGAATCATCCCTGGAGAGCCCATTTCCCCCTCTCAGCAGGGGGATGCAGTTGGTCTGGCCTTGCCTGTCTCAGGGTAGGAGGTGGCAGATGGTGCTGTGGGTAAGGATGACTAGCCAGCCAGAGGGTCCAGTGACCATGCTGTTGGCCGCTCCCTTCCTCTAGGGGGTGGGCAGTGGCTATGTCTCCTGTTGTTGGTGGGTCATTTCCAAGAGGAGAGTTCCGGAACCAGGACTGTCCCCCCTGGAACTCTGTTCCTTTTGACTACAGTCCTGATCTTTATGGTATGGAAATTCAGACCCTGCAGCTCTGGGTGCCCCTGAGTGCAGTCTCGTGAAGGGCAGGCTGAGATTGGAAGCCCTGCTTTTATTGCCTCTGGCTAAGTGTCCCCGGTGAAGGTCGCCTCCTGGAGATGTGCAGCAGCTGGGGCCTGTCTGAGATCTGGTCTGCGACTTAGGCTCTGCTATGGATGATGAAGTGCTCTCGCCTTCATAGACTTATGAAGAGGCTGGTGTTCTCTGCCTGTTTTGGAAGGAGGAACTGGTGGTGTTGATTACCAGGGTCTTATCCATCTTGCACTTGGCGAATGCTCCAGACAAGGGATGCAAAATCTACTACATTCTTTGTGCTCCCAGGTGATCAAAGTATCTGGTCGAAGTGGGGTTCTCTGGATTCCTCACCTATGGGACTAAGGGTGTATAAAAATATGTACTCTCTTCTGAAGAAGGAGTGTGTTGTGTGGTTTGATATTCCCAAGATGGACACGCAGCCACGATGGTTACCAGATGGACCACCATTCCTGTGGAAGGCAGATCGGCCTTAAAGGATACTCTGGACCAGTGGTTCCCAAACTTGGGGTTGCATCATCAGTGGATGGAGTCACAGAAACATGGCCATTCCCCCATTTCTCTAGACTTTCAGTGTGACCTGTGACAAGTCACCAGTCAGCATTTGACCTGTGAGACAGTAAACATATATAGGCACTTTGTGTGATCTCTTCCAATTATTAAAAACTTCTTAAGAGGCAAGGCCAAAGATTTTGTCTCCCTCCTTTTAGTCATTGGTTTGATATTTATCATGTTTAATTGTTTATGTTTATATTTTCTTTTCTTAGTTCTTTGATGTTCACAACCCCTCTCCCCCCCCCCCCTTGTTACTGCATTTGGTATCATGCCAGTAGCTTTCAATAAGATATTTCATTTTGTTTTGTTTTGTTGCAGTTTGGAAAATAGTTTCCTTTAAGATAGGCACAAGAAGCATAAAGTGCCCTTATTGGTAAGACCACATGTGTTCCTTCTTCCTAGTCCATAAAAAAGTCCACAATAGTATTATCATCTTCACTTTTGAAATAAGTTCTTCATGTTCACTACTATAATGTTTTTTATATTTTACTTTTCTTTTATATGGGATGACGTTTCTTTTGTTTATCATTTGTTTATTATTTTTATATCTTTATAGTTGTTATATATCTTTATTGTTTGTAAGTGTTTTATTGTATTTATGTTTTTATATGAATTTTTGTGAAGGCCAATCCCCTGACAAAGGCAGTGCCGAAACACGGCCATGTCGGGAGGCCTCTAGCAGCCCCTTGGGTTGAAGCAATAAAATAAAGGTTATCTCACACCTTGCTGTAGCCTGGTGGTTTTCAGTAGATCCGTGCGAGTGTGCAGTGCTGTTTTTGGTTGGACGTCTGGTATATCTAATGGCCAGGGATAGTGCCCTGTTGATGTGACATGGCGTTCGATTTGGCTCCGATACAGGGCTGCAAACACATCTCCCAAAGCCGGATTGGCCAACTGGGCCATCTTGGAGTAGATGATGAAGGATCTGGGCAAGATAAAACCTTACCGCCTTCTGGAGGATGGTCCAAGGGGGCCTGTGAATTGAGCAGGAGCCCTTTTGCCATCAGTCTTCGTCTGTTCCCCATGGATGCACTGGTCAGACTCCCAGGGGTTTCAGATTCCCCTCGCTACTGGTCTGGAGGGCCTTCTTCCCCTCTGCTCCTGGATGTCGGGCTTGTTTTCAGCCCTTTTGGGAAGCATGTTGGGCCTCTCCCAGGTTGTGTGATGAAGATTTGGGGGCCCATTCCCTGGTTCCTCTAGTTGGGCATAGGCTTTGCCTCTTCTCTCAGGGATGGGCCTGGGTCACCAAGGATTGCTGGGTGCTAGACACCATTCAGTACGGATATATACTGGAATGCCAAGAGCTGCTCCTGAATATGCTTGTCATCTCCCCCTGTGAGTCTGTGAACAAAAGGACAGATGTCTGAATCACCTTGGGCAAGCTGCTGCTTTTCTTGGCAGTAGTGTCCGTTTCCTCAGATGATTGAGGAAAGGGCAGATGTGAGGTCCAACAACAACAAAAAAGAAAAGGATGGATCATTTCAGTCCACTCATTTGATGCAGAATAGCGCGGTATATAAGAGAATGTAAATAAATAAATAACTCTGGACCTCAAGAGTGTCAACGTGCACTGGTGCAGCCTGCGCTTCTTGATGGAAACTTTGAGATCAGTGCTTCCAGTGCAGCATATTATCATATCTTGATCCAGCAGGATCAGCAGAAGTGTCTGCATTTTATCGTGCTTGAGTCTCACTTTCAGTTTGTTGCACTCCCATTCAGAATCTCCACTGCCCCAAGGTCATTCTCCAAGGTCACGATAGTGGTGGCTTCAGTGCTATGGCACAAAGGAATTTGTGTGCACCCACATTTGGATGACTGTCTCATCTGATCCCATTCTCTTTCAGAGGTTTTCTCGGATAGTGACCCAAGTGGTGTCCTTTTTGGAAAGCCTTGGCTGGGTGATCAATCAGGGATGAGCCAGTTGATGGCTTCCCAGTCCCTGGAGTTCCTGGGAGAATGTTTTAATACTTGAGGGGACAGAGTCTTCCTGCCAGAGGGGAAAGCCAATAAGTTGTTGAATTGCTGGCGCTGTTCTGTTCACAACAGGCTCCTAGAGTCTGGGATTATCTTCAGTTCCTCGGATTGATGGTAACAGCAATTGAGATGGTGCTCTGAGCTCATGCACGACCTCTCCAATGGTTCTTGCTAATTCAGTGGTCTCCGAGTTCTCAAGAGTTTGAGCTCAGTCTTATGCTCCCAATAATGGCAAAGGCCAGTTAGTGGTGGTGGTAGCAGTCCTATCACCTGAGGTATGGTGTGCCTCTGGACGATTTCTCATGAATCCTTCTGACGACGGATGTCAGTCTCTTGGGCTGGGAAGCCCATTGCTAAGACCGTTTGGCCCAGCACCATTGGAACCATGGGGAAGTGGTGTGCTCCCATCAACTGCCTTGAGGTGAGGACCATCAGGGTGGCTCTTCTGCATTTCCAGCCACTGATCAAGAGCTGGGCGGTTCGAGTGTTTTCAGACAATGCCACAGTGGTGACATGTCAATCAGCTAGGCAGCACGAGGAGTGCTGGGGTAGCCCTGGAGATGGCTCTGTTTGCCTGGGCGGTGTGGCAAGGAGGCCTATCCGGAGTCCGGGGCAGGACCAAGAGACAGGGAATTCACCCTAGTAAAGGGCCTTCTCTCACCAAATCAGGGTAGGAAAGCCACAAACACCTCCAGGAATCAGAAAACTTCCACGTGGCCAACATTTCATGCTCCCCCTAGTGGAAGGAAGGGGAGAGGATACAGGACCCAGAACCCCTTAGACAGTGAATGCTCCAAGCACTCAGGTGCCCGAAGTCAGGCTGATTGCCATCACCTGAGTAGGGAGGAGTTGGAGCTAGAGCCCTGGAAGTATAAACCTAGGCCAGTGTATGAGAGAAGAGGAAGAGAAGCAGGAAGCCAGGGTGTCACAAGCAGAGGCACAGACACAAGCAAGGGAAGCTTAACTGCTGCTGAGCAGAGCAAAGGAACTGTGCTTCCAGGAGGAGAGAGTGCTAATTGGCATATAGCACGTCTGCAGGAGAGTTTGGAGCCAGGAACAAGAGAGACTCCAAGATTCCCCAGGAGGCTGTTAGCTGAGCACTGTGAGCAGGACAGGGAGTCAGAACCCATGCAGCTGGGAGAGCCTGAGGTAAAGCTGAATGATGAGGACACTCCCATGGACTGTTCCTTTTGCCAAGCTTTAAACCTGGGAACATAGAGAAAGCAAGCCAGTCATGAAAGAAACTCTTCCAGGAAAAAGGTACCCAAAGTCCACAAGCAGGGTGGCCGTGATTCCCACGTGTTTGTAAAGGGGATGTTTACGGGGACTAAGGAGCAAGCCTGAAACTGTGATAAGCTTGTTAATCACCTGCTGCTGGAACGAGGACACTGGGGTAAGCTGAAGTAGCTATTATAACCAAGCTTTCTTTTGCCCCTGGATTATATTTGTTACTTGGAAGATAACCAAGAAAGGTTTGAAGCTGAATAGAAGCTAAACTACCACAGACTTTAAATGTGATTTTGGTTTTTGTGCTTTAGCCCGCAAGGCTAAAAAGGGAATGCAATATCCTTGCTGTTCAAGACTGTGTATCCTGAACTATAGAGAACCTTTAAACAGCCATTTTTGTGTTTGGATTTGTTTTTGGACAATGCTCTGCTTCAAAGAGTCCTGAACACCTAATCCTGTATGTGGTATGAATGAACCATTGTGTACAAAATAAATTTCTGTTATTTGCCTTACCTCTTTAAGCCTAACTACAACTTTTTTCCTGATGATGCACCCATACAGCTAAACAAAGACTACATTTCCCAGAGGGCACTGCGGGGAAATAGTTTGGAAAAAGCTGAAAAAGCAGATAGCAGAAAGTTCCTCTATTAACCACGCCCCTCTAAGCTAGAGGCGAGTGGTGGTGGCGTGACAGCGGACAATGTGGAAGTGGACTTTCTCAGCCAGCACTTTCTGGATCCAGGAGAGTGGGAGTTCAGTCAAGACGCCCTTCAGTTGATTCTGCGCCACTGGGGTCGCCCCGAGATGGATCTGGTGGCGACCCACTCGAATGCCAAGGCATGCCACTTCTTCAGTTGCCACACAGAGATGAGGTCTGAGAACGTTGGTGCCCTGGCTCAGCCTTGGTCAAGTCAATGCTTGCTGTATGTGTTTCCTACATGACCCCTGGTGTGGTGTGTGATTCAGCTTATAGAGCGTGTCACCCGCAGCCCCCCCTAGTGGCGGCGTAGTTTTCCACAGAAGGGCTGGGGGACACAAGATTGTGATGATTGGAGTTGGACAGGTGCGAGGGTCAAGGGTGGCAGTCCCTTGTGCCGGCCTCGTAACCAACTTCCCAAAGAGAAACAAGTCCGCACGAAAATGGAGGGAAAATGAAAAGGCTTTATTTCCCCTTTTTGCACAAATGGTTCAAAACAGGATAAACGGATTGGATGGTATCACAACTGAACAAGTCCCTTGCATCAGGTTTAAACCATAAATGAAAAAGATCAAAGTAATGACTGTTAACTTCACAGTAGCTTAAGGCAACACAATATACTGCATTCATTTATTCATTCATAGAGCTAGGGATAAACTCCAGATTCTCTGCTGTGCAGTATGTGCATTCCATCGGCTGGTCAGACTCTTCGCCTGCAGATTCCACTTGCATGAATTCTACCTCTGACAGTTCTGAATCCGATGTCTCCACACAACTATACTCTGGCTTTTTAAAAGCTTGCTGTACTGTTTTCCAGTGTCTGGCAGATAGCTTAGGGCGTCGGTTTCTGGCCACTGGATAAAACAAAGGCTCCTCTTCAGTTAGAGTTTGTGATAAGGAAGCTTATCATAGCTCAGGAAGGAGCTATAGAAAAGGTGAAGTGACTCTGAACAAGCAACCTGTCAGTTCTGGTAGAAATAAGAAAACAGAATTTTCCCATAAAGACTACCAGTCCCAGAATGCACCAGGTTTCCAACAGCCATTAGAGGAGCTGAAGTGGGGAAACGTGTGTTCAATCAGGAGGGCTATGAGGTAATCCCTAAGCACTCATCTCAAAGGGCAGGGCCTGATTCAGCACAGCTGCCCTGTGTTAGGGAGGAGCACTCATCTAGGCAGAATAAGAGTAGAGTTTATTCTACCGATGACCATCTTCATGATCACCTTGGATATCCAGAGAATTGTCCTCAGTATCCTGAGAATCAGCTTGAGTTTGATCATCAGTTTCATCTGAAGGATCATCAGAAGCAGAAGCCAAACCGGACGGACAGAGAGGGAAAGAGACCCTTTGGAAGAGAAAAGCCTTTGAGAGGTCTAGAAGAGTCCAAAGCAGTACGTATACTGGGAGGTATTCCAAGGGCCAGCATACACCATTGGACTGGGGAAAGCCAGAGGAATGGTGCTGCAGAGCTAGGAATCACCTGTGAGGGAGACGGCTGCACGTGGAAGGGACCCTAAGACCTGTGCCAGAAGGTATGTGAAGAGAGATCCAGTGTCCAGGGATCTGGATTGGAAGGCTGGACATAAGAACTGGACTACATACTGGCCAGGCTATATAGAGAGGAACTCTAGCAGCAATGGAAGCTCAGGTATGAACACTGATCTATGCCCTAGCTATAACCTTGAAAGACAGCAGGGAAACAAGTATTCTCCTGAAAATGCTCCATTGAGAGATTCATCTGTGCCAATCCATGATATTGAACCCATGCTTGTTGAACAAGGGGGAATAATAGCAGATGAGGATCCTGTTTATATGGACTGCTCTCTATCTAAACGCCGTTGGTAACTTTCGGTTATAAAGTACAGCAACCATCACAAAGAAATACAAATTTGTTCTTTAATCTACTCAGAAAAGCTCCTGAAGCAGGATTTGACCCACACAGTGGAAGGCAAGCCAGCTAAGGGGTTTCTGCTGGTGACTGCTAGCAATTAAGCCTTACCTAATTGCTTGTGAGCTAGGAAGGGAATCACTTCTGTATCTATGTGGGAAGTAATCAGAAGTTAATCTGAAAAGAACAGTTTGTTTCTTGCTTTGTGGCTTTTCATTTGTTGTTTTCCTGATTTTGACTTTGTTTTTCCAAGTTAACACTGAAAGCAAGTTACCTGATTTTATGTGCTACCAAGCATATCTGTGTTGGGAGAAATAACCCCATAAATAAATATCTTATTGGCTTTACCCAAGAGCACAACTAAATTATTGTCAGCAGCTGTGTCTGGTGTGAATGAACTACATTGCCCACAATACCTTGCAAATCATATAGAAATATGCACTTGCCAAGGGTGTGAAGATTCTCACCCAGGCAGCCGTCTGACAAATGGCGTAGTTTTTCGGATTGCTTTTGCACAGAAGGGGATTTACTTGCTGAGGATTACAACTACAGTTCAAGTTTAAAGCTGGAAAAAAAAAAGATTTTTCCCTCAACTGCACTTTGGAGGAGAAGTAGATGTCCCAGGAGGAAAAGACCCTGTGCAGAGCTGGATTCATCACTGAGACAAGGTAATAAGTACCTGGGCATGTCTAGTGGTGGATGGGAGTAAGCACAGGGTAATTGAAAAAAAAAAGAGTGTAGAAAAAAAACACCTGTTTGGAAGGTGGTGCACTGTGTTTTTGTCTTTGTATTTTCTTACAGGGTTCAAGATGGATCCAAAGGAACTAGCTCAGTGGATGGCAGCCAATTCAGCAGGCAGCAGGAGCTAGCACAGCAGGCTCAGGACACTGCTATGAGAGCCTTAATGGACCAGCAGAGGCCAGTGCTTGATCTGGTGCAAGCCCTAGTTGAGCTGAAGAACCAAAGTGGAACAGATGCAAGACCAGCAGTGAATACTGGTACACCACATGTGGACAGTGTGGGACTCAATCAAGGGATTGGGGCATTTAGTTTTGGGAAGCTAACTCCAGATGATAATGTTGATGATTTTCTAGAGTCTTTTGAAAGAGTGGCACAAGCATTAGCATGGCCAGAGACCCAGTGGGCAGTAAGGCTGGCAGCCTCATTAACTGGAGAGGCGCTTGCAGCTTACAGAGCAATGCCAGCAGCCCAGGCTTTGAATTATAAGGATGTAAAGGCTGCTATTAGAGATCGCCTAGGGTTGTCTATTTCAGAGTATAGGCGAATGTTTAGAGCTACTACATTGAGAGTGGGTGAAACACCCAGGGTCTGAGTCAGAGAATCAGAGGTTTAGCTGTAAAATGGTTGGAGCCTGAGCAAAAGACGGTAGAAATGTTATTAGATATTATAATGCTTGAACAATTTATGTCTGGGGTGTCTAAAGATTTGCACACTTTCCTTATACAGCAAAATTGCCAAAATCTTGGAGAGGCAACCATGCTAGCAGAGAGGTTCTTGGAAGCCACGTAGGCTTGCCATAGAATGGGTGGCCCTCTGAAGATTGGTGCTGAGGCTAGATGTGCTGTATCAGAAAAGAAAATAATTAAAAATGTTTCTGAAAATGAATGTACTGTATCAAACCAGATGACACAGTGGAATAGAAAGAAATGTTTCAAGTGTGGAAAATGGTGACATTTAGAAAAGAGATGCCAGCCACACACTAGCTTAGTGGGTGTGGATTTAAAACAGCCCAAAGAAGGATTTCTTTTGATGGTTGATGTGCAAGGAATTACCACAAATGCTTTGTTAGACTCTGGGGCAGACCAGAGTATGATGTCAAAAAGGCTTTGGAAGAGGATAGAGGCCCAAGAAGGATTTGTGCCTAAAACCCCTGAAAGCCAAGTTCACATCAGATGCATTCATGGTGCTGCAACATCATATCCCACCTATAGGCTAAAGGTTAAGTGCCTGGGGGGACAAGAGGAAGTCCTGTTAGCAGTGGTGCCTAGGCTACCCTTTGATTTGGTTCTAGGAAGAGACTGGCCAAGATTTAAGCAGGGTCTAGTGGAAGGACTAGGAAAGAAGGAGGGAGAAGGTTTAATGGTAATAGCTCCCGGGCCTTTATTTGGAAGTCCTCAGACCCCAGCTAAAAAGATGGTTAAGCGTCCAGAAGACCAAGCTACCCTAAAGCATACATTCGTCCTAAAGTACCATAGGGTCACAGAGAAGGCCCAAGCTCCTAAGCGGGCAACCCCTCAAGCTGCTGGGTTTGACCTGTGCAGCATAGAAAATGTGACTGTACCTAGCCAAGGGAGAGCCCTGGTTGACACCGGTCTCCAAGTGGAAATACCTATTGGATGCTATGGGAGAGTAGCCCCAAGGTCCGGATTAGCCCTTAAATATTTCATCGATGTGGGTGCGGGAGTAATTGATCCCGATTACAGGGGCAATATTAAAGTTCTGTTATTTAACTTTGGACAGAATGATTAACACGTGAAGACAGGAGACAGAATTGCCCAATTGATCTGTGAGAGGCTGGGTTTTCCACCTGTGGAGGAGGTCACATCCCTGGAGAATTCTGAACCTGGAACCAAAGGCTTTGGTTCTACTGATGTCAAAGGGGTTAAAAGTCTAGCTGCCACCTGTGCCCGAGAGAGGGAGGGGAATGAAGAGGAAGATTTGGGACCCCAGGTATCTGATTGTAAAGAAAAATCAGAGCCCCAAATAGGTGAGGACCTGACAGTGGTACAACAGGAAGAAATTAGGAAGTTGCTTAAAGAATTCCCAGATGTGTTGACACCCATACCTGGGGAGACACATTTGGTTGCCCATGAAATAATAACTCCACCTGGGAAATTAGTTCGTCAAAGGCCATACCGCTTGCCTGAAGCCAAGAGACAGGAAGTAGTGGCACAAGTCCAGGAGATGTTGGACATGGGAGTAATAGAGTTGTCAAAGAGTCCCTGGAATAGCCCCATAGTCCTGGTGCCGAAGCCTGATGGATCTTTAAGATTTTGTATTGACTTCCGGCAGGTAAACGCCATATCAGTTTTTGATGCATATCCAATGCCAAGAATTGAAGAGCTGTTGGACCAGCTGGGACAGGCTCAATACTTAACCACAATTGATATGACAAAAGGATATTGGCAAATCCCTCTCACCAGGGAGTCGAAGCCGAAGACTGCGTTCAGCACCCCCGTTGGCCTTTTCCAGTTCAAGAGGATGCCTTTCGGACTGCATGGAGCAGCGGCTACCTGCCAAAGGTTAGTGGATCAGGTACTTCGACCCCACCAAAATTATGCATTTGCATATATGGATGATGTCATAATCCATAGTAACACCTGGGCGGAGCATCTAAAGAGGATCAGGGCAGTCTTGTGCTCCATGTAGCAAGCGGGAATCACTTTAAACCCGAAGAAGTGTGCCTCTGAAAGGGAGACATAGGCAGTTGCGTAGGTATTCTGCTAACATTGCCTGTCTACCCTTTTTTTCTTCCATGTGTTTGCCCTGTTTCTGCTCTTCATATATCATAAAACTCATGTACGAACCGTGCATTCGTGATGCGCTAGCAAGGTGGTTGCAATACCCCTGTTCAGAGGCAGGCGGAGTTGCACCCATGCTTGTGGCATCTTTGTGCCCCAAGAGTGCAAGCATGGTTGCGCTAGTGGCATTTGGTACTTCTTGCCCACTTCTTCCCCAACTCCACCTTAACCCCACCTATCCATGTGCTGCTCTGGTAGCACGGTGGTTTTTAGCATGGGCACCTTTCAGCATGTGTTCCCAACCTGAAAATGCACATTAGCCCCTCGCTAAACCCCATACTACCAGCTACCGCACTTCAGTAAAGATGCCCCTGAGACTTAAAAGTTAATGCCGAGTCCAAAATGAAACATAACGTCCACATGGACTCTTGTAGCTGTAATGGTGACCCTTGGATCCGGAGGACCAGGGCTGGTAAAGCTATTAAGCTGCCTAACCACATAGGTTTACATTTCTGGATATTTAAGACTAAATTTAGACCCTGCAGCCAGTCTTCTACTGCTGTTAAACATGTTTCCTCTGGAAGAATAAGTGATACAGGTAAATTTTCACTATGTCGAGAATCATCCCCTTATTCATTGACATATAGCCCTTAACTCCTGAATAGCGCAGTCTCACACAGTTGGAGCCACAGCACCAGAGAGAGGACCCATCTCTCATTGACATTTTTACTCACTTGAAATTACTTTTACCAACATGTCATTTTTTTAATTGCCTTGATCACAGCAGCATTTCAGCAGTTCTTGTAATAAGCAAAGGTTTAGCACTGCCAAATCCCTGCACTAAGCACAAACACAGTACTGCCACATCCCTGACCTGCAGCACCCCCGCTGTTCCTACACTAACATATACCTCTCACTGCCACATCCCTGACCTGTAGCAACCCCGCTGTTCGTACACTAACATATACCTAGCGCTGCCATATTCCTGACCTGCAGCACCCCCGCTGTTCTTACACTAACATATACCTAGCGCTGCCATATTCCTGACCTGTAGCACCCCTGCCGTTCGTACACTAACATATACCTCTCACTGCCACATCCCTGACCTGTAGCAACCCCGCTGTTCCTACACTAATATATACCTAGCGCTGCCATATTCCTGACCTGTACACCCCCGCTGTTCCTACACTAACATATACCTAGCGCTGCCATATTCCTGACCTGTAGCACCCCTGCCGTTCATACACTAACATATACCTCTCACTGCCACATCCCTGACCTGTAGCACCCCCGCTGTTCCTACACTAACATATACCTAGCGCTGCCATATTCCTGACCTGTAGCACCCCTGCTGTTCCTACACTAAGCATACATCTAGCACTACATTATTCTCAATCTGCAGCACCTCTGCTCTCCCTACACCATTAAGTGTACAGGCAGCACTGCCAGGGTGTCACATGCCTGAACTGAGGTTTCTATTTGCTAGATAACATGAATCTGAGGATAGGAACCCCATACCTTTATATGCCCTCCTTCGTATTCATACGGAAAGCGACAGTCCACCACGAAGTACCGCTCCACCACTTGGTCATATTGTCCATTCATCAGGGAAGCCACCTGTGTACAAAAGGAAGAGCATATCAGTTTGTGTATGTGTGTTTATTTATTTTATTTTATTTAAAAGGATTTATATCCCGCTTTCTCCTGAAATCAAAGCGGTTTTGACTTCACACGAATCAGAATCAGAATAAAGAGTGCAGGGGTGTCGGCATCTAGTGTTTATCTAGTAGTGAGTGTGTAGGTGTAAGAAAGGTGTAACTTGATTGTAAGATGTAATATCTACAGTGTGCTATATACAATGTGTTCCTTATAGACTGTGATAGCTCTTGTTAGATAACATGAAAATTATCCAATTGTATATGGGTTTTTGAAAGCTTTCTCAGATGTCAGTATGGAAGTATAGCAGACGATATCTCTAAAAAATCTACAGGTCAGATTCGGCAGCTTTTGTCTGGCTAGCAACCACTGATTGTGACATCATTACAGACAGCCTGGGCACTATCCAGATTGTGCTGGACGGTCCGTGGACAGAACGGTGGAGGAGCCGTGAATTATCTAGATAGCTATCTGCCTATCTTAGGATAGAAAAAAGGCCATCCTAAGTTATCTGGAGAGCAGTGATGAAGCGCCGGCACTGACCACCTTATCTGGATATTCAGTGCTGGTCACTATCTAGATCAGCCCTGGATATCTGGATTGTATTTAAACATTGTGGCCAGCATTTTAAAAAAACACCAATCTCAGTTTAGATATTGATTTGCTAGTTTTCATCCTCTTTTTGTCTGAATGTGTATGTGACAGAGAAATAGAAGTTAATGAATAAAAATAAAAAAAATCTCCCCAAAAATATATGATGATATCTTTTAATTAGACTAACTCAATATATTTCTTGACTAGTTCTTTTTGGCCTGACAAAGAGGGTGTCAGCTCCTGAAAGCTACTAATAAAATATCTTGTTAGTACAATAAAACAGTATTACCTTATATTTTTTTGTGAAGAGATTTTCAGCGCTGACGACTAGTACAATTAAAGTGGCTGGTTATCGTCACTTTAAATTTGCCCCGAATATTCAGTGCCCTAGATATTCAATGTGATACTCAGCCACTGGCTGGATTGCAAAACCGGCTAAAGTTAGAACAGCCATTCAGCTGTCCCAACTTTAACCAGTTAGGGTTAACTGGGCAGCAGCCCCTGCTCTGCTTACCACAAACCACATAAATGCCTTTGAATATCCCCCCTTTGTTTTATTTATTAATCTATTATTTTCTGTGAATTTAAGTGGACTAACAGGGCACCCACACTGTGGCACAGAGACACCGTTAGGCCTTCAGGAACATGTAACACAGTGGCTGTTGGTAGATAAAGGCATCTTATATTTGCAGAAATGTTGTGCTAGAAAGTTCTAAGTTATGGCCCCCACCTTATGGAAGTCTCTGCATGAATTAAAGTATAGAAAGGAGGTAGAAAGGCTTTTTCAGATGGCTAATACAAAAGAGTATGGTTTTGGCAGCATAAAAGGTTTTAAAGAATAAAGGATTTATGGCTGTTTTATTTTATGATATGATGACAGTTGGATCATGTGTTTTATGAATATGTTGATTGCAAACCACTTTGGCTTGTGTGATGTTAACAGTAAATAAATTAAATAAACACATCTATTTCAAGAATACTTCATTCGGACAGAAATAACTTAGAGTAATTCTGTGATGAAAACAATTAGACGGAGGTCTTCCCACTGTTACCATTTTGAACCCTCAAATCCTCGAAGAATTAAATAGTAATTCTACTTATATTTTCGTTCACAAATATTGTATATAGTTAATTATATAGCATGTATGTTAACATGTTCTCTTCCCTCATGTAAACTGTTTTGAATTATTTATTGAGTTATCTTAAAACAATGACACCTTTTAATGTTCTAATGTTATTTTCTTACTGTTTTATGTAACTGCTAATCCATGCAGAGTTAATTGTTAAATGTAAACCGCTGCTGATCACTGGAAGGAGCGGTATAAAAATGTAATCAAATAAATAAAATGAACAAATAAATAAAAGGCTCCAACCATATCACCTGCTTGCATTTGCCCCTGTACACTCTAGTTGAGATCCAGCTCTCTCCTTTTTTTTTTTAGTGCCATCAAGTCAGTGTTGACTCATAGTGACCCAGCTACCTCTGGGTTTTCTTGGCAATGTATCACTCGAAGTAGGTTGGCAGCCTTTTCTTCTGAGGCAATGGAGGGTAAAGTGACTTGCCTGAGGTCACAAGAAGTGCCATTGGGAATTGAACCCTTGATCTTCTGGGTACTAGGCAGGGGCGGCCCAAGGGGGGTGCGGGGCCATGTGCGGAGACTCGGTGCGGGGCCTCATTTGCATAAGGGGCCTCATTTGCATAACTATTTGCATAATGTTACCATACACTAACTTTTAGTAAACATGCTTCTTCATGAGTGTATGGATAAAGAAAGACTAAAAGATTTCTACATTACTATAATACAGTGCCAACCGCCAGGCACATTAGGAACTACTACAAACACTGCCCATTTAAACCCATAGCAAACCTGCCGTATCCTAACAGCACTACAAGGACTCATAAAACACCATACCATACCTATCAAAAGGCAACACTGCAAATATTAAACCAATACATTTCAGAGAATAACAATACATGACCTACTGGGGAAAGAGAACAAGTGGCAATGTCAAATAGGAATTATATAAACAGAATACCTCAGCTCAGTTACACATGCAGAACATACACCATCACCAAACAAGGAATCACAATTTAGAAACAGGAAGACAATAATTAAACTGGGAACCCCAAAAGCCAAGCTTGGAATGTACAACACTGTAGAAATAAAACTATAAATTAATTTCCTCTTGTACTAAACAAAGCACCGACGTTAATGATGCACATTTCCCAGAGCTGACATATTCCAGTTAATAAATTCAAAATAAAGAGATATCTTTGTACCTTTCGTGCATTTTTTTTCAGTTGCAATTGTTCAGCCACTTTCTTCTGGTTTATTTGTGTCTTCTGCTAACTCTCCATCGTCTGCTGTCCACTGGTCCTTTCTTCAATCTTCTAGTTTTTTTCCATTCTACCTCTACATCTGTTTTAACATACTAATCTTTCTCCTTTTGCTCTTTCCTCATTCCTACTTCATCCACTCAAATTTTACCCCTCCATTCTCAATCCCCACTTACTCTCCCAACACCCGGCCAATTGTAGATTTTTCTTCCCTCCCACACAAAATATTTTCCCCTCTCCATTTCAATCTCCCAGCCCCATCCCCTTCTAATCTCCCCCAACATCAGCTCCCTTCTAGTTCCAGCCCCACCCAGTATCCGCTCCCTTCTAGTCCCCCCATCAGCCCATTTCCAGTCCTAGCTCCCCCATCCATTTCCAGTCCTATACGAGTCCCTTCATCAGCTCACTTCCAATACCAGCCTCCCATCAGCCCATTTCTAGTCCTTTCCTAGCCCCACCATCAGCCCATGTCAAATCCTAGCTCCCCTCCACTCAGCCCATTTCCAATCCAAGCCCCCCATGAGCCTACTTCCAGTTCTAGCCCCTCCATGAGTCCATTTCAATCCAAGCCCCCACCACAGCCCATTTCCAATCTTAGCTCCCCCCAACACCCAATTCCCAGTCCTATCCTAGCCCCTCTCCATCAGCCCATTTCCTGTCCTAGCTCCCTCCCATAAGAGCCCATTCCAAGCCCCCCTTCCCATCGGCTATTTGCAGTTCAAGCCCCCTTCCACTCAGCCCATTTCCATTCCAAGCCCCCCTCCCCATCAGCTATTTGCAGTTCAAGCCCCCTTCCACTCAGCCCATTTCCATTCCAAGCCCCCCTCCCCATCAGCTATTTGCAGTTCAAGCCTTCCCTTCCACTCAGCCCATTTCCAGTCCTAGCAACCCCCCAACCCATTACCAGTCCTAGCCCCCCATAGCCTATTACCAGTCCTAAGCCCCCATCAGCCCACTCACAGTCCTAATCCCACCAGCCCATTTCCAATCCTAACCCCACATCACCCAATTTTCAGTTTAAGCCCCCCATAGCCCATTACCAGTCCTAACCTCCCCATCAGCTCACTCCCAGTCCTAATCCCATCAGCCCATTTCTAGTCCTAACCCCCATCACCCAATTTTTAGTTTAAGCCCCCCCATGGCCCATTACCAGTCCTAATCCCATCAGCCCATATCCAGACTTAGCTCCCCCATAGCCCATCACCACTCCTAACCTCCCACCCCCCAGCCCAGGGAAAATTTAAAATAAAAAAAACTGTCTGCTGCCGGGGCCGGGGCCGGGGCCGCCGCGGCAGAATCGAGTGTGCCGCGGGGCCCCCCCTGCCCGGCAGAGCCTGCCCTCCCCTGCATCAGCTCCCTCTTTGCAGCTGCAGTCACACAAGCCGGCTTTCAGAGCGCGAAGGGAGTTTCCCTTTCGTAGCTCTGTTAAACCCACGGGGGCTGATGGGAACTTCCCATCAGCCCCCGCGGGCTTATCAGAGCCGCGAGGGAGAAACTCTCCCCTCGCGCTCTGAAAGCCGGCGTGTGTGACTGCAGCTGCAAAGAGGGAGCTGATGCAGGGGAGGGCAGGCTCTGCCGGGCAGGGGGGGGCCCTGCGGCACACTCGATTCTGCCACGGCGGCCACGGCCACGGCCACGGCCCCGGCCCCGGCAGCAGACAGTTTTTTTTATTTTAAATTTTACTTTTAGATCAGAATGTTTTTTGCGCGGGGCCCCCTGAAATGCGGGGCCCTGTGCAAAAAACATTCTCGCTCAATGGACGGGCTGGCCCTGGTACTAGGCAGTTGCTCTAGCCACTAGGCTACTCCTCCTAGCCATACCTTTATTACTGCCCTTGCTGTATGTCCCAAGTGTCTTTCCATTCATCTGTAACATCTTTCTCGGTACAATGGGTTTGCTGTGTTCAGCACTCCCTGCTCCATGCTGGCATTTAGTCTGTCATTCTTTTTTGCATCTTGAAATAGTCATAAGAGTTTTGGTTGTTTGAGTTTGTGGGAAAAAAGAGCTTCTATTAGTAATCTGTGATCCAACATTAAAATCATCGGTAGTACCCGAAGACTGGAGAGTGCCCAGTGTAATGCCAATTTTTAAAAAAGGTTCCAGGGGTGATCCAGGACACTACAGACTGGTGAGCCTGACATCGGTACTGGGCAAAATGGTAGAAACCATTAGAAAAAACAAAATTACTGAACATGTAGGTAGTCATGGTTTAATGGCAGAAAGCCAACATGGATTTAGCTATGGAAAGTCTTGTCTCACCAATCTCTTATATTTGTTTGAAGGTGTGAAGAAACAGGTAGATAAAGATGAGCCAGTTGATATAGGGGTAGGTTCTGGTTTATGTTTATCGGGAACCAGACGTCTATCCCCGCTAAACGCCAGGGTGTTGCTGCAGCTGACAGAGCTCCCTGCACGTACAGGCAAGATGTGCAGGGAGCTCTGTTTGTGGGTGGGAGGGGGTAGACCGTAGGTGGAATGAGAGTGGGCAGTGAGTGGGAACCTGACCCCGGATGTACAGGGCCAATTCCAAAGCCAGCCCTGTACGCCCAGGATCAGCAATTTAGACGGGGGACTTATTCCACCTCAGAAGTGGAATAAGCCCCCTTAGATGGCAGGACATATCTGCTCCGGGACAGGAAAGGGAGGTAAGGGGGTAGAGGGAGTACCCCGCTGCCTGACCCTGGCTATGGCAGGCCCTTTTGGGGGTCAGGCTGTGGGAAAAGGACATTTGTGGGGTCCACCAGTGATAATGGCTCCTGCATGGAGCTGCAGCGGCATGGCAACAGGATGCCATGCCACCGCCGCTCCATGCAGGAACCTGGCTGGGCTAGTCACGTAAGTGTCGGGACATCCGGGGTGCCTGAATCAGGGTGCATCCTGGACGTCCCGGCTTTATGCCATGATTCTGCTTCCATGGGGCCATGTAGCCCCCCGCGGGAGCAGAATTGAGTACATCCCTGAATGGCCCGGGGATGCATATCTTTGATTTAGCTTCATAGTGTTTCTGGATTTTAAGAAAGCCTTGACAAAGTCCCTCATGAAAGACTCTTGGGGAAATTTAAAAAACATGGGATGAGAAGCAATGTACTATTGTGGATTAGGTACTGGTTGAAAGATAGAAAACAGATAGTAGGGCTAAATGGCCAATTTTCTCAATGGAGAAAGGTGAATGGTGGAGTACCCCAGGGATCTGTGCTGGACTGGCTGTCTTTTAACATATTTATAAATGACCAGGAAATGGGAATAACGAGTGAGGTGATCAAATTTGCAGATGACACAAAATTATTCAAAGTTGTTAAAACACAAGAGGATTGTAAAAAATTGCAAGAGGACCTTGAATTTGGGAGATTGAGCGTCCGAATGGCACGTGACGTTTAATATGGACGAGTGCAAAGTTATGCACTTAGGGAGAAACAGCCCAAACTATGGTTACATGATGCAAGATTCTACATTAGGAACCACCACCCAGGGAAATGTAATCATCATCTTGGAGAATATGATAAAACCCTCTGTCCAGTGTGCAGCGACAGCCAAGAAAACAAATAGAATACTAGGAATCATAAGTAAATGAATGGAGAATAAAGCCAAGGATATTATAATGCTTCTGTATTGCTCCATGGTACGACTGCACCTTGAATATTGTGTACAGTTCTGGTCACCATATCTTAAAAAGGATATAGCAGAATTAGAAAAGGTACAGAGAAGAGCTACCAAAGTGGTAAAGAGGATGGAAGGATATCCCTATGAGGAAAGACTTAAAAGGTTAGAGGTCTTCAACTTGGAAAACAGACGACTGAAGGGAGATATGATAGAGGTCTATAAATAATTAATGGAGAAGAATGGGTAAATGTATATTGTTTTTTTACCCCTTCGAAAAGTAGAAAGACTAGGGGACAAGCAATGAAATAACAATGTAGCACATTTAAGACTAAATGGAGAAATATTTTTTCATTCAACACATGATCAAGCTCTGGAATTCGTTACCAGAAGATGTAGTAAAAGCTGTTAGTGTAGCTGAATTTAAAAGCAGTTTGGAAAAGTTTCTGGAAGAAAAGTCCATAAACCATTATTAAAGAGGACCAGGGAAATCCACTCCTTACCCAATGTACAAGCAGCATGGAATCTGTGTACCTTTTTGGAACCTGCCAGGTACTTGTGACCTGGATTGGCCACTGTTGGAAACAGGATACTGGGCTTGATGGAGTGTTGGTCTGACCCAGTATGGCATATCTTATGTTCTTATGCTCATTATGTTCTAAGATGAACTAGGGAATTTTTGAGCCTGTGAACGCTCTCTTCAACTTGGTGTGTAGTGCATCAGCATAGTCTGAAGGCCAGTGGGATGACTGCGTCCACATGGAGGAGTAGCCTAGTGGTGAGAGCAGTGGTTAAGAAACAGTAGAGTCAGAAATCTCCACTTCTCCCACTTATCTTCCTTGTGGTCTTAGGCAAGTCAATTCACCATTCATTACCTCAGATACAAATTTAGATGTATTTTTGGGGGTTTATTATACAGCCTGATAACAAAACACAGGGTGAGTTAAAATATAAAACATCCATTACATAAATAAAAAAATTCATAAGACATAGCAGAACATCAGATAAAACACAATAACTCAGTAACCCACCCTATTTAAAATGCAACCATCACTTCTTCCAGTGTCCTGCCTTGACTGCTTCTGCTTCCATGAATCACTTCTTTTATTCTTTATTTAAATAGCTTTATACCACTGATCACTTAGCTCTAAACCAGGGGTGTCAAACTCAAATACACAGTGGGCCAAAATGTAAAACTTGAACAAAGTCGCGGGCCAGCATTGAACAAATGAACCTTTTAATATGGACCCAAACAAGATTTGCTTTAACATTGAATATGAAGCAACACTTATTACTATACAATTTATAACTTAATAGTTCAGATATGCAAAAACCAATTTCAAATAAAAAAAAACATCAATGACATTCATTTATTAAATAAGATTTAAATAATAATTTGGTATAGCCTCGCGGGCCAAATATAATTACACTACGGGCCAAATTTGGCCCGCGGGCCAGAGTTTGACACCTATGCTCTAAACGGTTCACAATGCACATAAACATAACTACACAAACAACAAATAACACTGATGCATTCTCGCAGGTGCACAATCCCATAACCATATGTGATACGAATGTGACATGCTTTGCCATGAATGGAATGGATACAGCAGACATGTAGCTATTGGGAGTTATTATAGGGCATAACAGCTTGCAGAATGGCCATAGTAGTCCTGTAAGATATTAGGGGTTATTTTAGAGCATACACAGCTTGCCTGTGAGATATTAGGGGTTATTATAGGGCATAAACAGCTTGCTTGAAGTGGTCTGAACTAGTATAGTGAGTCAGAAGCACTTCTCTGTACATAAATTGTGTATGAAATCTATATCCAATCATAATCATGAGAATTTTGCTTTCACATGAAGCTCACGCTGTAGTATCCAATGAAAACACATCTCTGATAGAAAACAATTACTGAAACTTGTATATCAAATGTGGAACTTTCCAAGGAGAGGGGAACCGTACTGCACCAGAGACAAAGCAATTCTGTTTTGGCAGCTTTCCCGGATTCCTTCATCGTGGAAAGTTCCTCCGATCGCTGAAGTGACACTACAATATCCGGTATATATATTGATGCATTTCATTTCATGCTAGAACTTATTAGTCATTTTATGCTAGAACTTATTATGTTAGAACTTATTAGAACTTACTTATATGCATTGTATGACTTATAATCTTTTATTTACTATGCAATAAACAGTAGCTTAGTATTACTATCTAAATTGTGCCTGGTTTGGATGTCAGTGAGGACTCAGAGTGATTTGTTATAGTAATACATAATGGCGACGAGAGTGGGATGTTAGGTGACTTAATTGATGTTGCAGCCGGGTGATTTAATCGATAGAGAGGCACGCAGTGCACGGCGGAGCTCTGTGTCGATTGAATCCCATTTGGCAGAGTGCCAAGAAAATCGCTGTTTTGGCAGAGTGCCCAGACATGTTTAAAAGCAAGAATAAAAACTTTAGTGCTAGCCAACCCATCCCAGGATGAACGGATACTTACTTATAGACTTTAGCTTTGCAATTAGGGGATAATGGGTTTGTAGAATCATGGAATGCATTATTTTTTTTTTTAAGGTTAGCAATGCCCCTTGATGTGGAAAAAGTACTCAAGGGGCCCCCCAGGAAACTGGGTGATGCAGTTACCCCAGGGAGACAGACCTGGGTGTTGTTAGCAATACCCCTTGATGTGGAGAGAGTACTCAAGGGGCCCCCCCGGGAAACTGGGTGATGCAGTTACCCTAGGACAGACCTGGGTGTTGTTAGCAATGCCCCTTGATGTGGAAAAAGTACTCAAGGGGCTCCCCGGGAGACCAGGTGATGCAGTTACCCTAGGACAGACCTGGGTGTTGTTAGCAATGTCCCTTGATGTGGAAAAAGTACTCAAGGGGCCCCCCGGGAAACCGGGTGATGTAGTTACCCCAGGAAGACAGACCTGGGTGTTGTTATCAGCCTATCAAAAGGTTCACTCCCAGCTGCAGAACAGGCAGCTGGAATTGAGCCACGTTGAGCACAAACTGCTAGAAGCAGAAGGGAAAGTAATAGTTTTGGAATGCCATCAGAAGCTATTGCAGGATAAGCTGGATCATTATCAGGGGATAGCAGAAAAAGCCACAGTAAAAATAGCACAAAATAAATACAGAAAGAGGAAAGGTAAGGTTAACAAACAGAAAGTATATAAAGCAGTGGCTACTGCCACCACAGAATGGGACCCAGATAGGTGGGATGGAGATATTTGGAATTCCTCAGACCCGGATGGGTGCTTGGGGGAAGAAGTGAAAGAAGAGTTACTATCTAGACAAGCTCAGCCCGTTAGTAGGAGACAGGAAAAAACTGTATTGGGGCCTGGAAGACGCCCTATACGTGGTAATGATGGGCAACCCATACAGCAGATGGGGCCCGGAAGGGAACCGCTGCTGGGGCCAGATGGGCAGCCCCAATATCTCACTGAATTAGTCCCTCATACACGAATGAGGACCACTGTGGAGGATTTTACACAGGCAAAAGTAGATGATATACTGACCCGGTTCTGCCAGCAGCCAGGAGAAGGGGATTTGCAAAGGCTGGTTAGGGTCTATGATACTGGAGGGAGAGGAGTGAGTTTAGATGCCCAGGATGTTTTGCGGTTCATTACACTAAGCTGTGAGTCTGTGATACAGAGGGCAATTCAACAGTATTTTCAGGATCATGTGGGGGTAGGGACTCAGAATTTGTCCCAAATTCTGGTAGCTGGGTATTTGGACAAATACCCCAATGAGACAGATATGCCAATTTCGGAGAAACCATGGTTTACATTGCAGGATGCATATATGCCCCTTGACTCACTTGATTGTTTGTTTAATTCCCAAGCAGATGAAGCAGCTTCGATATCAGTGGCGGAAACTACGCAGCCGATTGAGCCGTATCCTTCTGAAAAAACGGTATGGCTTCAGGGTACAGCCCTTTGGGCACACCGAAAAAGTGGTCACTTTGGAGAAAAAGCCACCTTCAGGTGGGCTCAAAGTAGGGGAATCCCATTAACCCTTGATATCATCAAGGAAGTGATCAGTCACCGCCCTGTTTGCCAGCATTCCCAGCAACGGGCGGTGCCTCACACAGGGATGGGGCATATTGGACGTGGACTACTGCCAGGGCAGATCTGGCAAATGAAAAAGGTTTTGGGTCCACTAACAACGTCAAAGTGGGGGCCAAAATATGGATTCATGAAACTCAAGGACCGCCATCACCTGGGGAGGTTATTGCTGTAAGTAAGGATAAGGTGTTGCTGGTAATGTGACCTGGAAAGGAGCAATGGGAATATATCCCCGAAGACAAGTGTTATTTAAGAGAATAAGGTATATCTTTTGTATTTCAGACCCCGTTCCTTGGCATCCTTTCATTATGTTGGTGGGTATCCCTAAGTGAAATATGGACCCCTGGAGAGCTGTTAATCAACCAAACCTCGAATCAAAATGTACTGGAGCTGGAAGAATGCCACCACAGAGCGACAACAAGATAATTTCACCTGCCCTGCCAGGCAATGATGTAAGATCCTGAATCTCACTACTTCCGGACAATTGTGGGCAGGCGCCCCTCAGGCGGGGGGTTATCAGACGGCATATGCATTACACCAAGAAAATGGGACGATTAAACTTTAGCATAATGCCGGAGCTGGCATTAATGATGCATTGACTTTACAGATTCGATGGGCTCCCACCATTTGGCACCAGTCAAAGAGCATGCAGCTATTTCTTCTGGACTTTTGAACTTATTTACAAATGCTACTCAATATACGTTGAATATGTCAGAAAACATAACCTACTTTGCTAATTGGACAGTATGTACTTTGCAAGCTATGATAATTATTGCACAACGTGATCGATTTCAAGCCGGACTTCTATCCGGAAATGAACAAATTTGGAAACAAATATTGAATGTCACTAATGAATGGTTGATGTATAGTGCTTCTAAAATGCAGTGCAATGAGACTAGTTGCACCGGACAAGCTACCATATATAATGTAACTAAGATGCAAATGTGTAAATTCATAGTATCCACTTGTACTGAGGTGATAGGAGGAACAATCTGTCGCATCCAATCTAGTGTATATGAACCTTGCTTATTGCAGAATAGTGTTAACATGTGCAAATTCAATATGCCACCAGTTTATGAATACTTGATTGAAATAGCTCCACAAGAAGTATGCATGGTAGTCAATACTGAAGTTATACCTAAGATGATTCTTCCCTTTGTGGGTTGTTTGAAGAATGTAACTACACTACGGTGGCATATTGAAACCTATTTACTTTATGCTGTTACTCATAAAGCTGTACATCATTATTGGACGCCCATACCAATTGATGTCCCGAATTGGGATCTAAATTTGACAAGATTACATAAGCTGTTAAATGATTCTGCGTTGCCGCATGATCATTTATTACGATTAAACAAGACCATTGCAATGCACCAAGTGCATACCGTGCTGATGGCAGATAACTTGGCATACCTAGGATCCAGTATTGCCAAGGCTACCTCCCATCATTGGTATGACATTTTTATGGGTCCCCCTCGGCTACTAGTGTTTTAAATATGTTGGTCCATCCAGCTTTGTTACTGGTGATAGTTGTTTTTATCCTCTCCATCTGCAACTGCTGTATATGTCACAAATTAATTGGCCGTCAATTTGGTCGGCATCCTACATGTACTACTGAATCCATTAGGACCGAATGTGATACGAATGTGACATGCTTTGCCATGAATGGAATGGATACAGCAGACATGTAGCTATTGGGAGTTATTATAGGGCATAACAGCTTGCAGAATGGCCATAGTAGTCCTGTAAGATATTAGGGGTTATTTTAGAGCATACACAGCTTGCCTGTGAGATATTAGGGGTTATTATAGGGCATAAACAGCTTGCTTGAAGTGGTCTGAACTAGTATAGTGAGTCAGAAGCACTTCTCTGTACATAAATTGTGTATGAAATCTATATCCAATCATAATCATGAGAATTTTGCTTTCACATGAAGCTCACGCTGTAGTATCCAATGAAAACACATCTCTGATAGAAAACAATTACTGAAACTTGTATATCAAATGTGGAACTTTCCAAGGAGAGGGGAACCGTACTGCACCAGAGACAAAGCAATTCTGTTTTGGCAGCTTTCCCGGATTCCTTCATCGTGGAAAGTTCCTCCGATCGCTGAAGTGACACTACAATATCCGGTATATATATTGATGCATTTCATTTCATGCTAGAACTTATTAGTCATTTTATGCTAGAACTTATTATGTTAGAACTTATTAGAACTTACTTATATGCATTGTATGACTTATAATCTTTTATTTACTATGCAATAAACAGTAGCTTAGTATTACTATCTAAATTGTGCCTGGTTTGGATGTCAGTGAGGACTCAGAGTGATTTGTTATAGTAATACACCATACTTCGTTGTTCACATAAGAAAAACCATCACAACCACTATCACTCGCCACAAAACCCTTACCACAACAGACACTCACACCTGCTCTACGTAGCACTAGAGCAGCCCACCAACACAAAACCAGACAAACCACATGGGCACCAAGACCTGAGATGTGCTCTTATAAACGCTCGCTCAGTCCGCAAAAAGTGGCCAGTCATTACTGACCTATTAACTAACCTTAACCTAGATATACTAATGCTCACAGAAACCTGGCTCTCAGAAACCAACACAGTCCTCCTAAATCAACTTACCCCACCTAACGTTTCAATATACACCTGTTAACAGGACCGGCAGAAGAGGCGGAGGCGTGTTCATCCTAGCAAAAATGGAGCTCCAGTACCAGACGATCCCCTCTAGAAGCACTCAGCACCTAGACATAATTACTATAGCTAACAAACACAATACTGTCAATCTCATCTACAGAGCTCTAAGCTCTCCTTCAGATGAGCTCTCCCTCTTAATTGACCTGGCCTGTAATCCTGAAAAGCCAAGCAAACCAAACTGGCTATTGGGTGACTTTAATCTTGCATCTTTACAAGCCGCCCTTGCTAACACCTTCCTTGAAGCAATGTCTGACCTCAGCTACAAACAGATTGTAAATGCCCCCACCCACCAAGGAGGAAACACTCTCAATCTTGTCTTCGCCCCCATCCACAGCCACAAGCCAGAAGCATCACTTTGACCTAGCCATCACCCCTGTCCCATGGTCAGATCACTGCTTAATAACCTTCCAGATCCCATCACAGCATGAGCATGATCCTCTCAGCCGACCAATTGCAGCAACTCTGGCAAACCCCCCACGCTTCAAACCACTTGATAAAGAAGAGTTTATCAAACATGCCATCCCAAAATTGATACAGCCAGCACCCAACCTCAATGGCATGATCACTAATTGGAACGACACCATGAAAATGTTCTCACAACAGCCTCCCGGCCACAAGCATCCAACTTCCAACACTTGCATTGGTAAAAGGAAGACAACGCCCTGGTTCTCTGCTGAGCTGCGGACATCTTTACTTCTCCTGAGGAAATTAGAGAGAAAATGGCGACGCACCCATAACAACTCTGACCAGGCCACATACTTAGCTTACTTGAAAGCTCATCGAGAATCAATATGGGACAAAAGGAAGGAATTCCACTCCGAGTGACTCCGCCGCTCATTAAACAAGCCAAGGGACCTCTTCGACTTAGTAAAATCCTTTACTAAGGAACCATCATCTCCTCAGCAAGAAGAAATACAACCCCAGCTATATGCCAACTACCTCCAATCCAAAGCTGTCAAAACACTCATAGCCATGAGCCCCAAACCTCTCTATATTCCTCTCCATCAGAATCCACTCATGAATCTCACACCTCCATCTGCGGTTTGCATCGAAGACATTATTGCCACCATCAACACCACCACTGCACCAAATGACCCATGCCCAGCTTATTGGATTAGATCAATGCGCTCAGAACTCAGCCCATTCATAGCTGAAATCATAAGTCTCTCATTCGCAACAGGAACATTCCCAATGGAACTTAAACAGACATCCGTATGACCACTTTTAAAGAACAATCACCTTGATCCGCAGAAAGTAGAGTCATACCGTTCGATCTCAAGTATTCCTCTTCTAGCCAAAATACTCGAGAAGGTGGCACAGAGACAGATCCAGCAACATATTGATACTGAAGCCCCCCTTGACCCCTGTCAACATGGATTTAGGGAAGCTCATGGAGTCGAGACACTACTGACCTCCCTAACCAACACCTTGATCAGCGGGATAGACAACATCAAAAAGGGGTTTGCGCTTATCTTCCTCGATATCGCTGCTGCTTTTGACTCAGTCGATCATGACCAGCTTCTAACCCGACTCCATGAGAAGGGAATCCACGGCCGCGCTTGGGATTGGTGCAAATCCTACCTAGAGGATCGATGGCAGCAAATTCGGATGGGCTCCAACATATCCAAACCATTTCAGCAAAGCCAAGGGCTACCTCAAGGCTCCTCCCTATCCGCACTGCTCTTTAACATTTACATGCAGCCGATTTGTGACATCATCCGTTCATATGGAATCTCATGCCTCATCTATGCAGATGACGCCCTGTTGTTCACACCAATCAATGTCACATTGCTTGACTATACAGTATTAGTGAACTGTTTCAATGCAATCACAGACTGGCTCCTCAATCAGAACCTTAGAATAAACTTCAAAAAAACTGAGGTATTGTTCATCATAAAGAACACGAGCTTTACACCTCCTACAACTCTAAAGGTTAGAGACGCAGAACTTCCCAGCAAGACCGCCATACGCTATCTCGGTGTAACACTTGATCAACAACTGGATTTCTCAGCGCACATAAGCAACACCGTAAAAGCAATATACTACAAGGTCAAGACATTACGACATCTGAGACCCATGCTCGCCCCAGAGGACTTCCGTACAATATTCCAAGCGATTGTAACACCTCACTTTGACTACACAAACATTCTCCATGGTCTCCCCAAGAGCATCCTAAATCTTCTTCAGTTAGCGATGAATGCTGCCGCCAGAGTCCTCTGCGGAGAGTCCAGAAAAGACCACATAACCCCTATCTTAATAGACCTACACTGGCTACCTATAAACTGTAGAATCTCATACAAGGCCCTCCTCATCACATTCAAATCCATTAACAAAATCTCCCCACCTTCAATTTCTGCCCTGCTCACACACACACCAAACAGATTACGGAGGACACTAGCCGCCAACACACTGATTATCCCATCTGAAACTACAAAATGTTCACGAACAACTAGTAACAGAGCCTTCGCTCTTTACGCTCCTAGATGTTGGAATAACCTCCCTCCCAACATCAGAGCAATCAGAGACCTCAATCAATTTAGGAAGGCCATCAAGCATCACTTATTCCTACTGCACTTTTCCCCACACTACAGCACCATCCAACCCAACACAGCATTGACTCACACACCACAGACAAAACCAAACCGGACAAATCTAGTAAACTTGTAAAGTTTTATTTATTAAATCATGAAGTCATCTTACAAAATTTAAGCAGTTATAAAGTTTGCTCAAGATAATAACTTGAATATGCATATTGACATCAAACCTAGCATGCTAAGAACATAAGAACATAAGATCATAAGATATGCCATACTGGGTCAGACCAAGGTCCATCAAGCCCAGTATTCTGTTTCCAACAGTGGCCAATCTAGGTCATACGTACCTAGCAGTTTCCCCAAGGGACACAGGTTCCACAATGCTTGTATTGGTTCAAGCATTGATATCCTGGGTCCCTTCTTAATAATGGTTTATGGACCTTTCCTCCAGGAACTTGTCCAAACCTTTTTTAAACCCAGCTACACTAACAGCCTTTACTACATCCTCCGGTAACAAATTCCAGAGTTTGATTACACGTTGAGTGAAAAAATATTTTTTTATTAGTCTTAAATAGTTTACCCTGTAGCTTCATTGCATGTCCCCTAGTCTTTCTATATTCTGATAAGGTAAACAATTGATCTACGTTTACCCATTCCACTCCGTTCATTAATTTATAGACTTCTATCATATCTCCCCTCAGCCGTCTCTTTTCCAGGTTAAAAAGCCCCAACCTTTTTAGCCTTTCTTCATAGGAGTAGCCTTCCATCCCCTTTACCATTTTGGTGGCTCTTCTCTGAACCTTTTCTAAAATCGCTATATCCTTTTTAAGATACGGCGACCAGAATTGCACACAATATTCAAGGTGCGGTCTCACCATGGAACGATATAGAGGCATTATAATATCTTTTGTTTTATTTTCCATTCCTTTCCTTATCATACCTAGCATTCTATTTGCTCTCTTGGCCGCCGCTGCACACTGGGCCGAGGGTTTTAACATGGTATCCACAATGACGCCTAAATCTTTTTCCTGGGTGGTGGTTCCTAATGTGGAACCTTGCATCATGTAACCATAGTTTGGGTTGTTCTTCCCTAGGTGCATAACCTTGCACTTCTCCACATTAAATTTCATCTGCCATTTTGATGCCCAGTCTTCCAATTTATCAAGATCCTCTTGCAATTTTCCACAATCCTCCTGGGTTTTAACAACTTTAAATAGTTTTGTGTCATCTGCAAATTTGATAACCTCACTCGTTATTCCACTTTCCAGGTCATTTATGAATATGTCAAAAAGCAGCGGACCCAGCACAGATCCCTGGGGTACACCACTATTCACCTTTCTCCATTGGGAAAATTGGCCATTTAGCCCTACCCTCTGCTTTCTATCTTCTAACCAGTTCCTGATCCACAATAGTACACTGCCTCCTATCCCATGACTCTTTAGTTTTGCCAAAAGTCTCTCATGAGGGACCTTGTCAAAGGCTTTCTGAAAGTCCAGATACACAATATCAACCGACTCACCTTTGTCCACCTGTTTATTCACTCCTTCAAAAAAACATAAAAGATTAGTAAGACAAGATCTTCCTTGTCTAAAACCATGTTGGCTGTCTCCCATTAGGTCGTGACTATCTACATGCTGAGTAATTTTATTCTTTATGATGGTTTCTACCATTTTTCCCGGTACTGATGTCAGGCTCACCGGTCTGTAGTTTCCCGGATCACCCCTCGAACCCTTTTTAAAAATTGGTGTTACATTGGCGATCCTCCAATCCTCAGGTATTAGAGATGATTTTAATGATAGTTCACAGATTACTGATAGCAGGTCTGCAATCTCAAATTTCAGTTCTTTCAACACCCTTGGATGTATACCATCCGGCCCAGGTGATTTGCTACTCTTCAGTTTATCTAATAGTTGTAAGACATCTTCCCGATGTATCGATATTTCCTTCAATTCTTCCACACCTTTAAATACCACTTCAGTCATGGGTAACATCCCTACATCTTCCTCAGTAAAGACCGAAGCAAAGAATTCATTCAGTCTCTCCGCTATCGCCTTGTCGCCTCTTAGTGCTCCTTTAACCCCTTTATCATCTAATGGACCAACTGACTCTCTCACAGGTTTTTTGCTACGAATGTACTTGAAAAGGTCTTTATTTCGCGTTTTTGCTTCCGCAGCAAGCTTCTTCTCAAATTCTCTCTTTGCCTGCCTTATCAATGCCTTGCATTTGACTTGCCAGTGCTTGTGCTGTTTCCAGGTTTCATTGTTTGGCTCTTTTTTCCATTTCCTGAAAGATGCTTTTTTGGCAACAACAGCCTCTCTGACCTCACCTTTAAACCATGCTGGCAGTTTTTTGGACTTCCTTCCACTTTTCTTAAAGCGTGGAATACAGCTGGTCTGGGCTTCCAAGATAGTATTTTTCAAGAACACCCAAGCTTGATGTACGTCTTTAACCTTTGCAACTGCTCCTTTTAGTTTTTTCTTAACTGTTTTCCTCATTTTATCATAGTCTCCCTTTCGAAAGTTAAAGGGTAGTACTGTGGATTTCCTTACTATTCCTCCTCCACTAATTAAATCAAAGGTGATCATGCTATGATCACTATTGCCAAGTGGCCCCAACACCCTTATCTCTTGCACTACATCTGGTGTTCCACTAAGGACTAGGTCTAATATTGCTTCCCCTCTGGTCGGTTCATGAACCAGCTGCTCCAAGAAGCAGTCATTTATTTCATCTAGGAACTTTATCTCCCTAGCATGTCCTGTTGTGACACTGACCCAGTCGATGCCGGGGTAATTGAAATCACCCATTATTATTACTGTACTGTAACTTTTGCTAGCTTCCTTGATTTCTTTGAGCATTTCATCATCCATTTGTTCATTCTGGTCAGGCGGACGATAGTACACCCCCACTGCCATCGCCTTCCCCTTTTTACATGGAATTTCAATCCATAGAGATTCTACAGCAAATTTTGTTTCTTGCAAAACTTTAATCCTTTCTGACTCAATGCCCTCTCTAACATAGAGCGCAACCCCTCCACCAATTTGATCAGCTCTATCATTACGATATAGTTTGTACCCAGGTATCACAGTGTCCCACTGGTTGTCCTCCTTGCACCATGTCTCTGATATTCCAATCATATCTAACCTCTCGTTTAGTGCTATATATTCTAACTCTCCCATCTTGTTTTGTAGACTTGTAAATGACCTCACTGTAACTTCACCTGTCTGTATTTAATTGTATATAGTTGTATATAGTATTTAATTGTATATAGTTCTTCCAGTTAAATTTCCATGTTACTATCCCTGTTAATGTAAACACAGGGCAGATCTACCCCTGCCCTGTAGTCAAGTTGTTGTATGTAAACCGTACTGATAACAAATAGAGCGGTATAGAAAAGCTATAAATAAATAAATAAACATAAAACAACTACATAAAATCTTAGGGCCTGATATTGAGTTAGGAGGGCTATATGCTTCTTCGGTGCATAGCCCTCCCCACCAATCTCTAACCCCAGATATTCAATGCTGGGGTCATATGTGGCCCCAGCATTGAATATTCGGGATCGCCGCACTGCCTCTCTCAGCTGCAGTCAATAACCGGGCAGTAGCGATATTTCATGCTGCCCAGTTAGCCCCTGCACTTAAAGATAAGCGAGCTTTTGTCTTGCCTATCTTTTAGGCGCAGGTTGCTAGCTGGGCAGCATGCAATATCACTGCTGCCCGGTTATCGATTGTCGCTGCCTTCGCTCCTTCCCAGAACACCACAGACACTCCCCGATGCTAAGCGGTTAGCATCGGTGTCTAAGGGAGAAGGGAGGGAATATTCAGCAGCGCTATCCGTATTAGTGCCGTTGACTATCCCAGATAGCAGCATTTACACAGTTTATAGGGCTATAAACCATGTAAATGTCTTTCGAATATCAGGTCCTTAGACCCCAATATTCAGCTGCAGTAGCTAGCGAATGTAACATGACTAGCCACAACTGCTGAACTTTAAACCTGGATATTCAATGTGAGGGTCATATCCAGCCCTGACACTGAGGGTTGCAGCGGCAGCATCCGTGGACATTGTGAGTAACAATAGAAACGTAGAAACATAGAAAAATGACGACAGAAAAAGACCATATGGCCTATCTAGCCTGTCCTTCCATATCAACAACTACAACAGTCCCCTTTTTTCCTTTAGATAGGGGGTCCTTCTTTGTTGCATTTAGCGGGGATGTATATCTGGTTTGGACGTACATCCCCAGTAAACACCAGGAATCCAATTCTGAACACAGAGCTCCCTGCAAGTACAGAGGAGATGGGTGGAGAGCTCTATATGGGGGCGGGAAGGGGTGGGGAGGAGGAGGAGTATGGGCGGGCCGGAGGCGGGACCCTGACATAGGTATATAGGGCCAATTCCAGTCACGGCTCTGTATGTCCAGGCAGGAGGAATTAACTGGGGGATTTATTCCACCCTGGAGGTGGAATAAGTCCCCCCAAAGTGGATGTCAGCGCGCCAGGACCCCCCAAACCAGATGAGCAGAAGCAGTAGGTTCCCCGCAGCCCGACCCCAGCACTGGCAGGCCTGATCAGGGGTTGGGCGGTGGGGAAATGAGCAGGGGAGCTGCTTACCAGCAATCGGGACTGCTGCATGGTGTCCCGGTGCCATGACGGGTTGTATGGGGAGCGGCCTGGATGTACAGAGGCCCAGAATCAGGGTATGTCCTGCTAATCAAGGTTGGTTGCACCCGATTCTGCTACTGCAGGGATGTCTAGGCCCTGCAGGATCAGAATCGGTTACAAATCCGGCTCATCCAGATTTTGGATGTCCAGACGGGCTGGATATGCCCCGATGGGAATCAGGCCCTAACCATGTTACGCCCTTTGAATATTGGGCCCTTACTCTCTATTTAACCAGCAAATAAATCAACAATGACATCATCCCTAAGACACTTAGCCACTCTTTAGTCACCTCCTGTCTAGACTATTGTAACCTACTCCTTGCTGGTTTCCCTCTGAATCATTTCTCTCCCCTTCAATCTGTTCAACACTCTGCTGCGCTGCTAATCTTTCGCCAGCCTCGTCATGCTCATATTACCCCTCTTCTCGAGTCACTTAATTGGCTCCCTATCAGTTTCCACATCCAGTTCAAACTTGTCCTGCTGACCTGTAAGTGCATTCACTCTGCAGCTCCACACTACCTTTCCTCTCTTATCTCTCCCTAAACCCCTCCTTGGGAACTCTCCTGGCATATCGCTTATTTCTGTGCCCTTCTCTTCTATTTCTAACTCCGGACTTTGCTCCTTTCATCTTGCTGCTCTTTATGCCAGGAACAAACTTCCCGAGTCTGCACATCAGGCACCTTCTCTGACCTTTTTCAAATCCAGGCTAAAAACTCACTTCTTCACTGCCGCTTTCAGATCTCGACTCACCTGATCTCCTTTGTGTTTCCTTACCATTCCCCCTAGATGTATCCCATGTCTACAGCTACTGTGTTGTCTGTCTTGTAAACTCTGATGAGCAGGGACCGTCTTTTACATGTGTCTGTGCAGCGCTGCGTACATCTTGTAGCGCTATACAAATGTTCAATAGTAGTTGTAGTAGTAGTAGTAGTAATCCCTGACTTCTACTCTAGATTATAAGCTTCCAAAAAATAACAGTGTTTTAAGCTGCTCCTTAAAGCTCTTAAGATCTCTCTGTGCTCTATCCTGGAGGGGCAGTGGGTTCCAGAATAGTGGCCCTACAATTGAATATGCCCGATTTCTCGTCACTGCTTCCCTTGTATGCCAGACATCAGACACCTCTAGCAGATCCTCTGCCTGGGAACAGTGTTCCCTCACTGGATGGTAGGGGCCAGATGTTCAAAGGTGTTTATGCCGCTCTAACATGATTGGTACCACTGAATATTTGTGGGTGCTGCTGCTATACCCCCCCCCCCCCCGAAGCTAACCGGTAAGCTTCATGGTGTGCCGGAAAGTTCCTGGGTAGCACCCATTGCTAAATGGGCAGTGGAAATATTGAGCCACTGCCCGGTTAGCGACATGTGGCAAAAGTCAGACGCAGGGAACCCTGGCCTTTCACCGCAGAAGCTAACCGGGCAGCAGCTGAATTTCACTGCTGTCTGGTTAGCTTTGCCGCAATCCAGACAACCTGGATATTCAATACCAGAGCCCCGATATGGCCCAGGCATTGAATATCCGGATTTAAAGTTCAGCGCCTAAGGGTGCGCAAGGCCTTAAACATTGTAACCAATAGTCTGAACTTTATTCGTGTAGCCAGGAACAGCCAATGCAATTAAATCAATGCTGGTGTAATATCTTCCTTAAAGGGAATTTTGACTAGTAATCTGGCTGCTGAATTTTGTACTGATACTGAAGGAGCTCGGGGAGGTTTTGGCAGGACCTTTAAAAGATATGTTTATTATATCCCTGGAGACTGGGGGGGGGGGGGGACTGCAGGATTGGAGAAGGGCTGATGTGGTCCCTCTTCATAAATGCAGCACCAGAGAAGAGGTGGCAAACTACAGGCCAGTAAGCCTTATCTCTGTGGTGGGGAAAAGTAATGGAGATGCTGCTGAATGAGAGGATGGTGATTTTTCTGGAAGCCAATGTGTTTCAAGATCTGAAGCAACATGGATTACCAAGGGAAGATTGTGCCAAACAAATCTGATTGAGTTCTTTAACTGGGTTACCAGAGAACTAAGACATGCGATAGATATGGTCTACTTAGATTTCAGCAAAGTCTTTGATACTGTTCCTCATAGGAGGCTTGTGAATAAACTGAGCAACCTGGGGATGGATCAAGAACTGGTTGACTGAAAGACTACAGAGGATAGTGGTGAACAGAACTCACTCTGAAGAAAAGGAGGGTGAGTAATGTAGTGTCTCAAGGATCAGTTCTGGGACTGCTACTGTTCAATATCTTTGTAGGTGATATTGCTGAAGGGCTAAAAGGAAAAGTTTGCTTTTTTGCAGATGATGTGAAGATTTGCAACAGACTGGACACTTTGGAGGGAGTAGACAACATAAGAAAAGATCTACAAAAATTGGAAGACTGTTCAAATGCTTGACAATTGAGATTTAATACAAAGAAGTCTGGAATGATTCACTTGAGATGTAGAAAACCAAAGGAGCTATACGTGATAAGGGATGAGAGGCTGGTGTGCACGGACCAAGAAAGGGACATCAGCATGATCGTATCTGAAGATCTCAAGGTGGTGAAGGAGTGTGACAAGGCAGTGGCCAAAGCCAGAAGGATGTTAGGTTGAACACAGAGAGGAATAACCATCAGGAAGAAGGAGGTATTAATGCCCTTGTACAGGTCGTTGGTGAGGCCTCATCTGGAGTATGGTGTTCAGTTTTGGAGACCATACCATACAAAAGATATAAAAAGACTTGAAATGGTTCAGGGGAAGGCGACCAAGATGAATATGCATAAGATCAATCTGCATATATTGGAGAGGAGATCTACTGTATGCAAATTGATCTCATGCATATTCATTGTGATAATCCTGAAACCTTGACTGGCTAGATACTCGTATGTCGGATGCATTGAGAAACATTGCCACAGGTGTCAGTTCTGGGCAATATTCTATCTAAGGAGCAGAGTCGCTGCGACCCAATAGGTGAACTAGGTGCTTGCCTAGAGCGCCATCATTCCTGGGGTGCCCACTGTCACGTTGCCACTGCTTCTCCGGGACCTGCAGCGGTGGCAGTGGTATTTTAATAGCGATGCGGCACTTAGCCAAACTCTCCGGTGCTTCATTGCCATTCCTTTTCTCTATGATCTGCCGCTTCCGGCCCGTCTGATGCAGGAAGGCTGTGAAGTGGCAGATCGTAGAGAAAAGGAACGGCAATGCAGCGCCAGAGAGTTTGGCTAAGCGCTGTGTTGCCGTTTGAATGCATTGCAGTTGCTGCAGGACCCGGAGCGGCATCAGGAGGTGGGGGCAGGATTGAGGGTCCACCTAGAGCAACTTATATCCTTGCACCGGCTCTGCTTAGGAGCCACAGTTTGCTGAAGGTGCTCTTTGAGACAGAGACGTTGCAAACAAAGGCATTCTAGCGCATCCAGATTGTCCAACTCACCTTTATCTGGGTGGCTTCAACCTATCTGACTCAGCGACTTTCTGCTTTATATTGCTACACGCCATCAGACTGACTCGTCACATGGATTGCCAGAGAGAGTGGGAGGGAAACCTGTGTACTTACAGTGGCTGAGCTGATATATTTGAGGTCCTGATGTTTTCCATCTTCCATTGGCAGGCAGTAGATCTGATAAAAATGGGGATAAAAACAGACAGAAAATGAAACAGGAGCTGTAGGTGGAATGTGGTAGACTAAGGAAACCTCCGTTGTTCAGTGGACTCTTCTGGTTGGCTCCAGTCTCTTTTCTTCCTTGACCTCTCATTCTCAGCTTTGCTTCCTGCATGTCTCTTTACCTGATCACCACTTTATACATGCATGTTTCACCTTTCTGTTAATCTCTATGCTGGCTTCTAATTTATTTTTGTGTTCAACACAAACACTGAAGCAAATGATTCTTGCTTGTGAGCAATGGAGCAATCTGCTTCCTCCATTGTGCAAACATTTGTTGCCTTTTACTTATTTAACAGGTTTTTTATACTGCTTTATCATTTCAGGCAAAGCAGTTTACATTGTAACTTAAACTTGGCAATGTATGTTAAACAGAGACATTGATAACTTGGATTTTTCTGAAGCAATGGAGGGTTAAGTGACTTGCCTGAGGCCATGAGGAGTGCCAATGGGAATCAAACCCTGGTCTTTTGGGTCTCAAGGCAGTGCTCTAACCATTAGGCTGCTCCTCCACTCTGCTGTGGCCTCTTGTTCTGTTTGCTCATAGTCATAGGTTTGGATTAGTGCACTACTGAGTTAGTGCGGACTATTGACCACAGGGTCCATTTTATGCAATGGAAATACATCAGCATGTAGTTTCCTATGGAAAAGTGCTACCTGAACCAAAGAAGATGGTGTTTGGATGCCAGTGATTCTAGAATGATATGGACAGGCTAAGCTGTGCTGTACTGTACAGAGATGAGCACTGTTCCTTTGAGTCCTGATATTGAAGGAGTGCAAACTTTTTAACAATGAGCTTTAATGACCCAGGGAGAAACTTCATAGCAAGCAAGAGGGGCCCAGCTTAGCAGGTGACTGACTCTTTCCTGTCACCCTCTTCCATCTGCTGGGTGCAACCATGCACATAATTGATCCCAAAAGGACAAACTTTAATCCGCCAGTTTGTACACATCAGTCACTAGGGGACATTTACAAGCCTCTCTTTGATACTGATCTGGCCTCACATGGCCAGGGTCAGGCTGCGGCAATCTCCTGCACCCCGTCACCTCTTTGGTCCTGGCCGGGCCTCCCATCCCCCGATGTCTATGGGGACTTATTCCAACTCCAAGGTGGAATAAGTCCCCCGTTCAGTCTGCCAGCCCTGGACATACAGGGCTGACATTAGAATCAGCCCTGTATGTCCAGGGCCGCAGACCACCCACTGCCCGCCCTAACTCTGCCTCCACACTGCCCCTTCTTGCCCCCATCTAAGCCTCCCTGTACAAACACCTTGTTCATATGGGGAAGTTAGTCAGGGATGGCAAAGTGTGTACAAATATACATTAATATATATGTATATTTAGATTGTTAGAGGCAAATAAATAAGGTAGTAAACAGATGCATAATCGCCATACTGTTAACTGGCCAAAGCTCATTTTAAGTACAATATGAACTGGCCAAAACTGTTTATTATAACTGGTAAAAGGCACATTTTTGTTTAAAACCAAATTAATGTATCTCTGAGGTTCACGTTTGGGATTTGTGTGGCTGACACATCAATTTGACGGCATTGGTAATGCTAAACTAAGGATATCTGATGAACACTTTCCAGGATCAGATTTCTGTCTGCATTGGATCTTCTTGTCATGGAACCACTGTATTCAGAGCTGGGCAGGATGTGTAGGAATTCTGACTGGACTATATGAAACTGTTTCTCAGGGAACTGGGAAGTGAATTTCCTTCTGGCTGTCTTGCAAAGTGTAGTTATGAAGGAAAAGAGAAATCCATGTTATATGGACTTCAAGTTTAACTTGAACAAAACACATTTATACCTTAGGAAAAAAATGGTAATCAACCTTGTGGACTAATAATCCACTTCATGAATGGATAATTTACAATTCTCTGCCATATACACTAGGATACAAGGACAATATTCTCCAAGACATCTCTCAGAAACCTCTGTTCAGGGAGCCTTGTTTTCATTTATATCTATGCCATGTAAGCAAGACATACTGATAGTTGACAAAAGAAAAATAAAAAAAACTGTTCAGAATTTGTGAATACAAAATTGGATTGGGAGCCCATGAAAATGGGAAAGTGGAGTAACTGGAGTAAATCTAGGTGCATGAACTAATGGCTACATTTTGTACAGTTTGCAACCTTTTCAGTTTGTGGACAGAATGACCTAAGTAGATAACTTTACAATAATCAAGTCTAGACATTCCTAAGCTGAGGATGAGGGTATGTTGTGCAGACGGAAAGAGAAAAGAGCTGATAGATTGCAGCGGACGTAGTGTGAAGAAGGTTAGAAGTACGAAAATATCCTGAGGGGAGAGGAGAAGGAGAGGAGAGAGACAAGGGAACACATTTATTTACATTTATGGAGCTAGAGAGATTTGGACAAAGGGCCGCAGACCATTACCCAAGCGAATGCATGTGGGAGCCAGAAACGATGGTCCTGGTCCCTGTAGCTTGATATGTGCCTCTTGTGAAGGACTGAGCAATCCAGAAGTGTACAAGTGAGTTTAAAACTGAGCTTCTCGCATGAGTTTACTCAATGCATTTTTAAAGCCTTAGTTGAGATTTCTATAATTTAAAGAGATGGGTTATATTTTAATTTTGCATGATAATTAGGTAGGTAATGTTATTTTGTAAGGTCCCTGATCTTCAGGGATTGTCCCTGGTTTTGAAATAGTGTCCCCAACTCCATGGACTATAAGCACCTCCTGTCAGTAAGGACAGAGGCAAAGGACTTTCCTTCTCCTGCATAGCCCCTCTGATGCAAACTTTTCAATCCTGGAAGGAGATGTAAAATAAACTTATTTTCAGAAAAAAGAAGGGGAATTTTAGAAATGTATAAAATAAAGTTTATAGAAGACAAATTAAATCAAAGATCCAAAACTCAGAAAAGTCCACTTAACTAAGGTCAGATCAAAATTAAAGAGCAGTGTGTGTTATGAATTAATGTCAGAACATTTGTTGTGTAGGGTGAAAGCCCTTTGAAAAATAAACATGTCCTTTTTAATCTTTAAAATTTGATAGCCGAGAGCTAAGCAACAACTAAATGAGACCAAACTGGTTGAGATAAAATACGCGCAGGAAAGGCTTCGACAAAACTATTTCGAATTTGGGATAAACCCAGTCGATTACTGGCACATCAACTTAAGAAATTACATGCTAAAAACCATATACATAAAATTAGAGATAGATGGTAAAGAATTAAGGAAGATGAGTGATATTAAAGCTAGATTTGTTGAATATTACAAGGAGCTGTACACCCCTGAATATATTGCACCAGAGGTCCACATCGCTGAATATCTCAAGGAAGCAAACATGCCCAAATTGACGGTAGATGAGTTGGCAAGTTATAGGCTTTGTCTAAGCCTATAACTTGCCAGGAGGTCCTTCGGGTCATTAAAGAGTTGCCAGCCCACAAGACCCCTGGGACAGACGGGTTCTCCAACAAATTTTACAAAGTCTTGGCACCTGTGTTGATAAAACCCCTTACTCACCTATTTAATAGTATATGAGTAGAGGAGAGTCTCCTCTTGACCATGAGAACAGCTGGGGTGACTCTGATACCTAAGGAAGATAAAGACCCAAGTCAGTGTGTGTCCTACAGGCTGATTTCACTGCTGGGGTCCGACCTAAAAATCTTTACTCGGGTGCTGGCAAATAGGTTACTACCACATATGCCATGACTTATCCATCCAAATCAGTCTGGGTTTATACCAGGGAGATAAGCTTCTGATAACATTAGAAGAGAGTGTTGAATATACTGTGGAAAGGGAAATCCAAAAAGGACAAACTACTGCTTTTAGAGATTGATGCTGAAAAGGCATTCGATAGGGTATCCTGGACCTTTTTGTTACAGACTTTGACAGCTGTGGGCATTGCAGGCAAGTATTTTGAATGGATAAGAGCACTTTATAGTAGCCCATTAGCTACGTTTTGCATAAATGGAGAGTATACAGATGTTTTTCAATTAGCTAGAGGAACACGCCAAGGGTGCCCATTGTCCCCCTTGTTATTTGTGTTGTCTATAGAACCCCTGGCGCAGAAGGTTTGGGCTGCCGCGGAGATTAAGGGGATGCAATGGGAGCAGGGGGAGAGTAAAATCTCCTTATTTGCTGATGATTTGCTATTTATAGTTACATCCCCCAAACAGTCATTAAAAAGTGCTAGTGGGAGAATTGGATAGGTTCGGGTCACTTTCTGGTTTTAGAATGAACACAGCCAAATCAGAGATTTTAAACATCTCTGTACCAGAGAAGAGCTGTGAGGAACTAAAAAAGATGTTCCCTTTCAAATGGGCAAGACAAAGCCTGCGATATCTGGGAGTTTGTATTACAAAGGTGTTTGAGAAAATGTTTGGGGCCAACTATCTAACACTGGAAAAAAAAATTAAGAAAGACCTGGAGGTATGGGACAGGGTGGTCCATACTTGGAGTGGGAGAATCGCTTCAGTAAAAATGATGGTCCTCTCTAGACTATTGTTTCTTTTCAGTACGCTTCCTGTTCAGTTTCCGAGGGGGTATCAATGATCATAGATCACAAGGTCTTTCTCCATTGCGATTAACAACTTGCTGAATATAAGATGTAAATAGTTTCCACAACTTCTACTGTAGTTTTGTATATAGTTACCCCTGTTATATTCCAAGTTACATACCCTGTTTCAATGTAAGCAAAAGATCCTGCTCTGATGCAAATTTCTGTTATTTGTAAACTGCACTGATACCAAAAAGCACGGTATATAAGAACTGTAAATAAATAAATAAATAAATAAATAAATAAATAATAAATTACAAAGGATAATATGGAGGTTTATCTAGATAGGCAGGGGAGCTAGAGTGGCTAAACGCATCTTAATGAGGAGCAGGGAAAGTGGGGGTATGGCCTTCCCTGAGTTATTTAGGTACTTATATGGCAGCAAGATTAAGGGCAGTTTTTGAGTGGATCCTGCACGAAAATCAAAAATGGGTGCAGATGGAGAAGGAAGCATTGGGGATCCCGTTTCTTGGGGAGGCCGTATGGCTACCCAGGGGGAAACGATTGCTGCCTAAATGTCGCAACCCCTCGTGAAATTAACTTTTCAAATTTGTTTCAAGTGAAGAGATAAATGGTTGGGGGAAGAATGTAAAACTCGATGGATCCCCCTTAGGGGTAATACAGAGTTTCCACCAGGTGAGGAGGGGGCTTTTGCTGAGAGATGGGCCCAGAATAAACTGGGGAATATAGGACAATTTTTAGACGGGAAAAACTTAGACCCTTTGAAGAACTTAGAGAAGAGTTTGCACTAAAAAAAATCTGATCACTATCACTCTGTACAAGTTGCCCTCTCTATTCAAAACAAAGTCCTACTGGGGTTAAGAGAAGAACTGACCCCAGTTGTGGAACTTTATTTATGCGCTAGCCCTAAGGGGTTGATTGCAAAGTTATATAAACTTATGGAAGGGAAACTGGGGAGAAAGAATCTTTTCAAAAAAAATGTGAAGCAGATGTTAAGGTGGTCTGGGATGGGCGAATGTGGGACCATATTTTCCTTCATAGATATAAAGGATTACTAGCCACTAGACTTATAGAGCATAATTATAAGATCATGTATAGATGGTATATGACACCGGACCATCTGCAGAAAATGTATGGGACAACCGATGGGAGGTGTTGGCGGAGCTGCGAGGAGCTGCAAGGAGCAGGGTACCTTCTTGCATGTTTGGTGGAAATGTAGAAGGGTACAGCTGTACTGGAGGGAAACATTTAAGTGTATGAGTAAGATTTTGGAGAAGGTAATAACACCTAACCCTGGAATTACTCTTTTGGGTCTGTTATATAAAGTAATAGAAAAGGAGGATAGAATGTTTGTCATTAATGGGTGCTTAGCCACCCGTCTGGTAATTGCCAGGAAGTGGAGACAGGAAGAACCACCAGGGATTGGAGAGTGGGGTAGAACCTTCGTCCAAATATTCCTAATGAATAAGCTCACGGCATTGAAAAACTCCAATACGGCTCGGTTTGAGGCCTCATGGGCCGGGTATTTGCTATGGGTAGCTAAGAAAGGGGCTATTGGAGAGGAGTCGTGTAATCATTCGAAATGTAGAGGAATATGGGTGGCAAGTCAAACAATAGGAATCCGTGGTCTGGAAGAATGAGGCTGCAGATAAGGGATGGAAGGGGGAGGGGATAAAATATCTAAACTACAAGTGGTAGAAGAGTGGTTTAGTAGATGAGGAAAACGTTTATATAGTTTATATATGTTTGTATTGATATAAGATCTGTGGAGCAAATGTTGTTTGTATGATGTTATCCACTTTGCAATAAAAATTGAATAAAAAAAATAAAATGTGATAGCCAACCACCAAAAATGTGTGTAAAGTCCATAAGGTGCAAAACAAATGTAAAATTGAATAAGGAATAAATCCAAAATCTTAGCTTGAGTTGAATAATCTTTGCTGATCAGTATGAGTGTTCGTCATGGGAATGCTGCTAAATTCAATCCAGCTGTCCAAGTGTGATCCAATGCCGGCAGTCTGGAGCTGGACTGTTGGACTGAATTTAGCAGCATTCCAGGGGGGTGTTGGAGCTGGAGCCGCAATACAGGTGAGGAGGTACAGAGGGTTCCCCGCAGCTCGACCCTGGCCATCGAATGCCCCATCAGGGGTTGGGCTGCAGGGAACGAAGGATTTGCTGTTGCCACTTGGGTTCGTGGGTCCCGCATAGAGCCATGGCACTGCTTCTCCATGCAGCAGACAGGCTGTCCAGGAAATGTATTGGATGTCTGGGATGCCTGAATTAGGGCATGTCCCGGATGTCCAATCCCTATGCTGCGATTCTGCTCTCAAAGGCATGTCTAGCCCCCGCGGGAGCAGAATCAGGTGCACCCCCGGACCATCCATTATTATTTAATTATATACATAATTATTTAATATATACATAAAACCAGTATGCAATATCTTTAAAAAACATGGAGTACTCTATCATCTATATGCTGATGATATGATGATGTACATCCCATTTACAATCCCTAACATACCGTTGCAACTCCTATCGGATTGTTTTAATGAAATAACTTTATGGCTAAATGCCCACAATCTTCAAATAAACCATTCAAAAACCGAAGTACTAATTATCACTAAAAATCAGGAATATACCCCACCAACACATATAACACTTCAAAACCACGAAATTAAAATAACAAACGAAGTGAGATACTTAGGAGTTATTATAGATAAACACCTTACATTAAATACCCATACCAGAAATACCACAAAGAAGATTTACTATAAACTCAAAATACTTAAACAACTTAGACCACTCGTATACACACATGACTTTATCAGTATAATTCAAGCCACCATAACCCCCCACTTTGACTTCGCTAATCTTATATTATTAGGTACATCAAAACAAAACATTAAAAGACTTCAAATTGCACAAAATTCAGCAGCTAGGATTATAACGAAAACACACTCTCATCAACATATAACACCAATACTATCATCCCTTCACTGGCTACCAATTCAAAGCCGGATAACATACAAAACACTAATAACTGTATTTAAAAAAATATTTGATATGACACCTTGCACATTAAGTAACTTAATTACTAAAGAACATTCAAAACCTACTCAAAGAAAAGGTCAACTAAACAAAATCAAAACCCCCAAAGACTTCATAAAAACAAATAAATCAACAAGCAACAGAGCGTTCTCACATGCAGCCCCAATAGCCTGGAATTCTCTCCCAGTTGAACTAAGAATGTTAACAGAGATTAATGAATTCCGCAAAAAATTGAAAACCCACCTTTTTACAATTCACTACAATAGTTTAGACCAGCCATCAAAAGAATTAGATAAAGGCTAAGCAGTTCTTGTCTAATAGCTTACTATAATAGAAAAAGATAACCCCCATCTTCACCTGAACTACTCATTACGAACAAACCCAATTAATACGTACATGTAAATAATGTATATAATGTATATAATGTTGCACTGTTCTGTGCTAATCTGTTCAACATGTTCGGTTTTCTTTATATTGTTTATTGTTATATGACGTTATATGTAAAACAAACCATGCTTTGTTGACTGTTGTTATTTGTGAACCGCAACTGATCTCTGGAAGCTGCGGTATATAAGTGCTTGTTAAATAAATAAATAAAAAATAAAAATCCAGATTTCTGGATGTCCGGACGTCCCGGACATGCATCTTCTGAATGGGCCTCCACATGTATTCTTGTCCTCAGCTGTTGTATTGTCTGTCTTAACTAGATTGTAAGCTCTGATGAGCAGGGACTGTTTTTTACATGTGCCTGAATAGCGCTACGTATGCCTTGTAGCACTATACAAATAATCAGCAGTCATAGTAGTTGTAATAGTAGATATTACAGCACTGACAATGTGGAAGCTTTTTGGATTAGTAAAAGGCCCTGTTGGAAAACAGACCCTGAACCTATTGTATCTTTTCCAATGCTTAAAACCCCCAAACCCTGTGGCTTAGACAGAGTCAGTGCAAGGAGATGAGGCACCCTAGGTGAACTTCATCCTTTGTGTCCCCCTCCCTCTCTCCAGCCCCCATTGCCACTGATGCTGCTCCTCTCTGGGACCTGCAGTGGCAGCAATGGCCTCAAACAGCCCCATGGTGCTTACCTTAAAATTTTAGCATCATGGGGCTTTTTGCTTCCATCTCCTCTGACACCGATGCCATCTTCCTTTTGTGTGGGGGTACCTAATGGTTGCACCACCCCTGCTCCTAGATAATTATCATTAATACTCTCTATTCCTTTACAGGGGCAAGTGGGCACATATTATTAGTTTAGTTTCCACCTTTCCAGTAATAGCTAAAGTTAAGTTACATTCAGGTATAGTAGGTAATTCTTCACCCCAAAGAGCTTATAATCTAAGTTTGTACCTGAGGAGGACCATCAGATGATACAGTAGTAAAGGGAGCACTATGGGAGGACAAGGCCATTGCGGAGAGACTCAATGAATTCTTTGTTTCGGTCTTTACTGAAGAAGATGTAGGGAAGTTATCCCTGCCTGAAATGGTATTTAAAAGTGATGTATCGGAAAAACTGAAAGAAATATTGATAAACTGGGAAGATGTATTATAACTATTTGATAAACTAAAGAGTAGCAAATCACCTGGACTGGATGGTATACATCCAAGGGTGTTGAAAGAACTGTAATATGAGATTGCAGACCTACTATTAGTAATCTGTGAATTATCACTAAAATCATTTATGATATCTGAAGCTTGGAGAATGGCCAATGTAACACCAATTTTTAAAAAGGATTCCAGGGGTGATCCGTGAAACTATAGACTAGTGAGCATGATGGTACCGGGCAAAATGGTAGAAACCATTATAAAGAATAAAATTACTGAACATGTAGATAGTCATGATTTAATGGGAGAAAGCCAACATGGATTTAGCCAAGGAAAGTCTTGTCTTACTAATCTGTTAAATTTTTTTGAAGGTGTGAATACACAAGCCAGTCGATATAGTAAATCTGAATTTTCAGAACGCCTTTGATAAGGTCCCTCATGAGAGACTCTTGGTGGAATTAAAAAGTCATGGGATAGGAGGTAGTGTACTACCAAGAGAATGCTAGGAATTATAAGGAAATAAATGGAGAATATAGTAAAACTAAGGATTTTATAATGCCTCTGTATCGTTGCATGCTGCAACCGCACATGAATATTGAAAATTGTGTGCAGTTCTGGTAGCCACATCTTAAAAAGGATATAGCAGAATTAGAAAAGGTACAGAGAAGAACCACCAAAATGGTAAAGGGGATGGAAGGATACCCCTATGAGGAAAGTTTTAAAAGGTTAGGGCTCTTCAACTTGGAAAAAAGACGACTGAAGGGAGATATGATAGAAGTCTATGAATTAATGAATGGAGTGGAACAGGTAACCATAGATCGGTTGTTTACTCCATCAAAAAGTAGAAAGACTAGGGGTCACTTGATGAAACTACAATATAGCTCATTTAGGACTAATAAGAGAAAATATTTTTTCATTTAACGAGTAATCAAACTCTGGAATTTGTTACTGGAGGATGTCGTAAAAGCTGTTAGTGTAGCTGAGTTTAAAAGGGTTTGAACAAGTTCCTGGAGGAAAAGTCCCTAAACTATTATTAAAGAGGACCAGGGAAATCCACTGCTTACCCCGGGATAAGCATTCTGTAATCTGTGTATCTTTTGTGAATCTGCCAGGTACTTGTGACTTGGATTGGCCACTGTTGGAAACAGGATTCTGGGCTTGATGGACCTTGCTCTGATCCAGTATGGCATTCTGATGTTCTTATGCAATGGAGATTTAAGTGATTTGCTCAGGCCATAGAGAGTGACAGTAAGATTTGAACCCTGGTCTCTGTGCATGAATTGGCTTCTCTAACCACTAGAGTGGAGGAGTAGCCTAGTAGTTAGAGCAGCAGGCTAAGAAGCAACAAAGCTAGGGTCCAAGCCGGCTGATGTTGCTTGTGGATTTGGGTAATTCACTTAACCCTTCATTGTTTTAGGGAGAAGCACAGGTTGTAGGGCCTCTGAGGCAAGGAAATCCATGACTGTAGCTTGCCTTGAGCTATTAGTGAAAAGGGTTTGAATTAAATACAAAAACAAAATATGAACAGAAGAAAGGCCACCTGTCCCAAAGAACTCTTGTTAACTTACTTTGGAGAAATCCCCAATCAGATTTTCATCTTCAGTTTCTGAATCTGGGATCTGCTGAATGCTGAATCTTACCTAGCAAACCCAAAAGTAGAGAAAAAGTGAGAATAATGCTGTTTGTAAAGCGCCATCAATGTATATGTCATGCTGAACAAAATTACTGCTATAGCTACACAGTTCCTACCTTGCTGACCATACAAGATGCGATCAAAAAGTATTGAGACTTGTTCAGTAACACAAGAAGTATAACACTGACAGTTATTGCACTCAATCTCCTTCAAAGTAGTCTCCTTCTGATAAAAAAAACACTTCCTCCAGCGTTCCTGCCACTGCTGGAAACTATTTTGAAATGCCTCTTTCATTATGCTATGAAGGTGTTATGTCAAATTTTGCTTAATGGTCTCTAAGTCATTGAATCTCTTTCCTTTCAGTGGTAATGTCAGTTTTGGAAACAAGAAAAAGTCACAGCGTGCGACGTCAGGTGAGTATGGAGGCTGACGGACTTGCTTGATTTGGTCTTTGTCCAAGAACTGCTGGACAAGATGTGATGCGTGAGCTGGGGCATTATTGTGATGAAGCAACCATTCAACATTCCTGTGCAACTCTGGCCTCTTAGGACGAACTGCATCTCTCGAGTCAGAACGTGGACGTGGTACTCCTTATTGATGGTTTGGCCTTTTGGAGCATACTCATGATGAGCAATACTCTGGTAATCAAAAAAACCTGAGCATGGCCTTGACATTGCTCCTCACCTGAAGGGCTTTCTTGGGTCTGGGAGAGTTTGGAGTCTTCCATTGTGAGGACTGAGCCTTAGTTTCTGGGTCATAGCCATAAACCCATGATTCATCACCAGTAATAATCTTTTTGATGAAATCTAAGTCCTTTTCAACGCATTCCAACAACTCCCTGGCTGTAGACAGTTGATCTTTTTGGTCAGGGGACAGAAGTTTCGGCATGAATTTTGCAGACACATGTCTCATCTTCAAATCGACAGTAAGAATGAACTGTACCGACCTAAAAATGACATGTCCTCAGCAAGCTCACTGATAGTCAAGCAATGATTTGAGCGTATTGCGGCATGCACTGCTTCAACTTTGTCTTCATTCCTGCTTTTGTATGACCTTCCAGAATGTTCATCACTGTTAACACTTTGGCAGCCCTCTTGGAAATGTTTGTACTAGTCATACTCAAGTACGACTCATGTAACTTCTCCTGCTGACCTATAAATGCATTCACTCTGCGGCTCCTCAGTACCTTTCTTCTCTTATCTCTCCTTACAACCCCCCTCAGGAACTCCGCTCTTCTAGCAAACTGCTTCTCTATCTGTGCCCTTCTCTTCTATTGCTAACTCCAGACTTCGCTCCTTTCACCTTGCTGCACCTTACGCCTGGAACAAACTACCTGTGTCTGTACGCCAGGCACCTTCTCCAACCCCTCTTCAAATCCAGGCTGAAAACTCACCTCTTCGCTGCTGCTTTTGGATCTCGACTCACCTGATCTCCTTTTTCTTGTTCTGTCCCCCTTGTTTATCCCTGCCCACACCTTCTGTGTTGTCTGTCTTGACTGGATTGTAAGCTCTGATGAGCAGGGACTGTCTCTTGCATGTCTGTGCAGCACTGCGTACAACTTGTAGCGCTATACAAATGCTCAGTAGTAGTAGTATTCATCGCCATGCTGTAACTTGTCATAAGTCTCTTTGCACGAATTTCCAAGTTTCTGGCAGAATTTCATGCAAATTCAATGTTCAATTTTTTCACTCATCATAAATTTGATGAACTGTTTTTACATGATACCAAACATCACATGATTTTAAAAAAGTAAGGTGTGCTGCAGCCACGCTACACTCTGCACATGCAAAGCACATAACTAAGTCACTGCATGCTTAATAGCATCGTGGTGAGACGTATTGTTATATAGTTACCCAGGTCTCGATACTTTTTGTACAGTTGAAGCTAGAGGAGAGGAAGATGAACAGAATTGTCCAAGGTCATAGGCTGAGTAATATAGTGAAGGGGGAATTGAGCCAGGATGTGCAGGTTAGGATATCATTAACCTCATAGCAGGCAACCATGCTCAAGCTACGATACCAGCCTTTGTGAACCATAAACTAGAGTTCTCCTGTTTTCAGTATCAATCTATATCAGCCTAGTTACCTTAGGGGTGCAGAGTGAAAGGATTTAGGTGCGGTGTGTCACAAGTTTTGTTTCCTGGTGCCATTTCTTATATGCCAGATCTTATTTGCCAAAGATGTATTTTGTCGGCAGACTTGCACATCTGGAATATGCCCTTGAGCTGCCTGCTTCGGAGTGTGTGCAGGCAACGGTGGCTGTTGGGTGAGCTATCTAAAAGCAAAGTGGCCTCAAGTCTATAAATTCTGGAGATATACAAGTCATAAATCCCTAAAAGATAGCTCCAAATAGCCCTAGGGCCGTTCAAATATCTTTCTTTTTCTTTTTGTTTTTTTGGCATGAGATAAATGGCATAGGCAGAATATTTGGCTATTTTGGCAACTTGGAAATTTAGTCGAACTGAGGGTGAAATGGACGATGTGTCGTCGCCTCTAGTTTTTCTGCCTTGAATGCTGGGAGCAAGACTTTGGTACATTTCATTTATGCATTTCATTTTGGCAATTTTAATTTATTGCAGAGTTTTGAACCTCTCTTTTGCTGTTTTGTCTGAACTATGATCAATCAGCGTTGTTCTTTAATTTCTAATATCAGAACTCGTACAACAAACCTAAGCAAGTGGATTATTTAGAGAAAGAGGACCTGACAAGTGTTCTCAGTGGCAGAGAGATACAAGCAATCTGTTGGGTACCTGGAGTGGGTGTCTCTGAGCAATTTCTCCAAATGGGTTGGTTTTGTGCATGCCATCATAGTCATGAACCTCACTTCTAAGCCAGGGTATGTGGGGTATGATCTCAGTTTCTGAAATTTACTGCTAATGCTTGGCGTAGTACCTGCATCGTGCCAAAGAGCCCCCTTCTCTAGTTTTTGGCTGATTCTCTTTGTATACCATCTTGATTTAAATATAGGGTTTGTAGCATAAAAGTAGCAGTCCGTTATCTCCCCTTTATCTGCAGAAGTCCACTTAATTGCAGTTAATCGTCTTAACTTTCCATTAACTTCTTGGTTTTATCTCCTGCCACAGTGGGTCCATGAACAAGCTCGCCATGGCCTTCATCTGTGGCAGGGATGTTACCTGCATCTGTAGCACTTGCACTATCGCTACCACCATCATTAGCCCTAGTGCGTAAGCTATGGGTGGGCACCTTATTATCCTGGGCAATGTGCGGCCAGTATGTTTTTTTTCCCTTCTATCATACTTCAATTGTAATATCATCTTACTGAGCTCTAGTATAGATTTTATACAACGGGATCACCACGTGAAGGTATTCAGCGAGACTTGAGGAGGAAGCTTTATTCTCTCTCCTAAGAGACGCACAACCCTCTGAGGTCTGTATGGATGCTTTGTACTTACGGGCAAGAGCACTCCTGATTTTGGGAGCTGTCTAGTACTACTCCTGGAGCTCTTCCTCCCTCTGTCATGTGAGTCTGATTTCTTCTTACCCACAAATGGCTTCTCGCTTCCCACAGCCAATAGGGATTCAGGGCTCTGGAAGCGATCAGTGAGTTTCATCCGGGATTTCTTCTGGTGAAAGGAAAACAAAGTCATTGGAAGCAAAGAGAAATCTGCAAAGAAAGCTATTGGAACTATAAGGACCCTGGTACTAAATTCCAAGTGCCTCCTTTTTGCCTGAAAGTTATTAATAATGCAGAAGTAGCAAACCTGCTTCCAGGGAAAGGATGTTCTAGAACTAAGGTTACCACATTTTTTGCAGTCAAATCTGAGGTATTTAGCTAAGATTTTTGTGTGTGTGTGTGTGTGTGAGGGGAGAGGGGGAGGCGAGGAGGAAGGGACATCTTAGATCCAGCAACAAAATGTGGAGGAGAGAAGAGTCGTTATTATCTTGCCCCCTGACAACAACAATATCACGTCATCACTTCCAAGCAGACAAAATCAACAGAGAAATAGAAACAGTGATGCATTTTCCTCGAACCGGGCAAAATATAAAGATAAAGGATGTAAATTCTAAAAACCAACATATTTATATCACTAAACTGAACATAATTGTTTTTCTTCCCCCTCTGTCCCCATTGCTGGAATCAGGGAAAGGAGGCAGCCGAACAGGTAGGAGTCGGGGACACATTACTGAAATCTCTGGTCATCTTGTTTAGAACACAGGTAGACAACTCCGGTTCTCAGAAGTAGTGCATGCAAATTCATTATGGATATCCTATAAATGCAACTGACTTGCTCAACCTGAGGACCAGAGCTGCCCATCCTTGTACTAGAACATTTTAAATGTATTTTTTATCATCTATGTACCACTGTCCTGGTATCCAGCCATCCAAAGTGGTTTACAATAGATAAAAACCACATGACAGCAAGTGAAATAAAAATGTACAATCATACAGTAAAAACAACTGAGCCTAAGCCAAATCACCTCAGAAATTCTCACCTCATCCTAATCAATCCTTAGGGAGCAAAGAGGCCTTAAGCTGTTTCCTAAGCCATAAAATCTAGTTTCTGAATGCAATTCAATTGGGAGCTTATTCCACAGAATGGGCACTGCTATCACAAAGGCCCTAGTCCTCTAACAATTTTGACTCATCACCTTCTCAAATGGAACATTCAGCAGCGAATCCTGCAATGAATTTAACACACACCTTGTGCAGTGTCAGCTTAACTTATACCTCAACAACTCTGGTTTAGCAGTTCATGATACTGTAATAATGTAAACTGTGCCTGTTCACAAATAAGCAGCCAATACAACTTCTGCAGGCCTGGACAAGCACAATCCCTTCTATTAATCAGTATTGAAAATCTGGATGTCATACTTTGCAAAACCTGAAGCCTCCTCAATGGGGAATCTTGGAGACCAACACAGAATACATTGCAGTAATCCATCAGAGATATAACCAGTGTCTGGATCACCATACAAGGCATAGCACCCTCCAAGTAGGATTTTCACTCTCTCACCGTGTCTTGTAATAAATCCTGTGAGATACCTTAGTAATTTGCACCTGGAAGTTCCCCATCACATCTAAGTGAATCCCCAAATTTCTTATGTTATCCTTTACAGGGATCAATATGTTATAAATCATTGATTTCAGACAAATCTTCAAGCAATCCAGATTCCCAAAACCTAACAGTTTTGTTTTTAGAAACCTGAGTATCAACCTGCTAACCTGTAACCATATTAACTCCTATCAGACACTTGAACATATTTCAGGCTAGAGTCCCCAAGCAGCTTTAGAAGCTGAATATCATCTGCATATATACACCCCCATGAGTATATAATTTGAACTAACAGTTGCATATAGATGTTAAACAGCAGCAAAAACGACACTGAACCCTGGGTGACTCCAAACCAGAGACCTAACTGAAGACCACAAACTTATACACTTTAACCTTGGCGAAATCACTCAGTCCATCCCAGGACTTTCCTGGACAATCTTTTGACCAACCTTCTACTTCTACCAAATTAAAGGCTAGACTTAAATATAAAGAACTTCTTAGGACCTGTTTCTTCTTATCCAAAAAAACATCCACTAAATACATCAACAGCACATGATACAATTCTGTACCACATCCTTTTTGAAAACCAACTTCCTCTCATTAAATATCCCACCTCTTCAAGGAAAGAGTCCACTTTGAATGTATAACTTCTTTTTCTAGTAATTTGGCCAAAAAGGTGAGTGTGGAGATAGAGTGGCTATTTCCTGCAGTTGTTAGACATCTTTCCCTGAAACAGAGAAGCATTTACCAAGACTAAGAAATCCTCCAAACTCTCTATATAATTGTTCAACAAAAAAAGATGGGGGAGGGGGATACAATGCAGAATAAGCTACCTTTAAGCAGTATATAGCTGCTTAATTCTGCCTATAGTAACAACCTCAAAATCCCTTAACTGTGAAGTCTATCTAGTCTCCCCATCTTGGCCATCCACATCCTCCAAAGACAGCTGTCAGTGAGCAGATTTCCCTGCAACTCCTGAGGGACTACCCTACCCACCCCAACAGACTCTTCACAATTCTAAACAACTCCCATGGCCGATTAGGAGCTCTCTCCAAAGTCATAGTGAGATAGAAATCCAGGCAGAGCTGAGAGCTGGAAGGGTTAAGTGAAAAGGATACACCCCTCTTGGTGAAGTCATACCCTGGTACATGCTTGTCCCTCCCCTATTCCTTTGTCCTGCTGCTCTCTCTGCTTGCTAGAGATAACTACTCTTCCTCTGCTTCGCTAGAGATAAGAGTACAGTAGACTTTCTCCAATCGGGACTATACTGTAATAAAGTGACCAATCATGAAGAAATGCTGTAATAACCTGATAAGAAGTCTATATAATCTCTCTGAGCCCTCTGGTGGAGGCCCAGAATTTGGAAAAACTATTTTCTCTGAGTCTGTGCACATTAAACCGTTGTTTCCTTCTAAGACTCTTTGGGTGTTTTTCTTCACTCGTTTATCTGCTACAACAGAGCACACCTCCTTCTTTGCCTTTTGAATATTAATACAATATAAGTTAGCTTTTACCTTCCAAAACCTTTTATCATGCTCCAATCTGGACTTACACCATCATCTTTTCAAGGCCTGAATTTTGCCATATAAAGCAGATGGAAAACCATCAAGAGCCAGTCACATGACACACAGGCACTGATCTTACTGAGGCTAGCTCCAGCACCTTTTTAACCACTCTTTTTCAGTCATCATTCTGATTATTCCATTTGGATAGTCTCAATTCAATAGCCTGCTTTTCTACCCTACTCAAATCTACCTTTTGGTAACCTGACAGATACTTGTGACCTTGATTGGCCACTGTTGGAAACAGGATACTGGGCTTGATGGATCTTTGATCTGACCGAGTATGGCATTTCTTATGTTCTTACCCCTTGTTTCCTACCTCCTGTGTCCCTTTGCAAGTCAAGCTGTTGCAAGGTAAAGTAAAACAGCACCATATAATGGCCAAACTAATGCACTGGCATAATATTCCAAAGAGAGAACATATCCAACTCCTTAAAAAGGTCTGTGACAAAAATCAAATTAAGACTATAACCTCCCTGATGTGTGGGAAAAATGACAGAGGCAGGTGGTGCCTTATAGACTAACCAATTTATTTAGGCATACGTTTTTGAGGACAAGAGTCCACGTCATCAAGATTTCTCCTCTGATGTGTAGGAAATTAATCAATTGTGAAAGGCTGGCAGCATTCAGAGAGGAACATCACAGCAGCATTTTCTCATGATGGTGGGCATCCACATGAGCATTCAAATTGCCCAATACCACTGAATTCTGGTGGGTTGGAGGATGTTTAAATTGAGTTATGATAGCTGTCGGATGTAGGTCTTTTGGAACTTTCTTGCACAAATGATGGGAATGCTTGGTTATACAGGATTATTGGGAGCAATTTTTGAATTTTTGAGTACTTTGGTCAAGGCTCAGATTTACAGTAAAGTGGATGTGAAATTATTGAACACTAAATTGTTAGAGATGAAAGGTTTGAAGGATAAACTGGTTATACAAGGGTTATAGCTGCAAGACTGGTGCTGGCGGCAAATTGGAAACAGCCCTAAGCTCTCTCATTGAGGGTGGTACAGGAAAAACTTAGGGGTATGTTTACTAATCGGCGGTAGCGGCTTCTGTGCGATATCGGAGTCGGGGCCTGATTGACTTCAATGGGGCCGTGGCTCCAATATCACACAGAAGCTGCTACCGCTGATTAGTAAACATACCCCTTAGATACATTTAATTGAATTTAATTTAATTCCAGTTCTATAATTCCAGTTTGCTACATACCAAACATGGTTCAAAACATATTTTATAAAAACAAAATGTTGACAAGGCATCATTAAAAAAACATTAAAGAAAAAAATGTATATATATCAAAAAAGCTTAACAAGGTATCATACAAAAAACATACATCATGCAAGACCACAAAAGAAAAAGAATTTACATAGCAAATAATCAATAAAAGTTAAGAATAACATTTAAAACTATAAATACTAAAAACAATTCTAAAACTTCAGAAATTCCTTAAAGAGATGAGTTTTTAGTGCATGTTGAAAAGAGTTATATATCTGGATACTGCTACTGAATATCTGTCCAGCGGCATTTATACAAGTAGAAGGTGTTGCTACCTGGATGAAGGCTTTAAAATAAATATTGGCCCCACAGGGATTAACTGTAGCTGTGATTTCTGCAGGATGGCATTTTATGAAGCCACAAAGGCACCTTATAAAACAGCCCCAAGATAGGTTTCTAGTTGTCCTTCATGATAGAGGATCAGATAAAAAATCAACCTCAATGAGGCAATTCCAAAAGCCATGTATTTGAGAACTGACTCCCTGCAGGTAAAGGTATGTGCTGATGGTTCCTTGAGCTTGTATAGGACTGACAGGACCAACTTTCTATGGCTCCCAAATGCAAGGGGAAAGGCAACGCCAAAATGGCAAAAGCTGTTTCTTCTGTCGCGGGGCAGCAAAAGCTCAACATGCTCCTCCTGAAGGCCCTAGCAACAGAGAAAGCTGTGAAGGAGGGCTCAGCTATGTGAGATGCCGATAGGGAAAGACCTGCACTTGAGCATGAGTCATCTGATGGTCTACAGCTGCATCTTTCTGGATCCCCATCTGGCTTGGAGCGCTTCAACAGCTTGTCGTCCAGCTCCCTCGCTGAGGGAGCAAATATAAATGCCGGGGACCCCACCTCATGTTTGACGCCACTCGCTCCTGACCCTGTGTGAGCTGCTGTGACTGGTGTGGGTTCAGGAAAGACAGGAGCTACTGCGAGCCCCGAGTTTCAGGACCCGGCCCAGGAGAGAGGAGATCAACCGGGAGTCCTCCCTGTTATGTTGATGAGTCAAGCTCCACCAGAAGTTTCATTGCAATCTATTTGGGATATGTTGGCTAAGCTTGACGGAGCAGTCACCAAGTGTTCTCTAGACATCTCAACACAAGTACAAGCTGTGTGACAAATCTCTCACATGCGACATTAGCCAAAGAGACGTAAGAGAAGTTTACTGAAATAAGGAAAGTAAGAGAATCTAAAGACGTAACTGACCAACTAGTTAAGGATAAAACACTCTTTCATCAGAAGTTGGAGCAATTTGAAAACAAGCTACAAAGTTTAAATCTGTGGGTGTTAAATTTCCCTCAGGTAGCTAATCTTTCACCATTAGAAATGTTTAAGAAATATATGCGAGAAGTACTCAAGATTTCTGAGACTGCCATGCCACTGATATATAAGATTTATTTCCTACCTCGTGGGAAGTCTTCTCAAGATAAATCTGGAGAGTCTCAAGGTGTACAAGATCTGAGTGACTTTTTGGAAACTTTTAGTGAAGTTACTGAGAGGATGACTTTACTGATTGATTTTGTTTTTGAATCAGGTTTATCTAGAATCTTGTCTCTCTTTAAGAAAATGGATGCACCATTCTTGGGGCAAATGGTTAGGATATATCCTGATGTGAGTCATTCTACGCAGGAGAGGAGGCGTTTGTTTTTATCTATGAGACAAGAGACATTATTGTTGAGTTATCCCTGTAAATGTTTAATTACCTATATGAATGTAAAGTATATTTTCTTTTCTCCGGAACAGCTCTGTGCCTTCCTTGACCTAAAGAAGATCTTGGTTCAGTGAGCTCTGGGTGGGGGGATAGGCAGGATGAGGTGATATATGCTGTGAGTGGTTACGCTTAAGGTTTTGTGCCTATGCCTTAGTTACCTCTTACTATATTTCCTTGATGTAATATCTCCAGTAAGTATGTTTCTCTGCCCTCTACATTATTGTGGTCTAATGGTAAGGTATGTTCATATGGGCACTCTTGTTACCTGAGCAAGTGTATACTTGTGGATTCTGTTAAACTGCATACATAAAAAATATTTAAAACAGCACTGAAGCGTTGGATGCATTAACAGAAGACCTGAAAGCGCAAAAACTGTGAAGATATGAAGAAAACAGAAAAATAAAGTATCAAAATAAACTATTTAGAGAGAACCTAAAACAGTTCTACCCTGAATTAGGAAAGAGCATTAATATGGTAAAAACACCACCAACCAAAATTGAAGCAGAAACCTTCTGGAGAAGCAGAATGGTTACTCTGTATACAGAACATTTAGAAAAATCAAACATCAAACTCATGGAATGGCCTGTACTAACAACAAAAGAGCTGGAAAGCAGGTTATACCGGGCTCCAAACAGAAAGAACCCTGGCCCAGATGGAGTGACTAGCTTTTGGCTTAAACAGCTAACATCATTCCACCAAGACCTGGCAAACTGCAAAAACTAGTTGATCAAACAGCCGAACTTAATACCACAATGGCTTATAACAGGAAGAACATTTCTCCTTCCAAAGGGGGACACAAGTAACATTCCCAAAAATTACAGACCAATAATTTGTTTACCTACAGCCTATAAGCTGTTCACTGCAATTGATGTAGACAGAATATATGATCATATCAAATCCAATAACACCATGGCAATAGAGCAAAAGGGCAATAAGAGGGGAGCACATGGAGCCAAAGACCAGTTCATGTTAAATAAGGCCATTATGAACAGTGCTAGGAAAAACTGAAATCTCAGTATAGCATGGATTGATCATAACAAAGCTTTTCACAGCGTTCCACGCTCTTGGATAATAAATTGCCTAGAGATATATAAGATTACTTTAAGATAACTAGAGTATATTAAGTTCATCATGACAATGTGGCAAACCACGCTATTTTTGAAGTAAGAAGATGGTCAGGACATCATTCCTAACATCAAGATCTAGTGAGGAAGATTTCAGGGAGATTCCCTTCGCCACTTATGTTTTGTATGGTGCTTAATCCAATGAGCACTCTTATCAGCTCTTTGGGATACAGATTTAGCTTGAATCCTAAAGAAGGTAACAACCCCGAGGCAACATCCCATTAAAGTGACCAGCAATTAGCAGAGCAACTTCATGTGATGAAAAGCCTTTCTGGTGACATCAGGATGACTTTTGGCCTTGACAACATGTGCCAAGGCAATTTTCTTTGGAGGAAAATTGAGCAAAATAGAAAACATCTCCCTGGCTGAGGGCTGTGACATCAAGGACCTTGAACAGAAGGAATATCTTGGAGTAGAGGAAGGAACGACACTCAAGCAGAACTTACTGAGAGACGAGATCAGTAAAGAATATTATAGAAGATTAAAACCATTATTGAAAAGTGTTTTAACATCATGGAATAAAATACAAGCCATCAATCAGCTGGCAATTCCTGTACTCTCATACAGCTTTGGGACTGAAGACTAGCCTCTTAAAGATCTTGAAAAACTGAATGTGTGAACAAGAAAACTCCTCCATGCCCATGAGGTAATTTATAAGAATCAGTGTATGCCAAGACTGTACATTCCTAGAGCTGAAGGTGGGCTAGGCCTCATAGACATTGATTACACAGATAATATCATAGGCCTCCAGGCCTACCTAACAGCATCATTGGATCCAAATATGCAAAAAATGCTGAAATATGAAAGTAAACATCCAGAATCTGTCTCTATCGTCAAACTTGCATGAGAAGAAGGAATGAGTATCTACAAGCACACACAAGAAAGGAAGCAACAGAATTTGCAGAACAAGAGAAAAAAACTCTTCATAGAATTAGATCAGTAAATGAAGAAAAACAAGTAGCAAATACACAAATACAGTGGGAAATATAAAGTGTTAATCTAGGAACCCTTTGTCGATCAAAAATGGACACATGAATGGTTAAGGAGAGATGAAATGAAACCGAAGGATGAGAGATTGATAGTTGACATCCAGGACAGTGGATTATGGATGACATGGTTTACAGGGTGCACTGGAAAAACTGGCAAAACAGACATATATGTTGATTCTGTAAGAAAGACCTGGAAATGGTGACTCACCTCATAGCTGGCTGTGACGTTCTGATGGTGGATTTCTATACAGAAAGGCACAACAAAGTAGTATGCTCATACATTGGAAACTCTGTAAACACTACATCACTGTGCCTGAAAAGCACTGGGATCATGACTCTAAGAGAATTACAGGGATTGAGGAGGTTTTGATCACCTGGGACATTCCCATTCGGATGGATAAGAAACTGGATATGAGGAAACCTGACATAGCGGTAAAGGAAAAAAAACACCAGAATGGCATTGATAATAGAAGTGTGGGTTCCAAGTGATTATTTTGTCAATTGCGTGGAGAGGCAGAAGATCCTGAAGTATCAAGAAATACAGTCAGAGACCAAAAAATGTGGCAGAAAGATACAGAAATATTTTCCGTCGTATTGGGAACCACAGGCTTGATAAAGAATTTCCATGCACATCTTGGCAAACTACCCATAGATGTTACATCTTATAAACTCCAGAAGGAAGCTCTCTTTGGCACGATGCAAGTACTGCACCGAGCATTAGCAGCAAATTCTGGCTTAGAAGTGAGGTTCATGACTGTCATGGTATACGCAAAACTAACCCAATTGACAAAATTGCCCTAGAGGAGAATGTAACTCCAGTGCATCAGTGCTGTTTTGAAAGCATTGCCACCATTGCACATCCTGGAGTGGGGCGGCAGCAGGAGCCCTCTGACCATTGGTGCTCTAGGTGACTGCCTAGTTCACCTAATGGTCACACCAGCCCTGCTGGGAGCACGGTTTGGATGGAGTTGAGATGCACACAGATACTTTATGAAAGATGTGCATAAATGCATGGAGTACATACTGCGGTGCTCCTGCCCGGCCTTGGGGCTAAAGACAGGAGTGGCGGTCTGATGCTTCGTGAGGAAGGAGAGTAACCTGTATCCAGGGAATACTGGGTATTGTAGTTCCTGCTCCTCTCGCTCCGAAATAATGAGTTGTAGTTATGGGGTTTCCAGTATTTTTATTATAGTAAAGGATATTGTTCCATCACATGGCAAATAAATGCAAACAAAATAGGTGCTTCAAATGCTAACAGGAAAACTTAGGATAAAGGCAACTTAAAGTATAATTGCTGCTTTTCACTTCTAAGCAAATTACTCACTTTGCCCCAAGAGGTCAGTTAGATTCACTGCAGCCTCTTTCAGCCACTGTTACCTTCACAGTGCTGGGGAAAATCAGGTGCACATAATTAGAGCTTTCTCAGCAAGGCAATACAACAGCTCCGTAGCATTCAATTCACATATGGTAAAAAACAGTTTTCTTCAGCTTGGCATCTCTACACAGCAGACCGTGCAATCCATGCTCTCACAATCTGGTAAGTCTGTATTATCTTGTGTTAATTCTTCAAGCTGTATGGAATTACTGGCTTCTGGTAACACTGGCTGTCTTCTAGCTTGCAACTCTAAAAACTGCTTAAAACTCTGTAGGAGCAATTCAGCCTGCTGTTTGGGAGGTAGGGAATTGCTATCAGCTATACAACTTCCCTCTGGCTTAAGGCTGTTTATTTTCTCCTCTCTTAGATTAATTGTGTCAGAGTAACTGCTAGTCCCTTTTGCTAATGTTTCACACACAGGAGAGTTAGCTTTACGTTCAGCCTGGAAACTTTGTGGCAATTCACTTACTTGTTGCCAATGCCGTTCTGACTTCAGATGGCTCCAACGTTCTCCAGCTGTTAGAATGTTTGTTGCTCTCTGGCTCAAACGGTACTTCACAGAATGATTGTTTTCTTTCTTCTGCCTGCCTTGAAGGTTTCCTTTCCCAGGGCGGTGCCTTCCAACGGTTGTCTAATTCAGGGCTAGGTCCTCTCTCCTTGGGACTTCTACTCACTGCCTCTGAATAGAACTTTGCAGGTTTCTTTCCAATGCCAGGTTCCCAAGTATCAGCATACTGTCTTCTGGACTTCCAATCATTCTTGCTCCTCTCCTCTCCTCTCCTTCTTTCTCTTCTCTATCTTAATCCCATTCTCATTCTCCATCTGACTAGCAAAGCCATGCTCTGGTTTAAAACCACGTTCTCTCCTGGACACGCCCCTTCCAAGGGCAGGGTGTGCCCAATCAGGACTGCAGGACTCCTCCCCTGGGCTGGTCTCCATGCTCAGCTCTGTGGAATAGAGTCTCTCTTTCTTCCTTGGTTTCTCAAATAGGCATAAATCCTGCTGAACCTCAGGATTTTCACCCGTTTCCATAGGCTCAGGAGGGCGCTGTTCACCACAATACACATATTACATCTTCGGAGCAGGTATAAATTTGTGTGAGAATATTTGTGTACTATTGGGGGGGGGGGGGTCATTGTATGAGACTATTTTATAAAGGCACATGGGCTTCAATGTTGCCTTTATAAAATACCAAATGCAAAGAATCCCCCATAGTAAATATAAAACATTTTTTGTCAAACTTACTATAAACATGGCACATTATTTATTTAGTTAATGAGTTTTCTATACTGCCTTTAAGCCAAAGTGGTTTACAGAGAACAAACAACAAACAAACAAACTCAACTGAGTTGTCATTACATAGAACTAAGGATGATATAACTTGGAGCTAACAAATGGGGTAATTACATATGTCTGCTGGTTAAGATGGAAATTATTTTATATGGGGTTATGTGATGGCATTAGAGCCATAGGGAGGTCATTCTGACGTGAATAAGCCAGTTGAACATACGTGGGAGACGTGCGCCCTGCGTACATGTCCCAACCATATTCCAAGTACGGGTGCACCTGCACATACGCGAGAGATGTACGGGGATTTCTGGACGCGGGTGGGCAGGGGCATGGGCGTGGCTGGCGGCGAAAACATCCAAAGTATATTCAGTGGAAACGCATGTACGTCTGCCAGATTACCCATGGATGTCTATGTTATCCCTGCTATAACATGGAATAGAGACAGGACATAGTGCTCTGAGCCCCACTGCATCCCAATGAGATGAATGGTGGTGACACCGCGGTACTGTACCTGTGTGCCTGCTGTCTAGGAGTGCACAGGTTGAAGATGTACAGACTGGAAAGCACAGAGGAGGGACAAGTGCAAGGTGCAGGATGAATAACAGGTAGCACCACAGAAACAGGGGCAACTGATACATATGTCCACAGTGACTGAGGCAGAGAGAAACACAGAGCCCAGCAGGTGCATAACAAACAATTTAATTGCATTACACAACAAGGTACCACTTACACAACCAACACCAGTGCCCAACCAAGCCCACCCCACACAACCAACACCAGTGCCTAACCAAGCCCACCCCACACAACCAACACCAGTGCCCAATCAAGCCCACCCCACACACCCAAATGCCCCCCAACAGCAATCCCAGACCACCCCACCCCACCTCTCAATCCTCAATCCCCCACCCCCACCCCACAACACCCAACTCCGGCAACAGGCAACCAACCTCACCCAGGCCTACCTCCACCCCCCACATACCCTAACCCACCCTGTCCCCTCCCTCACCCAGAGGTGACACCACTGGCCCCCCAGTGTTTGGCCATTGTGTGGTGTGGGCCATGGCCCGCCTCCCAAGACTGGGCTGCTGCTCTCCCCAATGATCTCCCCATGTGCCTCATGGAATGGGGGGAAGACAAGCAGGGGCCCCACATTCTGGGGCCCAGGGCCCAGGATGCAGGACTGCCCCATGCTGGTGGACCCTGACACACAGGGTCGGTGTTAGGATTTCTAGCGCCACCCTGCAACCTATATCGGCACCCCTCCCTCATTATTATTAATGTTGGCTGCACCCTACCCTCCTTTTTCCCAAAATCACTGTGAACTCTTTTCAAGCGATATTAGTATTTCTCCTTCAAATCCAGTGTTGTAAGAAAATTGCAGTGAAAGAGCAATTGCATAGCCAAAATAAAAATACTTAGCAGTAAATACTTATCATACAAACAGGCTGTGTTAGTAAAAAAAAAATTAAAATTTGATTATGGTCATCTCACTAACAACAACTTAAACATTCTCCAGTGCCAGGCATATTGTAACTAATATAAAACACTGCAAAAGGCCAAATCTACTATACCATACCAGCATACACTTCCAAAACTCATACAATAAGGGGCCTACCCAGAAAAAAGCAGCACTATAAACACTGCAATGGGCCCCAAAACATCCATACACCTATTTGAAAAGCTGTACAAGTCAAATTATTACAGTACAGATCCCTGTTAACAGAACACCTGGCCTTGGTCACACACTCAGAACACAGACCCTCACCAAGTACCGAATAAGTGACAACAAGCTAAAGTAAAAATAAAAATATGTAGACAAAAATTAAAATGAAACCCCAAGAAGCTAGACTCCGCATGCGGTGCCACACCAGATAAGAGATACAGTTCCCCATACTGTGTGAAAAATAAAGATCGCACAAAGTCCAATCACTAAATTGAAAACAAAATTATTTTTTCTATCTTTGCTGTCTGATGATTTTTGATCATGCTGGTCCCGATCTGAGGTATCTGTTTTCCTCTGTCTTCTCTTAGCTCTCTTTCTATGGTCTATAGTCCATCTGCCATTTCTTGTCTCTCCTTTTGCTTTCTTCATTTTCTTCCATCAGCATTTTTTCAGTCCCAGTAATCCTCCCCAGTATCAGCCCCCTTTACAGCCTCCCCTCCCAGTGTCAACCTCCTTGCATTCCCAGCACCACCACTGGTGTCTATTCCCTTCCAGTCCCCCTCCTTCTCCGTCATCCAGCACCTTCTAGTCCAAATACTATCCCAGGTATCAGCAAACTTCCAGTCCCAGTGTCACTTCCTGTGTCAGTTCCCTTCCAGTCACCCTCTCCTCTGTCCACCCACTTTCCAGTGTCATCCCCAGTTGACAGCTCCCTTCCAGTCCTATCCCCAGGTGTCAGCTCCCTTCCAGCCCCCACCTTGCCCTCTGTAAGTTCTCTTCCAACCCCCCTCCTATTAAACAGCCACCTTCCAGCTCCATCCCCAAGTATCTGCTTCCTTCTAGTCCCTATGTATCTGCTCCCTTCCAGCTCCCTCCTGTGTCTGCTCCCTTCCAGCTCCCCCATGTCTCCTCCCTTCCAGATCCCCAATGTCCGCTCCCTTCGAGCTCACCCATGTCTGCTCCCTTCCAGTTCCCTCCCCGTGTCTACTCCATTGAAGCCCCCCATGTTTTCTCCCTTCCAACTCCCCCCAACTGCTCCCTTCCAGCCCCCCTTGTCTGCTCCCTTCCAGCTCCCCAGTATCTGCTCCCTTGTAGCCCCCCATGTCTGCTCCCTTCCAGCTCACCCCTGTGTCTGCTCCCTTCCAGCTCCCCCATGTCTGCTCCCTTCCATCCCCTCCGTGTCTGCTCCCTTTCAGCCCCCCATGTCTGCTCCCTTCCAGCTCCCCATTGTCTGCTCCCTTGTAGCTCCCCATGTCTGCTCCCTTCCAGCTCCCCCTCCTGTGTCTGCTCCCTTCCAGCCCCCCATGTCTGCGCCCTTCCAGCTCCCCAGTGTCTGCTCCCTTCCAGCTCCCCCCATGTGTGCTCCCTTGTAGCCCCCCATGTCTGTTCCTTTCAGCTCCCCCCGTGCCTGTTCCAATTCGTCCTTCAAAAAAGAAAGCAGCCGCAGGAACATTTCTCTGTTCCCGCAGCTCTGCTATCTTTCACACTGCTGGGTCATGGAGTTTCTAAAGGCAGAATGACCCCCTATGTGGACATACACGCAGACACAGTGTCCCATAGTTATTGGGTTTTATTATCGGCACAGCAGCATTCCATCACACTTACAGGCATGTGCTGCACCTGTAACCCCCCATTGGTGACTATCTGCTTTCTGCATTGGCCTGGGTGGGGACATGAGCGCCTCCATCAGCTCCTGCATTGCCTGGGTGAGAGCCTGGAAATCAGCCCGAATGCCCTGCAGGTGCTCTGCAATGCTATCCAGGGGCCTTGCTGTTGCTAGGGCCTGCTGTGGGGTGCCAGCCTGTTCCTCCTCTTCTGCTGCTGCATTGCACGGTGGTGTGTCAGGGTCCAGCTCACTCTGGCCACACATATCCCCACCCCCCAGCCCATGCTCCCCCATCCCCTCTCTCCACCCCCTGCCTGCTCCAGTATTTTCCCTCCACCCCTGCCTGCTTCCGATCCTGCCACCCTCTCCCATCCCCCCACTATGTTCCCTCCTCCTCCATCCACTGCGTATCCTTGAGTGGCATGTCTCTGAGTTCCCCCCTCCTCCAGGGACTCCTCTTCCTCCTCTCCCTGCTCCTCAGGGTCACTCCCCCAGGTATACCCTGCCTCCCCACCCTCAGCCCTTGCTGTGCCCCCTCTGTGTCCAGGGCCTTCCACCATGGAATGCCCTGCCCAGCCCCATGGTACCATCCTCTCTCTCCCCCTCAGGGGAGCACGGAACCTCCATGAGGGTGAGGGGGCAGACCTCCTCAACCCCACTCTCCCCTAATGGGGAGGTGCTGGATAGCACTATGGGGCTGTCTGTTGCGGTGATGTCTGTCACCACGGTGGCCAGGCTGTGGGAGCTGCCTGTTGTTGGGGCTCACACAGGGACATGTAGCCATTTTTGTGGTTGCTGCTCATCCTCCTCCTCTGCCTCCTCTTTCTCTGCCTCCTCCTCTGCCTCTTCCCCTTCATTGTCTTCTTCATCCTCCTCCTCCTCTGCTGCAGGGTGGGGGTGAGTCCTCAATCAGGATGGCTGTGTAAGGGATGCAGAGAGGTGGCTGTTAGTTACAGTGGGTGGGGGTGTCCATCTGTCATGTCCCCCTTGCCAAATACTTCCCCATGCTCTGTCTGCTGTTGCCCCTGCGGTGCCCAGCCACACCGGCCCTGTGCCATGTCACATGTCATGGCTCCATTCCTGTGCCATACCTCCACACTTACCTTGCTCCCAATGCAGCTGCTGCCGGAGTCTTGCCAGCATCTGCGGGCATGTGTGGCGTATGGCTCGGAAGCGCACCAGGCAAGCCTCCGTCTCACGCAGGTTGTGGAAATGTCTGTGGAGGCAGGAGGGAGGTATCTTACATATGCACATTTCTTTCTTCCCCCCAGGTCTGTCTCTGCAGCTGCCTACCTGCCATGCCACCACCTGTGTACACTGGACCCAGTCACATCATGCTGCCATATCTCCAGTGCTTCCTCACCCATGTCCGATGCTTGCTCTGGTCCCCAGGCTGCCTCTGTCCTGTGTGCCTGCATTACTGACTGGCCAGGCCATGGGCTGAGGGAACCACAGGGACAGTGCTGCCTGCAACATTCCTCTGGGATCCTGCTGCATTTGCTGCCTGCCCTGTGGTACACATCATGGGCCTTGCATGCTGGTTTCCGGTCTGGCAGCTGACATGCCATGTTATATGATTTGGGCTGCAGCAATCCGGGGGAGCGCTATCGTGTGTGTGGTATGATGCCTCTGTACACATTTCAGGGGTGGGACCTGGCAGTGATTATGTCTGATGATCTTCCCAGGACTGGTCAGATGGGCCAGGCAATAGGAGATGCTAATGGGATGCCTGGATGCATTGGGAGAGCTATGGACAACGGAGGACAGATGGTGATAGTGCCTCTGTATACAGTGCATTGCAAAGGTATTCATCCCCTCTGTGTTTGTCCTGTTTTGTTGCATTACAACCTGGAATCAACTTGGAGTTTTGGGGGTCAGCACCATGTGCTATATGCAACATGCCAACGTCTTTGATGGTGCAAACTATCCTTTATTGTGACACAAACAATACTTCTGACAACATAACATGGGTGCAGGTGGATGCATATGTATTCACCCCCAAGGTGACTATGTTGTACTTTTTCTGCAATTACAGTTGCAGGTCTCTTGGGGTATGTCTCCATTAGCTTAGCACATCTGGCCATTGTGAATTTCATCTGTTCCATACGGCAATACTGCTCCAATCCCTTCATGTTAGATGGGTTGCCTTGGTGTACAGCAATCCTCAGGTAATGGTACAGATTCTCAGTTCAACTGTGGTTTGGGCTTTGACTAGGCCATTCCACATCATTTACATATTTCCCTTTAGACCAACTTTAGTGGCATTTTTTTGGTCATTGTCCTGCTGGAAGATGAACCTTCATCCCAGTCTCAAATTTCTGGCAGACTGAAACAGGTGTTCCTCATGACTTGCCCTGTATTTCATGCCATCTATCATTCCTATAGTCCTGACCGGTTTTTCTGTCCCTGCCCATGAGAAACATCGCCACAGAATCATACTGCCACCACCATGTTTCACTGTGGGAATGGTGTTCTCGGGGTGATGGGATGTGTTGGGTTTGCACCATACATGGCATTTCCCATGATGGCCAGACAGTTCAATTTTCATCTCAACTGCCCAGAGACCTTTCTTCCATGTATTTGGCGGGTCTGCCACATGCTGATGTGCACAGTCCAAACGTGTTTTCTTCTATCTTTCTTTGTGGAATGTTTGGCTTAACGTGGTCCTATGGACAGATACTCCCATCTCCGCTGTGGATCTTTGCAGCTCCTTCAGTGTTCTCCTTGGTGTCTTTGTAGCATCTCTGCTTTATGCTCTCCTTGCCCAGTCTGTGTGTTTTGGTGGGTGGCCTTCTCTTGTCATGTTTGTCATGGTGCCATATTCTTTCTATTTTGTTTTAATGGATTTCATGGTGCTCCATGGCATATTCAGAATTTGGGATATTATGACGCAACCCTGATCTATACGTCTCTGACCTGTTTGGAGTGCTCCTTGGTCTTCATGTTGCTTGCTTAGTGGTGTTGCAGAGTCCAGACCTTTTGGAATAGGTATATTTGTACAGGCATCATGTGACAGATCCTGTGACACTGCTTGCACACAGGTGGACCCTGATCACCTAATTATTTGACGTCTGTGGTTAATTGGTTGGACCTGATCTTATTTAGGGGTTTCATAGACAGAGGGTTAAAAACATATGCATTCACACTTTTCAGTTTGTACTTGTTTTTTATATATACGAGGTCTTTTATTGTCATTTCACGTCACCAATTTGGACTATATTGTTAGATCCCTTACCTAACATACACATGATCCAGGTTGTTCATCATGTGACAAAACTGGACTAGTACCAAGGGGATGAATATCTTTGAAGGCCACTGTGGTTCTTCAGTGCATCCATATTTGTAGTATTGTATGCAATTCTGGTGCCCGCACCTCCAAATGGATGTTTACAGTTTAGGGTTGGTACAGAGGGTGGCTACTAATATGGTTGGTGGTGTACATTTTGGCTTTGTGAGGACAGACCTATGGTTCTTTACTTATACGTTGGCAGGACAGCAGGATGGCGGAGATTTGACTGCAACATTTGTATACGTTCATGGCATATATGCACAGGTTGGGAGCCTCCGTTGATTGTCAGCATGCTCTGCTACAAGGTGACATAGAATGGGGGTGGTAGGGGACAGACTCAGGTGTAGTATGCAGGGATATTTCTTTGCAGACACAGTGGTGGCTGCATGGGATAGTCTTCCATTGGAGGTGGTGGTATTGTGGACAGTATCTGACTTCATAGGGCATGGGCAGACACAGGGATCTCTCAAGGAACATGGAGACTGTTGTGGGGGTTGTTATGGGAGGGCAGACTAGTTAAGCCATGTGGTCTTTTTCTGACATCATGTTTCTATGTTTCTACTATGCTGTTTTTTGACTGACAGTATCAGGCCATGTTGCTGCATTGTTGCACATGGTAGGTATGTTTCACTGTGTTCATGTTTTCTTTCAGTATGTGCTTTCCCTTTTGCCCTTTCTGCCTGCATTACCACCATGCTTTTCTCTTGGCCATTGTGTTTCTGTTTGCTTGTTTCCTGTAGGAGCCCAGTTGTCTGATTACAGACATTTTGGTTCTGTGGTGGGTTCAGCTAACCCTTGCTCCTTTTGCCTTTTTACTTTGCAGCTACTTCCTGGCCCTTTGCATTGTTGTTGTCCCACCACATGCATTTCCCCTGCCTCCCCCCTTTCCTGCTTTGACCTACTTACTGCGCTAGGGTGGTCTTGATGCGCTCCCAGCCCCTGCGTGCTGCAGCTAGGGCTGGCCGTTTGTGTGCTATGGGGAGCAGGGCACACTCATTTTCAATCACCAGCCTGCAGAGCAGGTGGGTCTCTGCCTCAGAAAAATTTACTTGGCGTGTTGCCATTTTCTGAGGTGTTGTATGAGTCTTGCTGTGCATGGGGGGGGGAGGGGGGTAATCACTCCATCCTGTTTCCTGTCGCACATGGGAAACAGTGCAGGTGGACATGTGTTTGGATTTACACGCCGGTGGCATGGTTTCTGGACCTGCACATGCGAGTTGCATTGCCAGGTCACGTGGGTCTGGATGCGCGCTACATGAGTAACGGTATAGACGGCTGATGCCGTATTCCGTGTGCGCCTGCATGTCATTGCAATCGGGCATGGAATCCCATCTTCTGAATTGCCTCCACAGTGTTCAATGAAAAGATGGGTCTTTAATTTCTTCATGTCTTGAGTAGACTGTATGAATCTTATAGGTTCAGTGAGTGAGTTCCAGATTGCTGGGGTGAACAGTGAGAAAGCTCTATTGTTGATTTGCTGGGTGCATCTTGTCTTGAGATGAGGGATGACTAGTAAGTTCTGGTTCACTGTTCTTCTTGCCCTTGTTGTGGGTGTTTTACTGATTAGGTCCTCAAGTCCGGGAACTGATAAATTATGCAGGATCTTGTGGATGGTGGTTGCTATTTTGTATTTTATCCTTTGTGCTATTGGCAGCCAGTGTAAACTCTTTAGGGTGGGTTTAATGTGTTGACATCTTGAGATGCCTGTTAAAATTCTAGCAGCAGTATTTTGCACTGATTGAAGCAGGTATAGTATTTGCTTTGGCAGCCCCTGGTAGAGTATATTGCCATAATCAAGGTGGGGTGTTATGATGGATTGGAATACTGTTCTGTTGTCATTGTATTGGAGTAGTGGTCGTAAATGTTGGAACAATTTCAGTTTTCGGTATGCAGTGTTGGCTGACCTCTTGATATGTTAAGGTTGCTGTCAAGGGATACACCAAGGTATTTGACTTCTTTTTTTATTGTGATCGCTATGTGTTGGAGTATGAGCTTAGCTGGAGGGTTGAAGGATGTGTCTTTTGTGACCAGTAGTGCTTCAGGCTTAGTTCACTATTAAGTTTAGTCCTGCAAGGAAGTCTGTGATGGATGTGAAGCAATCCAAGATGGCTGAGAAGTCCAGGGTTAACATGTGGAAGGGTATGTAGAATATGATGGTACAGTGAAAGTGCATATTGAAGTTTCTTAGCAGTTCGCAAATAAGTGGAATGTAAATGTTAAATAGCAGATCTGATAAGGCTGATCCTTGTGGTATACCTTGCCTTAGGCTGAAACAGTTGGATTTAACAAGGCAAATTTTTACTTGTAGCAGAAAGGTATGAAATAAAGCAGTCTATCGTGCTCCTGTGAAGGCCTATGTTGCTGAGTCTTGTCAGTAGGGTGTGGTGCAAGATGGAGTCAAAGGTGGCACTAATGTCCAGGAATATCATTGCATAGCCTTGATGTGGGTTCTCTAGTCCCCTGATTGGGGTGTCGAAGAGTGTGGTGAAGAGGGTATCTATACCATGCTGAGTGTGAAAACCGTGTTGTTGGGGGTCCAGGAGTGCATGAGTGTTGACGTGATCTTGGAACTGATGTTGAATCGTCTTTTCTATTACTTTGGCTAGGAAGGGGGTGCTTGCAATAGGGCGATTTGAGCTTAGGTCGGACTGGTCCATTTATTTCTTTAGGATGGATCTTATTGAAACTTATTTCAGAGCGGGCGGTAAGTATCCCTGAGATAGGGAGGCGTATATGATCTTTTGTATAGTTGAGGCGAATTCAGATGGAAGTGATTTTATTCAGGAGACTGGACATGGGTTGAGTGGATAGGTTGTGGTCTTGATGCCTATGATGATGGTTGACAACTCTTGCTTTGATATCAATCTGAAGGAGTCCTAGCTGTGTATTTGTGGGGGTTTGTCCAGTGTAAGTAGTGTGGGTTTGGCGAGGCTTGCTATGGAGGGTTGTCTGCTGGATAGGAAGTCTGTCATGGCCTGTGGATCGTAAGTTTGTAAGTTTGTGCTTGTAGAAGATATTGATGTGGGATCTTTGGTGAGTGTGGACACAATGGAGAAAGGTTCTCTGGGACGGTTGAGAGACTTCATAATGATGTTGGAGTAGTATTCTTTTCTACAACTGTTGGTGAGGTTGCAGAATTTGATTTGTTTGCTGAAGAATTGCTCCTTGATGGAACCATTGTGAGTTCATTTCCATATTCTTTCAAAACTGCCGTAGTTGATGTCTGATAACTCTGAGTTTGGGAGAGAACCAGTGTGGTTGTGCAGAGTTAGGGGAGGAGTGTTGTGAGGTAAAGGTAGCAGCACTGGAGACTACTGTATTCCAAGAGTGTCCAGGTCATGTAGGTCAGATACCAGGAGTGGGGAGATGTTGTCTAATAAGGATTCTTTGTTGAATGCTTTAAAGCGGCATATGTAAGTCTGTTGCTGAGGGTAGTGTGGAATCTGGGATCTGGCTGGAAGGACAAAGGAGATCATCGTGTGGTCCGACCATGGCATGGGATCAATCTGGGTGTTGAAATCAGTTGCGGGGAGGTATCTGGGTGCAGGGGCGGTCCAAGGGGGGTGCGTGGCCATGTGCAGAAACTCATTGCAGGCCTCATTTGCATAAATATTTGCATAATGATAACATGCACTAACGTTTAGTAAACATGCCTCTTAATGAGTGTCTGGATAAAGGAAGACTACCAGATTTCTACATTACTATACTCCAGTGCCAACACCAGGCACATTAGGAAGTACTATAAACATGACCCATTTAGAACCCATAGCAAATCCACTGTATCATGACAGCATTACCAAGACTCACAAAGCACGAAACTCTACTTATCAAAAGGCAACACTGCAAATATTAAACCAATACATCTCGGAATACCAATACATCTTCTACTGGGGAAAGAGAACAAGTGGCACTGTCAAATAGAAACTACATGAACAGAATACCTCAGCTCTGTTACACATGCAGAACATAGACCATCACCACACAAAGAACAAGGGACCACAATTTAGAAATAGGAAGACAATAATTAAACTGGGAACCCCAAAGGCCAAAGTTGGAACGTACAACACTGGAGAAATAAAATTATAAATCAATTTCCTCTTGTACTAAACAAAACACAGATGTTAACGATACTCTTTTCCCAGAGCTGATATATTCCAGTTAATAAATTTAAAATAAAAAAGTATTTTCTACCTTTTGTAGTTTGTGCATTTTATTTTTCAGTTGCAATTGCTCCAGTCACTTTCTTCTGGTTTCTTCGTGTCTTCTGCTAACTCTCCATTGTCTGTTGTCCATTTCTCCTTTCTTCTCTCTCCTAGTTTTTTCCATTCTCTCTCTGCATCTGCGTTAACATACTGATCTTTCTCCTTTTGCTCTTTCCTACATTTCTTTCTTTATTCCTTTTTCATCCACTCAAATTTTAACTCTCCATCCTCAATCCCCACTTACTCTCCCAATACCCGGCCTATTGTAGATTTTTCTTCCCTCCCACACAAAATATTTTTCCCCTCTCCATCCTCACTCCCCTAGCCCCATACCATTCTAGTCCTCCCCCAACATCAGCTCCCTTCTAGTTCCAGCCCCACCCAGCATCTGCTCCCTTCTAGTCCTATTCTCCCATCCCCCCCCCCCGCTACAGCCCATTTCTAGTCCTAGCCCCCCATCAACCCATTTCCAATCCTAGCCCCCCCATCAGCCCTTTCCAGGCCTACTCCTAACCCCCCATCAGCCCATTTCCCATCCAAGCCCCCCCATCAGCCCACTTCCAGTCCTATCCTAGCCCCTCCATCAGCCCATTTCCAGTCCCAGCTCTCCAATCCATCTCCAGTCTTATCCTAGCCCCTCCATCAGCCCATTTCCAGTCCTAGCTCTCCCCCACTCAGCCCATTTCCAGTCCAAGCCCCCCTCCCCATCAGCTATTTCCAGTCCTAGCTCCCCCCCACTCAGCCAATTTCCAGTCCAAGCTCCCCCCCACTCAGTCAATTTCCAGTTCAAGCCCCCCTCCCCATCAGCAATTTCCAGTCTCAGCTCCCTCCCCCAGCCGAAGAGTCCCGCGGCTGTCCGAATGTCTTTAGAGGGAACCGGAGGGGCCCCAGATCACCTCTGACAGCTGCCCAAGTGAAGATCGCCTTTTTTCTTCACTTCGGCAGCTGTATTACAGTATAGGATGCTGATGCGCTGAGTGCTGGGAAACAGGAAGTCCCCTTTGACCTTGGTGCGCTAACATTCTATACTGTAATACAGCTGCTGAAGTGAAGAAAAAAGGCGCTCTTCACTTCGGCAGCTGTCAGAGGTGAACCGAGGCCTCTCTGGCTCCCTCTAAAGCCACCCTGCTTGCTGGTGCTGAATGCGGGATGTTGTTGGTGCGGGGCCCCCTGAAGCGCAGTGCCCTGTGTGAACAACATCCTCGCACAATGGACGGGCTGGCCCTGTCTGGGTGCAAGAACAAGATCATGAATTACTCCTTTAGAATGGATAGGCTCTTTGATTACCTAGTGTAGTAGAAGTGCTTCCATAGCATTGGAGAATGCACTTGCTTGTTTAGGGAGATGGATGTGAAGTGTAAATCTCCAAATAGGAAAAAGTGCTTGTTAGATGCTGTGTATGTGCATACTTCTTCTAACAGGTCTAAGAAAGGTGTTCGGTATGCCAAGCAGATGGTGTGGTCCCTGTTGGAGATTGTGAGGAAGTCCAGCATTTGTAAGGAGTGTGAATTTATCATAGTGAAGTTTAGATGCTCTTTTGCCATGATGAGAACACCTCCACCTCTTTTGTCTGATCTGGAGCAGTTGAAGAGCTTGTAATGGGGGGGGGGGGAGGGGGGAGGGGGAGCAATAACTGGTTCAGGAGTACATTATCAGTGATAGAGATCTAAGTTTCAATGATACATATAAGGTCAGTGTAGTTGCATCGCATGAAATCTGTTATAGTGGGAATGTTGTTACATATTTAGCAGGCATTGATTAGCGAGCATTTGAATGGATAGTGCAGTTGGTTTTGTCTAGTATAGGATTTCTATTGCTGGGTGATGTTAATTTCCAGCAATCCACATGGGGGTTATATGTGCTGTGCTTTGTGGTCAGGGGCGGTTCTATAATGAGGCGAAGTGAGGTGGCTGCCTCAGGCGGCAAAGTTTTGAGGGAGACAAAAAATGCCCCCAAAACAGCTGCCTTACTTCGCCTTCAAAAGTTAAAAAATATCCCAAAAAATGAAGTGCACAAGTTGCTGCTGAGTCTGCTTCTCGGCAGCGGCAAAACCCTTCTTTTCCAGGCAGCCACGGCTCCCTGCCTCTTAGAGAACCGCGGCTGTGCTGTGACTGCTATTCTAAATAGAAACGAAACCAGTGCGGAGCCTTCTCGCCTCTGTGAAAACCCCGTGCAGCTTTGTCCTGCCCCCAAAGGAAGTTACATGTAACTTTAAATTGTTACATGTAACTTCCTTTGGGAGCGCCTTTGGGGGCGCTGAGGGAGACAGGAGGGCTCTACTGGTTTGCCCCGGGGCACTTTCTGCTGCCATAGCTTCAGTAGCCAGGTTCATTTTTTTTTAATTTCCCATGTGTGTGTGTGTGTGTGTGTGTGTGTTTTTTTAGGATTGGTAATGGGCTATGAGGGGGGGGGGGCTCTAGGACTGGATATGGCCTTTTGGGGGGGTTAGGACTGGAGGTGGGCTGATGGGGGTGTTTAGGACTGGTAATGGGCTATGGGGGGCAAGGACTGGAAATGGACTGATGGGGGTAGGACTTGTAATGGGCTGTGGGGGGCTAGGACTGGAGGTGGGCTGATGGGGGTAGGACTGGAGGTGGGCTGATGGGGGGTGTTTAGGACTGGTAATAGGCTATGGGGGGCTAGGACTGGAAGTGGACTGATGGGGGGAGATAGGAATGGAAATGGGCTAATGGGTGAGGGGAGGAGGGTGCTGTTGGCCCTGGAAGAAAACTAGGGGCTAGGGCTACAAATGGGCTGATGCGGGAGGATGGTAGAATGGGATTGGAAGGGAGCAGATAATGGGAGGGTCTGCCAGGGGAAGGAGGGGGCACGAAGGGAGCTGACACAGGGGAAGGAGGGGGCTGGAAAGGAGCTGACACCTGGGATGTACTGAAGGGGGACTGGAAGGGAGCTGACACTTGGGGATGGGAGTGATAGGTGGTTGGGTAATGGGGAGAAGGTTGGAAGGGAGCTGACATGCAAATGGCACTGGAAGGGGGATGGACAGAGGGTAGGGTGACTGGAAGGAAGCTGACCTGGAGGGTGGCACTGAGAGTGGACGTGAGCTAATATCTGGGATGGTATTTGGACTAGAAGGGGCTGGACAGTGGGGAAGGAGGGGGACTGGAAGGGAATGGACACCAGTTGCAATCGTGGGAATGCAAGGCAGTTGACATTGGAAGGTATTGGGAGGGAAGGACTGGAAAGGGGGATGATACTGGGGAGGGTTACTGGAACTGGGCTGATAGAAGGAAGTGAAGAAAACAAAAGAAGAGATAAGAAATGGCAGATGGACCATAGACCACAGAAAGAGAGCTAAGAGAAGACAGGAAGGCAGAAGCCTCAGATCGGGACCAGCATGATCAGAGAATAAAATGGTCAGACAACAAAGGTAGAAAAATAATAATTTTATTTAATTTTAGTGATTGGACTCTGTGCTATTTTTATATTTTACACAGTATTGGGGAACTGCATCTCTTATTTATCTGATGTTGCACTGCATGTGGACTCTGGCTTCTTGGGGTTTCAATTTAAAGTTAGACTACATATTATTATTTTTACTTTAGATTGTGGTTACTTATTCTGTACTTGGTGAGGGTCGACGTTGTGAGTGTGTGACTGAGGTCAGGTGTTCTGTTAACATGGAGTTTGTACATAAAGATTTATACTGTACTGTAGTAATTTGACATGTTCAGCTTTTCAAATAGGTGTATGGATGTTCCAGGGCCCACTGTAGTATTTACAGTGATGCTTTTTTTTTTTTTTGTACATTTTTTGAATTACAATAATGAATATTACAAATACAATGCTAGTAAAAGACAAATTCCAATCCAAAAAAGGAATATAACCCACATCAATACCCACATCAAAGGAGAATGTGACAAAATTAAAAATAAAAAAAAGGAAAAAAGAAGTTTAAACAACTCCACAATGAGAACAGAATTATCTCACCAACACAAAAAAACTCAACTAGCCTCTTTCTCCGACAAAAATGCTAACAATTGAGAAACATCAGCATAAACCAAGGTTTGCCCCTCATAAGTAATTATACAGCGGCAAGGAAATTTCAGGAAAAAGGTAGCCCCCACCGCTAACACACGCGGTTTTAAAGCCAGGAACTGCTTACGCCTAACCTGGGACACTCTGCTTACATCCGGGAATACAAGAAGCTTTTGACCACAAAAGGGAATTTCTAGGTACTTAAAATAAGCCCGCAGAACAGACAATTTTCCAGATTCAGCCCCAAAGGTCACCACCAAAGTGGCGCGTTTGGGGATGTTATCAACAGAATCCTGCAAAAAAGCTGTAAGATCCTGTCCTACCGAGAGATCAACTAAAGGATCTTGGTCATTATTCACAGGAGTAGCGGACGTAGGTAAATAATACATATGCAATATGTTTAATGCTCCTTGTAACTTAAGGACCTCTTTACAGTATTTTCTTAACAAAATATCTGAAGATAACAGATGTATAATCGGAAAGTTCAAAAAACGCAAGTTTCTGGCCCGGGACTGATTTTCAAGTACCTCCAGTCGGTATGAAAGAGAAAGGGAATCTCGCATAACAGCTACCTCATTATCAGTACGAGACTGGAGTGAAAGATCAGCCTTGGCCACAAACTTGGAAAACACAGCTAACTGTTGATCAGTATGCTGCAGTTTATCAATTACAGCATGTGTGTAAATTGACACAAAGAAGACACTGTGGAGGTCAAATGCAAATCAATACTAGTTATAGCTGACCAAATATCAAGAGTCACATCCCCATCCACTGGGGGAAGAGGAACAGCCTCACAGCATTTCGGAGAGACAGGATGTGGTATTGGGGGACAACAAGGGACAACTCCAACGGCGTCGAAGAAAAATGAGGCAAGGGGAGTTGTGGTGGTGTCCGTGAATGGGAGCTTAAAGAAGCTCCTTCCGGAGACGATGGAGCGGGTGGCAGGGAAGTCAAGTGCCTATCCATGGGGCCTACAGTCTTACCTCCCGATGTTTTCATATCAGACTTGGCAGTTGATTTAGCTTTACGCTTCCCCATGGTTATTACAGCACCGGGACTTCACAGCTCCTCAGATGCGCCGAAGGGGCGCCAAAGAAGCGTGTCCTGCCCTTGAACCATGCCCCTTATACCACGCCACGCGAGCCGCGACACGCGGCCGCGTAGTGGAGCTGCCGGATTAAGTAGAGGCAGGGGGAGGGGGGTCCTCCACAGCCGGGACTGCTCTCCATGTGCCTGCCCGAATGGTGGTAAGTCCAGGCACCTGCAAACCGCTCCCGCGGCAAGAAAAGAACTCAAGCCGCTTCTGTTCCCCAGCACACACTCTCCAAAATCTCCTGGAGCTGCCGGATTAAGTAGAGGCAGGGGGAGGGGGGGGGGTCCTCCACAGCCGGGACTGCTCTCCATGTGCCTGCCCGAATGGTGGTAAGTCCAGGCACCTGCAAACCGCTCCCACGGCAAGAAAAGAACTCAAGCCGCTTCTGTTCCCCAGCACACACTCTCCAAAATCTCCTGGAGCTGCCGGCTTAAGTAGAGGCAGGGGGAGGGGGGGGTCCTCCACAGCCGGGACTGCTCTCCGTGTGCCTGCCCGAATGGTGGTAAGTCCAGGCACCTGCAAACCGCTCCCACGGCAAGAAAAGAACTCAAGCTGCTTCTGTTCCCCAGCACACACTCTCCAAAATCTCCTGGAGCTGCCGGCTTAAGTAGAGGCAGGGGGAGGGGGGGGATCCTCCACAGCCGGGACTGCTCTCCGTGTGCCTGCCCGAATGGTGGTAAGTCCAGGCACCTGCAAACCGCTCCCGCGGCAAGAAAAGAACTCAAGCCGCTTCTGTTCCCCAGCACACACTCTCCAAAATTTCCTGGAGCTGCCGGATTAAGTAGAGGCAGGGGGAGGGGGGGGTCCTCCACAGCCGGGACTGCTCTCCGTGTGCCTGCCTGAATGGTGGTAAGTCCAGGCACCTGCAAACCGCTCCCGCGGCAAGAAAAGAACTCAAGCCGCTTCTGTTCCCCAGCACACACTCTCCAAAATCTCCTGGAGCTGCCGGATTAAGTAGAGGCAGGGGGAGTGGGGGTCCTCCACAGCCGGGACTGCTCTCCGTGTGCCTGCCCGAATGGTGGTAAGTCCAGGCACCTGCAAACCGCTCCCGCGGCAAGAAAAGAACTCAAGCCGCTTCTGTTCCCCAGCACACACTCTCCCTACAGTGATGCTTTTTTTTGGATGGGCTCCTTACGTGAGTTTTGGAAGTTTGTGCTGATATGGTATGGTAGGTTTGTTCTTTGTTGTAGAGTTTTGTATTAGTTCACAATATGCCTGGTACTGGAGAAGAGTGGTTGTTATTGTTGTTGTTAGAGAGATGATCAGAATCAGATTTTTTTTTAAATATTGAGTTCTGTGGGTGAATGTCCTGGTTCTGCTCTGCACCTATTGTGGATGCAAAATATATGTTGAAAAAGAAAAAGCAAGAACCATAATGCAGTTTAACAACAAAATAAAAATGAGTTATAATTTAGTTTTATAATCTGTGCTGTTAGTTCTTGCTGTCTTTTAGTTCCTTGGTGTGCAAATGGGACCGTACCTAGCCCTGTGCAAGCGGTGCAGCTGCACAGGGCGGAAAGGCTTGGGAGGCGTGTTTTGGCTGTCTGCTGTTGCCCTGCCGCCGCTGGCAGGACAATAGCAGGCAGCCGAAATGCGCTCCCCAAGCCTTTTCACAGTACTTTAAGTGGGTCTAGTCCCTCCCTCCTCCGACTCGATGTCAAGGAGGGATAGATCTGCTTAAAGTGCCGGTGCCTTTCAGATCGGGCGCATGCCCCCTTCTCCTCCCCATACCTCCATCCAGCGCTGCCTGCTCTTTCCCTGCTGCTGGCGCCTCCGAGAAAAAAACAGAGGGCAGCAGCAGCAGGGAAAGAGCAGGCAGCGCTGGACGGAGGTATGGGGGGAGAGGGGAGGCGTGCACCCGAGCTGCAAGTCTCACAGGGTGTGATTGCAGCTCTATATGGCCCTGTGTGCAAACATCTTGCATTTCCTCGATATAATCTAATCAGCTTTTTGGTTTGGTTCAGTCTCTGACTGGATTTCTGAAAAAGCCCCGCCCCCTCTAAGGTGGGGGGGGGGGGCGCCTTTTCATACTTCGCCTCAGGCAGCAGATTGCCTTGAGCCGCCCCTGGTGGTATATGACTGGAATGGAGAGACTTGGTTGGTATAAAATTGGAATGTTATCACTGTAAGTTGCTATGACTTGGGGGTGTTAGAAGGTAAAGCAAGATCAGTGTCATAAGCGTGTGGATTAAGAGTTTGTGGAGTATTGTGTTGTGCTGGGGAGCTAGAGATTTATCTGAGAAGGATCTGTTTTGTTGTTTCCAGGTTGTTTGTATCGGCTGTTTAGAGTTGAGCCTCGTTGTCCTGAGAAGCAGGGGATGTTTGTTGGTTGTGTTGTCTATCTGCCTAGTTCTACGCCTAAGGGCCACGCCAAAGGACCCTCTGGAGAGGCTCTCAGGCACGGGCCTGCCAGGCAAGGGCGCGCCGGAAGGCACTTTAAATTGAACAGTCCTGATGCGGTCTTGGCGGTGGGGAGCAGGGAGGGGCTTTCCTTCCTGCTCCCTTCCCCGATGCCGATCAGGGCTGAGGTGCCAGCTGTGATCTTCCTGCGCCGGAAGGCACTTTAAATTGAACAGTTCTGATGCTGTCTTGGCGGTGGGGAGCAGGGAGGGGCTCTGATGCCGATCGGGGCTGAGGTGCCAGCTGTCAATATATCTTTCCCAAGTAATCCTTTTAATATAAACAATCTAAACACCCTGTGTAAATCTTCTTATAAAAGTTCATCATTATAAAACATTCATATCACCACCAATATTAGAATAAAAATGAGAGTTTCAGAAATACACCGACGTAGACTGTAGCATGCCGCTACATTTTGACAGTTCTTCAACTCCATCTGGTTCAGGGAAATCCAGCCATAATATTCCTTTTCATTTCCATCAGGTGCCCAAATGCCAACACGTTCTTTAAGTCTCCATTTACCAAGTTACCCAAGATGTATTAATCACAGTGTCCCACATTGTTTTAATGGAACTTACATCAAAGACAGGTAATCTTCCAAGTTCAATAACTAATGAGGGGGGGGGGGGAGCTCAATAAATATATCCAGTTAGTCCCCAAAATTGAAAAATGTGCACTTGCAATTTAGATGCAACCAGTGACATAATCCTAACCTAAATAAATCCCAATCATACAAGTGTCATCCAGTCAATCTCCAAATTCAACTCTGTAGGGGTGATGCAATTTAAACAGGATATCCAGGCTTGTTCCTTGTAATTAAGCATGCTATCCAAATCACCACCATGCCAGTTCTTCTCTACTTTATCAATAATCCTCCAATGAAGATCTTCCACAGTATGGTTAGCTGCAAGCCAATGTTCTACTAAGGGGCAGACATAGTTTTCATAGAAATTATATTCTTGTGTTCATTAAGATGTAACAGTATGTTATGTTTTGTTCATCCCATATGGACCAGTTGTCACAGACAAATGATCAAATAGATCAGATACATATAGTCACAGTCAGACTGCTTAGTAGCCCGAAATACAAAATTAGTCCCAGGGTGTTCCCATTCTTCCCCCTGTATAGAAAGGTGGCACAAAGCACAATGGCCACATGAAAAATGGCCTTTCTCTTACACAACATTTTCTTCTCGGGAGAATACATATACGTTTTCTCCAACATTTCTCCCCTACAAATAAGCAGACAAGTGAGGCTCCCGTAACTCTGAATGTAGAGATAAAATATGCCAATGGGATTTAATCATTTTAGCTATCTGATTGGATATAGGGATATATGGAAGAGCACAAACTATCCAGTCTGGAGGTTCCTGCTGATTATTACATAGCAGTAAATCGCGATTTGCAAATGTAGCCCGCTTATAAGCCCATCTGAGGGAATGTTGAGGATAGCTCCACTCCAGAAACCTGAGGTGTAACATATATGCCTGGGTATTAAACTCCTCATCCGAAGAGCACACCTGACAGAGATGGAGAAATTGGCTGATAGGTAGACTTTCCTTAACTTAGTAGGATGACAGCTACAGAACTGCGAATAAGTATTGCGGTCCCTACATTTATGAAACTGGACCGTCTGAAACGAGTCTGCTTGTTTACTAATAACACCCAAAAATTCCAAGCATGTAGTAGCATATCGCATCATAAACTGCAGATGCGGATTAAGGGAGTTAAGTCACTCAGCGGAACAAGTTAAAGCCATCTCCATTCCAGACCATAACATTAGAACATCGTCCAGACAGCACTTCCATAAAAGAACATTTCCAAACTGACTTGAATTGTACAAATAGGTCTCCTCAAACTCAGATACATACAAAGAGGCCACAGAGGGCACAAGTATAGCCCCCATAGCCACCCCACAAATCTATTGGTAATAACTTGATTCAAATCAAAAATAGTTCTTAGTATGTGCAATTATAAACTAGGCATGAAATAAACACCATTTTGAACTTTTTACATAAGCACCTCTGCAGAGTTTACAGGCTCGATAGTCAGCGGCAGCAGTTGGCCACCATCACTGAGCATTAGACCTGGATAGTCAGTGCCGGGGCCATATCTGGTCCCGGCACTGAATATCTGGTTTGCTCAAATTGCCATGAAGCTGGCTGGGTGGCAGCGATATTCAGCCACTGCCCGGTTAGCTTCAGAGGCCTATATGGCGCCTGACCTTTGCTGAGTTGCACTTATCGGGCAGCAGCTCAATATTGCCGCCGCCCAGTTATTGCTAGGTGCCACCCCCGGAACTGGTTAGCATTGGGGCCATGCAGCAGCAGCACCCACGGATATTTAGCAGCACTAATCATGTTAGTGCCAGTGAATATCCCGGTCAAGGGGATTAACACAGTTAACTGCATGAATCCCTTTCAGTATTGGGTCCTACATTTTTGAATGATTTCACAGAATTAGGAATCTCCCATCATCGATATTCTAAGTGTAATTCATTGTTAGTCATGCTGGAAATGTCCAGAGACAGTGTTCCTATGGATTAGTCCATGTTGCCCTTGTCTGCTGGACGGTGATGGATGCACACTGGTCTCAGGATATCGCTGGCACTTACCTTCCCTGTTTCTAGGGGAATCCTGTTCTCTTCCTCTGTCTTCATTTTGGCTCTTCTCAAGGATTTCCTCTTGAAGAGAGAAAGGGAATATATGAAATGTTTCTGATTTCATTGCACATGGTTGAAATTATTTTAATTCCTGAGGATTCTCCACAGAGCCGTACTGAGTGTGAATCATGTCCTGTGCAACTTGCACATCGGGCGTGCGCGCCCCCCCCCTCACCTCCATCCAGCCACTTTCTGGAGGGTGGCGGGAGAGAAGAGGCGCGCCCGATGTTCAAGTCTCCAGCGCGCTAAGCAGGTCTGTCCCTCCCTGCTCTGATGCAGGGCTTAAGGGGTGCATTTCAGCTGTCTGCCTTTGCCAAACGTGGTGGCAGTAGGCAGCAGCACACAGCAGAAATGCGTCCCTTAAGCCTTTGCACCCTGTGCGGCCGCACCACTCGCACAGGGCTAGGTATGGTCCTGATTCTCCATAATCTTACCACGATGTATTAGAGTGCTCTGGAATGAGGGAGGGGGAAGGGGAGCACTGAATACAGCACTGTCATTATTGATTCAGAGTGGGGAGGGTAATCTTAGAAGGGATGCCTAGGTTAACGTGCATTTTATCACCTATATTTTGCCCTACCTTATAAAGTAAAGTGTATATATGTGCTTTACTTCACAAACTAGGGGTGTAAGTGGTCAAATACACACGTTAAATGTAGGTGCGAGCACCTATAGTTGGTGTAAATGCTCACATGTATCTAATCCTTGTCCTCCTGTATTTTATAAAATATGCACGTAACCGTTTGCTCTGCCCATGCTCCGACCAAGCATGCAAACAGTGAAAATACATGCCATCAATCTTACATGTGCACTTACAGAATATCCAGGTGGCCTGGATTGCCAGAAAGCTAACTGGGCAGCAGTGATATTCAGCTGCTGACTGGTTAGCTTCCATGGTGAAAGTTAGGCTAACCTTTACCGCACCCGACTTTTGCCATGTGTCAATAACAGGGCAGCGACTCAATATCGCTGTGGCCTGGTTATCGATGGGTGCTGCCACCAGAATGCCCCCAGCATGCCCTGAGGTTAATCAGTTAGCACTGGGGTGCGCAATGGTAGCACCCATGGATATTCAGCAGCACTAACTGTGTCAGTGTTGCTGAATATCCCGAAAAAAGGGGATTCACTTTCTATGGCTCCTTATAAAGTTGCCTCTGTGGAGCCTGATCTTAGAAGGGCACATCTAAGCCGTCCAAAAGTCCCTGGACAGAACAGGCTCCATTGCACCTGATTCTGCACCGTGGGAGCTAGATGCTCCCGTGGCATGCAGGATCAGGCAACAGGATGGCCCGGTGTGCCCTTGTCACAGCCACGAGGATGTCCTTGATTCAGCATGACCAGGCCCCCTGCTCCTGCTGGTGTGCCGATGGCCCGATGCTCTCCATGACCGGTTTCCCCGATGCCTGACCCTCGGCGGGTCTGCCATGGTCAGGATTGGGCAGCGAGGCAGTTCTTTCTGTGGCTCTGTTGCATTGGACAGGGGCGCATGGGCCGGAGCACATGGGCACTCAGTGCTTATTCCACATCCTTCTGGTATTCCCCGGACGTACAGGGCTGTGACCTGGATCGGCCCTGTACGTCCAGGTGACCGGCCTGCACATGTCCCGCCCATGCTCTGCCCCCATCTCCATCTGCCCACACAGAGCCTCTGTGCATGCAGGGAGACTCTGTCCTTGCATTTGGGCAGGATGGTTGGTGGGGCTTCACGTCCCACCGTCGCTAGTCTCCTTCCTGAATCGGGCCCTTAATGTTTGGAACTGTCAGAGTGATTCTTGAGAACCCCACTTCTACCTATTGTTCCTCATTAACCACTTACCAGTCTGGGGCTGCTGCTTCCTGAGGGTGGCTGACTGTTCCAGAGAAGAAAACGCAAAGCAAAACAAAGAAACTGGTTAGTGAAAAGCAGAACCAAAGAGAGACCGAAATCATGGCTGCTGTAGACTGATGGAAATGGTTTTGGATAAAATCTCTCTTGTGATGTCTGTCCAACTCCTGTATACTCTTTACACATGAAATACAGAAGGATCATCATGGTATGTCCTCTATGTCCACACAGCTGAACATTCTAGAACCCCTGGCTAATACTTGGATAGGTGACCCCCTTGGCATACCAGGGGCTGTAAACTCACTGCCAATCTACTTCCTGTCACATCTTGCTAAGAAACCCCAGGGGCTGGGTTGCCAGGAGTTAGCATTGTCTCGATGGCACACATTGCATTATTTAAATGCATCCACAGTGACCATTTGTTTTTTGTGCAATTTTGTCTTTTGTTTCATGCCAGCATAGGCCCTGAACATTTATTTTTTATTAGGATTTATTAACTGCCTTTATGAAAAGATTCAACCAAGGATTAGTACCCTGACATAAATAACTTACATTGTAGCAGCAGCGTAGCAATAGCAAAATAACCCCATGTCAGCATAACAGACAATTAGAACAATAAGATACACTTGGAGAAAGGCAATAATATATACCAATATGATACAATTTATTTAACAGGTTTTTATACCACTTTATGGTTTCAGTCAAAGCAGTTTACATTGTAACTTAAACTTGGTAATGTACATTAAACAGGGACATTGATAACCTGGATTTTTCTGAAGCAATGGAGGGTTAAGTGACTTACCCAAGGCCACAAGGAGTGCTAGTGGGAATTGAACCCTGGTCCCTTGGTTCCTAAGTCAGTGCTCTAATCAAGCCAGTGTTTAAATGTTGTGTAACCTTCCATGCTCCTTATAAAATTATCCCCTAAAGGTTTATTTTGGACATCTCCAGGGAAAAATGTACACTTTTTATTATTTTTGTAGCCAGTCTTTCACCAGGGGATAAAGGTAGCCCAAAACGTCCTACTTGAAAGAAAAAGTGTTGACTGGTGCTTTAAGCAGGGAGAAAAAATGGATTAAAAAATATAAACACAAACCAGAGCACCACAATAATGTAAAAGGTTCTTGATGAATAGGAGGTCCTAACATTGAGAGTATCCTATCTATGTTATATGAATGTTCTACCATGTTGCCTTTTATGGTGCATCGTTTGTACTCTGCTAACATTGTGAGTATCCGATCTGTTATTTGAGTGTTCTATGGTGCTGCCTATTAAAGGAATATCATTTGTATTATGCTAGCATTGCATCATATTTCTGTTATTTGAATCTTATGCTATGTTATTTTAAGGTGTACATTACCGACAGCATCTGTGACCTCACCTGTAACCATGCTGTCTGTCATATGGCCGTCCTTCCACCTTTTCTAAAGTATTGAATACATCTGGTCTGGGCTTCCATAATAGTATTCTTAAATAACACCCAGGCCTGATGTAAACTCATGGAGGCCCATTCAGTGCTGTGCATTCCTGGGCCGTCCAGACATCCAGACATCCGGATGGCCCAGGGATGCACCCAATTATGCTCCCACAGGGGCTCGACATCCCCATGGGAGAAGAATCGTGGCATAAGGCCAGGACATCCTGGACATACCCCGATTCAGGCACCCTGGATGTCCTGGCACTTACCCGGCTAGCCCAGCTTGGCTCCTCTATGGAACGGCAGTGGCATGGTGTCCTGTTGCCATGCCATCACGGTTCCATGCAGGAGCCATGATCGCTGGCTGAACCCCAAAATCTCCTTTCCACACAGCCCAACCCCCAATCAGGCATTCCATGACCAGGGTTGGGCTGCGGGGATCCCCCTTCCCCCCCCCCGCACCTGCCTTTGGCACCCCGGCTCCGGCATCACCTGACATCCTCTGAGGTGGAATAAGTCCCCTTTTTATATGGATGACCCCGGACATACAGGGCCGACTCGGAATTGGCCCTGTACATACAGGGTCATGATGCCACCCACTGCCCACCCTCACTCCTCCCTCGGCCCACCCATGAACCAAGCTCCCCGCACAACTCAAATCTACATGCGGGGAGCTCTGTTTCTGCCAGCATGATCCAGGCATTTAGTGTTTCTGGACGTCCGGATTGGACATCCCCCTGGAGCCACCCCTCCACCAATGTGATCTATCCTATCCTTAAAATATAATTTGTAGCCCTTTTTTTCCTTGTGTCTTCTTACCCTTCCCTATTCTATCCTTATTCATATATTTTGTCTTGTCTGTCTTAATTAGAGTGTAAGCTCTGATGAAAAGGGACCATCTTTATATCTGCCTGCCTATCTGACATTGCTGCCTGGCCAAAACTGAACTTCTTATTTTTCCCCCTAAACCCTCTTCCCCCTTCCTCCCTTCTCTATCTCTGTTGATAACACTCTTCTGCTTCCTGTTTCCTCAGCCTGCAACCTTGGAGCCATCTTCGATTCCTCCCTCTCATTCTCCACACATATCCAACAGTTAGCAAAAACCTACATTAACAAAATTTGTCCCTTCCTTTCTGAACACCCTACTAAAACACTTATTTACTCTTTAGTCACTTCTCGACTCGACTATTGCAACCTCTTCCTTGCTGGTCTCCCTCTGAGTCATCTTTCTTCCCTTCGATCTATTCAAAACTCTGCTGCGCGGCTAATCTTCCGTCAGCCCCAATATACTCATATAAACCCTCTTCTCAAATCACTTCATTGGCTTCTCTTCTGTAACCAATACAAATGTCTCCTTCTGACCTATAAGTGCATTCATTCTATTGCTCCTCACTACCTTTCCTCTCTCCTATCTCCCTACACCCCTCCTCGTGAATTCTGCTCTTCCTCTGGCTTGCTTCTCTCTTCAACAACCAATTCCCGATGTTGATCCTTTCGCTTTGCTGCTCCTTATGCCTGGAACAAACTACCTGTATCTTTACATCAGGTTTCATCTCTCCCCCTTTTCAAATCCATGCTAAAGGCTCACCTCTTTCAGGCCGCTTTTGGATCTTAATCCTTTGTTCTCCTTCTGTCTCATTATCTTCCCTACTGTACCCTTGTTCTCATCTATTGTACTGTCTGTCTTGATTAGATTGTAAGCTCTGATGAGCAGGGACTGTCTTTTATATGTGTCTGTACAGCGCTGTATATGCCTTGAAGCGCTATATAAATGATTAATAGTAGTAGTAGTAGCAGCCAAGTATCACAGTGTCCCATTGGTTATCCTCCTTCCACCAGGTCTCTGAAATGCCAATTATATCTAACCTTTAATTCATTGCTATATATTCTAAATCTCTCATTTTATTTTTTAGACTTCTAGAATTTGCAGACATTTCAAAGTTTGCTTTTTACTAATATTAACAGTCTGGTTGTTTGACAGGGTTAATCTGGAATCTTTCAACTCTGTCTAATTTTTACCTAAAAGAACCTGGGTTACATTTACCTTTACTGGAAGCTCTCTATTGGGATGCCCTGACTTCCCTGTTTTGCTGGTATCCTTTATGGATACATTATTCCAAACCTGTGCTCTTGGGTAACTGCCGGCTTTCCCCCATTATCTAGTTTAAAAGCTGCTCTATCTCCTTTTTAAAGGTTAATGCCAGCAGCCTGGTTCCACCCCTCAGCTATGGTCAGGGGTGGCCCAAGGGGGGTGCAGGGCCATGTGCGGAGACTCGGTGTGGGGCCTCATTTGCATAAATATTTGCATAATCTTACCATACACTAACTTTTAGTAAACATGCCTCTTCATGAGTGTATGGATAAAGAAAGATTAAAAGATTTCTACATTACTATAATCCAGTGCCAACTGCCAGGCACATTAGGAACTACTACAAACACTGTCCATTTAGAACCCACAGCAAACCCGCCGTATCGTAACAGCACTACCAGGACTTTCAAAGCACCATACCCTAACTATCAAAAGGCAACACTACAAATATTAAACCAATACATTTCAGAGAATAACAATACATGACCTACTGGGGAAAGAGAACAAGAGGCAATGTCAAATAGGAATTACATAAACAGAATTCCTCAGCTCAGTTACACATGCACAACATAGACCATCACCAAACAAGGAATCACAATTTAGAAACAGGAAGACAATAATTAAACTGGGAACCCCAAAAGCCAAACTTGGAATGTACAACAACACTGTAGAAATAAAACTATAAATTAATTTCCTCTTGTACTAAACAAAGCGCAGACGTTAATGATGCACATTTCCCACAGCTGACATATTCCAGTTAATAAATTCAAATTAAAGAGATATCTTTCTACCTTTTGTGCATTTTTTTCAGTTCCACTTGCTCCAGCCACTTTCTTCTGGTTTCTTCGTGTCTTCTGCTAACTCTCCATCGTCTGCTGTCCATTTGTCCTTTCTTCTCTCTTCTAGGCTTTTTTTCCATTCTCTCTCTACATCTGCTTTAACATACTAATCTTTCTCCTTTTGCTCTTTCCTCATTCCTATTTCATCCACTCAAATTTTACCCCTCCATCCTCAATCCCCACTTACTCTCCCAATACCCAGCCAATTGTAGATTTTTCTACAATCCCACACAAAATATTTTTCCCCTCTCGATTTCACTCTCCCAGCCCCATCCCATTCTAATCCTCCCCCAACATCAGCTCCCTCCTAGTTCCAGCCCCACCCAGCATCCGCTCCCTTCTAGTCCCCGCATCAGCCCATTTCCAGTCCTAGCCCCCCATCAGCCCATTTCCAGTCCTAGCTCCCCCATCCATTTCCAGTCCAATCCGAGTCCCTCCATCAGCTCATTTCCACCCAGCCCCCCATCAGCCCATTTCTAGTCCTTTCCTAGCCCCACCATCAGCCCATGTCAAATCCTAGCTCCCCTCCACTCAGCCCATTTCCAATCCAAACCCCCATCACAGCCCATTTCCAGTCCTATCCTAGCCCCTCCATCAGCCCATATCCTCTCCTAGCTCCCCGCACTCAGCCCATTTCCAGTCCTAGCTCCCTCCCCTCACAGCCCATTTCCATTCCAAGCCCCCTCCCCATCAGCTATTTGCAGTTCAAGCCCCCCCTTCCACTCAGCCCATTTCCATTCCAAGCCCCCCTCCCCATCAGCTATTTGCAGTTCAAGCCTCCCCTTCCACTCAGCCCATTTCCAGTCCTAGCCCCTCATCAGCCCACAGCCCATTACCAGTCCTAACCCCATTAGCTCACCTCAAGTCCTAACCCCCCCATCACCCCACTTCCAGTCCTAGCAACCCCCCCAACCCATTACCAGTCCTAGCCCCCCATAGCCCATTACCAGTCCTAGGCCCACCAGCCCACCTCAAGTCCTAACCCCCCCATCAGCCCATTACCAGTCCTAACCCCCCCATCAACCCACTTCCAGTCCTAATCCCCCCTTCACCCCAATTTTAATCTTAGCCCCCCCATAGCCCATTACCAGTCCTAACCCCCATCACCCCATTACCAGTCCTAACCCCCCATCAACCCACAGCCCATTAGCAGTCCTAACCTCCCTTCCCCCATCAGCCCAGGGAGAAATTAAAATTAAAAAAAAATCTGGCTGCTGCTGCTGCCGCCGTGGAGCAGCAGAATCGAGTGTCTCGCAGGGGCCCTCCCCACCTGCCCGGCAGAGTCCTCCCTGCATCAAGTCCCTCTCTGTGCCGGCTTTCAGAGCCGCAAAGGGAGTGTTTCTCTCTCGCGGCTCTGTTAAGCCCACCGGCACTGATGGGAAACAGGCATTTCCTGTTTCCCATCAGCCCCGATGGGCTTAAAAGAGCCACGAAAGGGAAACTCTCCCGTCGCGCTTCTGAAAGCCGGCGTGGAGAGGGACTAATGCAGGGAGGGAATGCTCTGCCGGGCAGGGGGGGAGCTGCAGGACACTCGATTCTGCTGCTGCCACAGCGGTGGTGGCAGCGGCAGTGGCAGCAGCCAGCTTTTTTTTTTTAAATTTACTTTTAATGCAGAATGTTGTTTGTGCGGGGCCCCCTGAAATGCAGGGCCCTGTACAAAAAACATTCTTGCTCAATGGACGGGCCGGCCCTGGCTATGGTGAACATGCATGAGATATGTTTGCATACATTGCAAATACAATGCAGTGTGTACCTTTGAGTAGGTGCTGACTCCTGGCAACCCAGCAGGTTCTGGGTTTTCTTACAGCAGGACTGGAAGTAGATTGCCAGGTCTTTCTTCTGGGGTAATGGATGGCTAAGAGACTTGCTCAAGACCTCAAGGAGTACTAGTGGGAAATGAATGCTGTTTTTTTTGCTTACCAAGTCGGTGCTCTAACCACTAGGCTACTCCTCCACTCCTGTATTGCATAGTACAGTATGTGTTACTTTATCTCATACAGATTCACTGTGGCTGAGGGGTTTGAGAAAGTCTGCTTCGTGTGTTTGATTCTATCTGACTGAGCTTCAGAGTAAGGCTGAAACATTGCTGGTAAGGACTGATACCTTCTAATCTGGGCTTTATTAAAGCATGACCGATCATTGCTTCACAGCCAGACTAGTCTCATTGTTAGGGTGTCACTCTTCTAGGAAGATGTTCACCATCCTAGCTACATCTTTCACAGTCTTAAGTGTGACTTCTCCACATCACTTACCTTGACATCATTCTCTTAAATATACGTATAACAAATGAAATCAGAAAACTGACTCCTTAGGAATTTGGCAGCTTGGAAGGTATGCCACATGGCTGCTTCGCTTAACTCTCCTATCAAGGCAATGAATATCTGAGAGGTGATGCTTCTGTGGCAGTGGCCCTGTCAGGGCGGGCCCAAGGGTGTCTGCAGCCCCCCACCCTTGCCAGTGCTGTCCTGGGCATCCATCCTCTACATTCACGGCTTGCTTCTCCTGCCCCCTCCGATGCAACTTCCTGTTGGAGGGGGGCAGGAGAAGCAGGCCATGACTGCATGTATCTGCGCAGGTGCTTTAAGGCCTGCCACGGCGCTGAAGTGACAGCTCAGCCGCCACTTAGAAGAAGGGATCGCTGAGCCACCCACCAGGGTCTGCTGCCCTAGGCAACCACCTAATTTGCCTTGTGCATGGGCTGGCCCTGGGCACTTTGAGTCTATGGGTGAGAATGCAAAGTACCTTATGTTTCTGTTAGGCGCAGTAGGGCTGGGGGATGATTCCACTGGAAAACCTGTCAGAAGGACAAAATTAGTCAGCTGAATGCAGAGACAAAATCGATGGTCAATTAAGACAGGAATCTGGCTATAAAGTACTGCAGCTCCCCACAGACGCTGTCTAGCTTTGAACATGTCTGGCTTTTCCTCCTCGGAGGCTTTGGGATCACACCATCTACATGCCAAGCTCTGCAGGGGTCCTCTGCCGAGTTGCTTCTCTCCTCTAGGAGGTGCTGCAGTATTACAAAAGCATTCTAGTGACACACACAGGAAGGGGGAGGGAGGGCAGTGGGAGAGATTCTGATCACTCATCCATCTCCTCCCCCACACCTTTTTCCCTTGATACTATCTGTAGAATGCTTTTGCGATTCACTGATATAGCCTGGTATTATCACCTTTTGCTCATACTGTACTGTCCTGGCTTGAGGGAGAAGGTTTTAACTCTTGAAAGCTGGTCCAAAAATGATTAGTCTAATAAAAAGGCATCACCGTATTTTCTTTTTATTTTCAAGGATTGAATGAGAGTCATGGGTCTTCCTGAGGCCCAGAAACTGAACTTCTGATCGCTCACGAACATTGTAAGGGGCATGTTGACTAAGGTGTACTACCCAGTAGAGCAGAGTTTATGTGCAGGACGAGCGCCATGCTAACTGGGTAGCACATGCAGGGGCAGGAACTGGAGGGTCATGGGCATAGGGTTACCAACTGGCTCCAGATGCGCCCGACAGGCTTGATCCAGTCCTGGGTCTACCCCATTGCATGCAGGGACATGTAGTTCTGATTTCTCCATTGGACTCCATAAGAAAAACAAGACTACATGTCCCTGCATGCAATGGGGTAGACCCAGGACTGGATCAAGCTTGTTGGGCGCATCTGGAGCCAGTTGGCAACCATACATGGGCAGAATGGAGACATTAATTGCAAGTCACGGTTATCAGGGGTACACAATGTTACCTTAAAGGTGGTGTTAAGTGCCCCCACAGAATAGCTTGTGTGGTGCTGCATCTTTGCATCACGCTAACTACAGAGGAATGGATGCTTCCCCCCCCCCCCTCCCGGAGCTCTAGAAATGTGGCCCAGATGCATGTTACCGACACAAGCTTTAGTAAACATACCCTTAAGTGACCTGAGTCCATCACTCTTGCCCTCTGCCTCTTTTTACACAGAAATAACTGGAGTAGCAAGAATAACACCAAACCTTATGTACAATACTTTTTTCCATAGGCACAACCCGGGTGAAACCTTCACTTCTCTGCCCTTTGGAAACTGTCTTCCAGATTAAGCATTAAAATTGGCTGCCAGCCCCAGTACCCCAGAAGTGTCTGCATGCAAGTGTCTTATAGGTTACAACTGTACAGTCCTTCTGCATTCTGCTGGAATTAAAAGCTCTGTAGTTATACTAATTATAATTAGTTTTTCTTCTCCTTTCATTTCGGTCTTTTTATTTTCCTTTTCAATTAAGACCCTGTCCAGGACCAAACTTCCTGCTAGTTAACCACACTATGTTCTGATTTGAATAGGGTTTTCTTATTTCAATGGCATCACCAGATGTCCTTACATTTCCATAGAGAAGCCAAATTCCTTCTCTTGTACTGCTTAGGGACCAGCACCCCTGCCTGTCCTATCCTGTATAATCTTGTCACTATTTCTGGTATCCTCCACCCTGCCCTGAGTTGTGAGTGACAGTACTTGCTCTGACCTGTGAGAGTCGCTGTTCCCGTGGCAGCAGGGCGGCTGAGAGCGGCGGTGGGACTCGCACTCTGAGAGTCCGGGGAGAGCTTCAGTCTTCTCCTTGGAGTGACGCTGGATTAATTACAGAAGAGCAGATCATTTATTCTGCTGGTGCCCCTCAGTCCCCACATTCTGCTCAGTCATGCTACAGCGAATCACAAGTTTTCACGTCACATATTATCCTGAGCCCTGCAATTAAATGACTTTAGAGATGCGGGAAACTTCTCATCTAACCTGAGGCACGGCTGTCACTCCTTCCTGCAGAACCTCTTCCCTCCTAAGCCCCGACTAACACTTTACGTTTAGGGACACCGCATCGTCCTCACCTTGCGACTGGATAGTGAATACTGGCTGGTCGGAGTACAAGAGAGAACATTGGTGCCTAGCTGTGCTGACCAGAAGGATCTACTGAAAGGTCAAGGGCCAGTTCCATAGAGACCAAACACGACCCTCGTCATTCTGAGACAGCAAGACTTCCCAGCACCACCCTCCCAGCCGTGCTGCGGACGCCTCTCCTCTCTCTGCCTTGTCCGCTTTGCTAAGCAGTTCTGCGAGCTCTGTAAATACACTGCAGGGGTGAATATATACTAAATAACAGCCCTGTAAGTGAAATGACTGTGAATGCACTGGGGTATACTGGGCGGTGCACAGTTTGCAGCCTCAATGCTTCCTAGAGAACCAGCGTGCTCTAAACTAGCTAAAAACTGCAGTGTGAATTGGACCGGGCTCCTTGCGGTTTGTTTTTTATCACATGAATGGGTCTTGTTTTCTATTTTGCTGTACTGTAGCAACTTAACAGGTCCCGTGTTTGGTGTCTGCATTTTAAGACTCCAGTATCTGCTGGCGAATTTTCAAAGCCTGGGCTTGGTGACTCTGTGTATACAGTATACGTGCGAATATTGTGTACAATACGTATACAAGCCATGCCAAAACTTAGCACCATAGCGTGTGTATTTGTTATGGGGAAGTCCTGCTGAAAAACAGTGAAATCAGTTTGCATTGCATTCATAGGTTATTCTACCAAACAAGAAAAATAATTTAAGGGAAAAACAATTGTAATAAAAATAAGTCAGAAATATCTGTAAGGGGTAGCTCAAACGGGTTTGATTGCCTCTGGTGTTAGCCATCAGATGGTAGCACGGAGGCTTCTGGTTATCAAACTGAAAAAGCATCTCAAAGGTCCACCATCTGAACACAAAGACCATCATTCTTTCAGAGAAACTGCTAATTAGAAAACCGAGCTGTGCACCTTCCCTCTACCCGCTGGAGCTCATTTCTAGGGAGGGAGAGAGAATGGATGGAACAAGTTACCTGTCCAGGCAGGTCAGCTGCCCCAGGTTACCAGACAAGCTGAGGACAGGCGACAGTCCCAGGTCCGGGGAGAAGGTCAGCACCTCCTGCAGGCTGTTATCGGAACTGCCTGATTCACTGACGCTGCTGCTCTCTTCCGAGCTCTCCATCTCGCCTCTATACAGTGGATGACAGGAAAAGAGCATCATGAGACATGCAGATTGTTTTCTCTAGTACGTATGTGGATTCTGCTTTCTACACTACTCCATACAATACGATGTTTTCTGTTGAATGAAAAATCCCTCACCCCTATGATAGCAATACTATCTATCCTTCTAATTACTGCTATGTGATGTCAGACCGAATTGCCCTCTGCCCCAATAATGAGTATTTAAGAGAAGGATACAGTGCAGTGCCCTCTCCGTCCCCCAGCTCCGGGCTCCTCTGAAGATTTGAATATCCCTCCTGAGTCCTTCTCACTTCCTTATCATCGGCAGCTGGGCTGTGACAGAGGCCCGAGTCCGCCCCTGGTCACTGTTACTACAACAAGCCCTGCAGGGACAGCTTCAGCAGTCGCCAGGGCTCAGGGAACGCTATTCCTGCTGTTAACCAAGCTATCCCACTCTCCCCTGGGGTTCACGTCTGCCAGGCGAGGGGCCTGAAGCTATAACAGCTTTTACTGAGTATGGCATAGGTCGATTGTTTACAAGGCTCATCTCCAATCCTGCCTAAGCCAATGACCACTGTATTTAATACGAGTGTATTTTGATTAACATGAATAATTTTCTCCTTGCCTTCCACATGCATGGCTAATTCCCCCAGCACTGGCTTTTACAGCTCTTGAAACCAAGAACCTTCCATTGCCAGGAAAGCAGTAGCAGGACCCATATTGATCCTAAGGAAAGAAACTTTGCATCCTCTGAATCATGACAGTGAATTAGGCAAAGGTGACATACAATTAACAGATGAAATTATAGAAGAGAGAGTAGGATCTGCATGATTCGGGTACAGGATGGACTCCTATGGCGGAGATGGTACTCAGGGCTGGCCCCAGAGTTGGTTCAAGGCAAACCTTAAGCCTTGCACCCCCCCTCCCCCCTTGGCTGTCAGTATCTATTGTTTTAACTTTGAATTCCCTGCTCTTTGCCATTCCCAGAAGCGGCTGCACTAGGTTACCACCTAGTTTGCCTAGTGGTTGGCCCAGCTCAGATCACTTGGAGGGATTGTCTGGTGCAACCAGGGAATACTGTGTACTCTGCCTGCAAGATTCTTTCTGTCTTTCTTTATTCGCCTTATCACTCAGAAAGGGGCAGGGGGAAAATGTACAAAATGAAACAAAAAGAGAGCAGCTGGGAAATGGGCTCTCGTTAAGCCTTAGCCAGCTGATCGTCACACAGGAACAGCAGCAGCAAGGAATCTCTGATTAATGGCTTTTCATTTTAATGGTTTCCCATCTGGAATTTTAAGCATACACATCTTCATTTCCCCACTTTTGTTTTGGAGCTTTCTCAAGCAATGCTGTCATACAGATAAGGGCCACATATACACCACCATCATAAAAATCAGGACTAGAGATTTCTACCACAGTAAAAATCAGACCCAGGCAAATGCCACCATCCAAAGAGTAAGAACCAGACAGACATATACTGCAAGCGAATCCAGAGCATGCCTCAATGGTACAGACAGGCTATATACCATTCCAGAAACCAACCAGGTCTATCTGGCAGGTTGCAGGCGATCTCATGAATCCAGGATCGATAAATATTTAGAATGTAGAATATAAACAACCACTTTGATTGAAGGAGAAAGTGGTATACAAATCTGGATAAATAATAAATAAATTATTGAAGGGGGATTGTTGTATGCAGTATATTTTAAATGATCATTGTGAAACTTCTGCATTATAATTGGATATCGTATGATGTATTTGAAATGCTTAAAGTCAAATTCTAAACAAATTGTCCTTTGCCTGCATTGTAATTGAATGGTGACCACTGTAGGAAATATATTCCTTATTCTTATTGTACTTTATCATTGCATAACTTATGCATTGCAATTGAACTGCGATTATTGAATGGAACAGATACAGGGTCAGTGGCAAGTGCCCTAGGCAAACCTTCAGTTTTACACCCCCCCTAAGATTTTGATAATTAAACTCAAAAATCATCATCATCCCAACACCCTCCTCCCAGAACAATCCTATGAAAATGCATAATTGGACGTCATGGCGGGCATAGTAAAAAAATCAGCCAAATGAATCCCAGTGAGCGGGATATTCAGTAGCACATAGCCATTTTGTGCTGCAGAATATCTCCCCCTAACCACGTAGTATCAGGGTGTTCTGGGGTGGCACTTGAGTGAACTGGCCGGCGGCGATATTCAGCCACTGGCTGGTTAACTTAACCTGGCTAAAGTTAAGCCAATAATAGGCTGCCCTAACTTTAGCCAATAATAGGCTGCCCTAACTTTAGTTATCTGGCCAGCAGCTGAATATTGCTGCTGACTGGTTAGCTAAAACATTAGTCAGACAAATTGGATATTCAGTGCTGGTGGCTGGATATGACCCAGCGTGGAATGTTAGTTGTTATTAAGTGCTATCGAGTTGGTGTTGACTCATGGCGACCCTCTGGATAATAGTCCTAAAATGTGTTCGGTCTTCAGTCAGGCAGCTCATTGTTGATGGACTGGCACCCATAGCTGCTGTTATTGTGTCGAGCCATCTCATTGCTGGCCTTACACTTTTGCGTTGACCTTCTACCTTGCCAAGCATGATGTCTTCCTCTAATGATCTCTCTCTTCGCATGATGCGTCCAAAGTATGAAAGTCGATGTCTTGTCATAAGAGATTCTAAAGAAAGCTTAGGTTTGATCTCCTCTAGTACTGACTGATTTGTTCTTCAGTCAGTCCATGGTATACACAGTATTTGTCGCCAGCACCATAATTCAAAGGCATCAATTTTCTTCCTGTCTATGTTTTTCACTGTCCAACTTTCACATCCATATGATGTTATTTGAAAATACTATGATTTGAACAAGTCAAATCTTTGTATGGAAAGAGACATCTCTGTTCTTGAGAATCTTGTCTAGGTTCTTCATTCTGATTTCTTGATTGCTTGCTGCTTCTTTATTGATAGTTGATCCAAATAGGTTAAAGTTGTCCACTATTTCAATTTCTTCTCCATCAACAATGAATATTGATTTTGCCAGTTGTCAGAATCTTTGTCTTCTTTATATTAAGGTGCAGGCCCATTTTAAGACTCTTCCTTGGTCTTGAGAAGCAAATGTTTCAGATCATCTTCACATGCAGCCAGTAATATGGTATCATCAGCATAGTGAAGGTTGTTGATGAGTCTCCCACCAATGTCACACCTCTATTGTCTTCATACAGTCCTGCTTCTCTGATGATTTGTTCTGCATATAAATTAAACAGGTAGGGGGAAAGTATGCAGCCTTGTCATACATCTTTGCTGATTTTAAACCATTCTGCTTCTCCTTGTTCCGTTCAGACTGTTGCTTCTTGATCAATGTAAAGGTTGTGCAAGAGAACGATCAGGTGTTCTGGTATACCCATGCTTCTTAATGTGGCCCAGAGTTTCTCATGGTTTGCACAGTAAAAGCCTTGCAATAAAACACATATATCTTTTTGGAATTCTTTAGTCTTTTCAAGGATCCATCTTACATCCGCGATGATGTCTCTCATTCCTTGCCCTTTTCTGAACCCTGCTTGCACTTCAGGTAGTTCTCATCCGGGTATGGTTGTAGTCTCTGCTGAATAATTTTCAGTAGAATCTTGCTGGCATGTGGGATCAGAGCGATCCACCTTTCTTTAGTATTGGTATAAACACAGATATTTTCCAGTCTGTTGGCCATGATGTTATCTTCCAAATTTCCTGGCAGAGCCCTGTAAGTATGGTACAGCTGCATCAGATTGCTGTAATACTTCTATGCAGGGGCGGCCCAAGGGGGGTGCGGGGCCATGTGTGGAGATTAATTGCGGGGCCTCATTTGCATAAGGAGCTTCATTTGCATAAATATTTGCATAATATTAACATGTGCTTTTAGTAAACATGCCTCTTAATGAGTGTCTGGATAAAGAAAGACTAACAGATTTCTACATTACTATATTGCAGTGACAACTGCCAGACCCATTAGGAAGTACTATAAACACTGACCATTTAGAACCCATAGCAAATCCACCCTATCATAACAGCACTACCAGGACTCACAAAGCACCAAACCCTACCACTTACTCTCTCAATAACTGGTCCATCGTAGACTTTTCTTCCCTCTCACACAAAATATCTTTTCCCCTCTCCATTCTCATTCCATATCCCCACCCCCTTCTAGTCCTCCAAAATCAGCTCCCTTATAGTTCTAGACCCACCCAGCATCCCCTCCCTTCTAGTCCCATTCTCCCATGCCCCCACATCAGCCCATTTCCAGTCCTGTCCTCCATATGCTCTTTTCCAGTTCCATTCCAGCCCCCCATCAGCCCATTTCCACTCCAAGCTCCCCCATCAGCCAATTTCCAATCTTAGCCCCCCATCAGCCCATTTCCAGCCCTATTCCATCAGCCCACTTCCAGTCCTGTTCCAGCCCCCATCAGCCCATTTCCAGTCCTATTCCAGCCCATCACCCATTTGCAGTCCAAGCTCCCCTCATCAGCCCATTTCTAGTCCTATTCCAGCTCCCCATCAGTCCATTTCCAGTCCTAGCCCCCATATGCTCTTTTCCAGTTCCATTCCAGCCCCCCATCAACCAATTTCCAATCCTAGCCCCCTCGTCAGCCCACTTCCAGTCCTATTCCAGCTCTTCATCAGCCCATTTCCAATGCCCCCCCATCACAGCCCATTTCCAGTCCAAGTTTCCTCCCCCCATTGCAGCCCATTTGCAGTCATTGCCCCCCCCCATCACAGCCTATTTGCAGTCATTGCCTTTAACCTCTCCTGGCACTCGCAGCTTCACAGAAACAGCCACCAGAATGAAGAAAAAGGCTCTTCACGCTGGCGGCTGTGCAGAGGGAGCAGGGGATTCGCATGGGCTTCCCCGGCTCCCTCTGAAGCCGTCCGTTGTGCGATAATGGAGTTCACATGGGGCCGCCTGAAGCACGGGGCCCTGTATGAACAACATTATCGCTCAATGGACGGGCCGGCCCTGCTTCTATGGAATGCCATCAATGCGTGGTGCTTTGTTCTTTGATAAGGCTTTCAATGCTGCTTCAACTTCTTTCATCACCAATGGTTCCAGATCATAATGTACAGGTTGAAATGGCCGTTGATCCACTTGATCTTTATCATATAATAACTCTGTATATTCTTTCCAACTTTTCTTGATCTTCTCAGCATCATTCAACATGGATCCTTGAACATCTTATAACATTCCAATTCGAGGCTGCAATTTTTTCTTTAACGCTTGTAGCTTTAGGAAAGTCAATCTTGTTCTTTCTCTAATAGTTTCTGCTTCTATTTCTTTGCATGTGTCATTGTAGTACTTCTCCTTATCTTGTCTTGCTGCACATTGGAAATCTCTGTTGAGTTCTGCGATTGCCTCTTTTTCTCCTCTGGCTTTACCTTCTTTGCATTTCTAGGCAATTTTCAGAGTTTGTTCGGTCATCCATTTTGGCCGTTTTTGCTTTTTCACCTTTTGTAGAGATTTCTTACTTTCTTCCAATACAAACTTCTTGATGCCACCCCATAACTCTCCTGGAGCTCTGCCATTTGTATCTAAAGCAGCAAATCAATTTTGCAGGCAGTCTTTAAATTCCAGTGGTATATTCTCAAGGTCATATCATGAGTGGCTTGCTCTTTTTCAACATTAGCTTGAGTTTGCATATTAGTAGTTGGTGATCTGTATCACAGTTAGTTCCAGGTTTTGTCTTTGTTAATGTTATAGAGCTTTTCCATCATTGATTTCCACAGATGTAGTCAATTTGATTTTTGTACGATCTATTAGGTGAAGTCCGTGTGTACACTCGCTGCTTATGTTCTTGGAAGAAGGTGTTTGAGATGAATAGATCCTTGGTCTTGCAGAATTCTATCAGTCTTTCCCCAGCTTCATTTCTGTTGCCAAGTCCATATTTTCCAACTATTTTGCCTTCTTCTTTGTTGCCAACTTTTGCATTCTATGACTATCAGGATATCCTGTTTGTATGTTCAATCAATTTCAGCTTGTACTTGTTCATAGAACTCATCAATTTCAATCTCTTCTGCAGCTGTTGTTGGGACATATTCTTGAATTATAGTTGTGTTGATGGGCATTCCTCGTAGACAAATAGAAATTAAGCATTCACTGATTGCATTGTATTTCATTATAGTTCTTACAAGTTTCTTCTTAATTATAAATGCAACACCATTTCTTCTTTGTCTTTCATTTCCAGCATAGTAGACCATGTGATCATCAGATGCAAAGTGCCTGATCCAGTTCATTTCAGTTCACTGACATCCAACAAATTGAGTTGTACACGATCCATTTCATTCTTGACCACCCCCAACTTCCCTTGGTTCATGCTTCGTACTTTCCATGTCCCAATATGTAAAACATCTTTGCAGCTTTTGACTCTCATTTCATGCGCAGTTACATCAGCAGTCAGACATCCTAAGGGCTTTGATCCAACCACATCATAAATGCTGGCTTTACTCTGAAAAGTCTTCAGCTCCTCCCCAGTAGCCAGTTAAGAGCCTTCTGACCTGGGAGTCTTATTTTCCAGCACTATAGTGCAATTTGTTTTGTTGTGACTATTCATTGGGTTTTCGTGGCAAGATACGGAAGTAGATTGCTATGCCTTTCTTCTGCGCAGTTTAATTTTAGTGTTGTTGACATTGTCACAGAAATGTGATCCTCCACCTTCAACACCATCCCATTCTGCTTCTGCCCAGATGGGTGGTGTGTCTTGGTCTGGAACCTCAGCTGAGACTTGTCCATCTTGGGAGACCCTGCCAGTAGTTAAGCTACCGATAACTTAGCCTTCAGCATCACTGATGCACACAAGCCCTCACAGCACGACAAACTGCAAACCAAGTGAGGGGGCATGGAATATCCAGGCCTAATTTAAAACGGCAATGGCCAGATGCTTTACAAGTGCAGGGTCTGAACAGGTATCTAATGCCCTACACTTTTTAATAAAATTTACTTTGTTAAAGAAATGTATAAAAATAAAGATAAGGACCAGATATACACTGTTAAGGATACACTACCATGATACAAATAGGACCGTTCATGCCACATCTTTGTAAGAGCAGGCACACACCACAATCATATCTATAGAAAGGCCTACCAAATACACACTACAGTCATAAACATAAAAAACAAGCCTGCACCACCATCATCAAGACCAAGCAAACAGCAGCATTATATGGCTTAAGAAGGCAAACTCACAAAGATCAGGTGTTCAGAGCCATTCTAAAGATGGGACCTGAACCCGGGGCCGGCCCTACGCAGTAAGTGGCGTAAACGCAGCAGGAGGTTGCTGTCGCTAGACTCCTCCATCCCCTCAAACAGGACCGGTCCTAGGCATGTGTGGGTATGAAGGGCCCCACGCATGCCTGATCAGCTTCAGAGGGAGCCGGTGAGGCCCGAAGCCCGGCACCCCAGTTCACCTCTGCACAGCCATGGGAGTAAACAGTGGCATTTTCTTTTACTCCTGCAGCTGTGAGAAATCACAGATACTAGTACCACTGAGTTCCTGGAGGTTAAACAGGGGCACAGGCCTCTGTTTAACCTCCAGGATCTCAGCATCGCCCATATCTGTGACTTCTCACAACTGCGGGATTAAAGGAAAATGCCACTGTTTACTCCCATGGCTGTGCAGAGGTGAACTGGGGTGCCGGGCTTCGGGCCTCACCGGCTCCCTCTGAAGCTGGTTAGGCACGATGCAAGGCCCCTCGTGGTGTGGGACCATGTGTGTGGGGGGGGGGGGCACTGACACTGTAAGAAGACTGGGGTCTAGAATGGGAAATGGGCTAATGTTGGGGGATGGAGATACTGCTATTGAAGGGAATGCTGAAAGAGGATGATACTGGGTGGGGCCAGGACTGGAAAAGGATTGATGCTGGTGAATGGAGGGACTGGAACTGGAGAAAGACTGATACTGTGGGGTTAGTACTGGAAATGGGATGATGCTGGGGGATGAAGAGCCTGAGATTGGAAGGGAGATCATGCTGGGAGGGACTGGGACTTGAGAGGGACTGATACTGGGGGTTAGGACTGGAAATGGGATGATGCTAGGAGACAGAGGGACTGAAACTAGAAGGGAGCTGATGCTTGGGGAGGACTGGAAGGAGATGGGGCTGGGACTGGGGGAGATAAAAAGAAGCTGGGGAGTGAGGATGGAGAGGGGGACAGATATTTTCTGTGGGAGGGAAGAAAAAAGGTCATACAGTGAAAAAAGGTCATACAGTTAAGAGGGAGGAGCACAAGAATAAATGCTGGGGTAAGAAGGAGGAATGGCAGGGTTAATGGATATTGGAGAAAAGAGTAGCTGGGTGGGTGTGCAGAAGGGATGTAGGAGGTGGTACTGGGGAAAGGGAGATAAGGGAGAGCAGGAACTAGGACTTAGGTGGAGACTTTAAAATTGGGTGGGAGAAAAGAAGTAGATGGAATCTAAGATTGGCTGGGTATGTGGAGAGTAAGTGGGGACCAGATGGTGGGCCCAGGAGCTGGCACACAGCATCGTGCATCACCATCCCCAACTTCATATTTCTTTCTCTAAATCAGCAACATCAGTCAATGCTGCCCATAGCATTCACTTCCAGTGCGCAGGGCCGTTTACCAGAAGTGAATGCTGCAGGCAGCACTGGCTGCTGCGTGCTGACTTGGAGAAATAAAGAGAAAGCTGGAAATGGTGCTATGAAAAAAAGGAAGACGCCAGGGATGGTTTTGCATGATATTTTTTTTCCGGGGGCGGGGGGACAGAGAGAGGGAGAAAAAGAGAGATGGGATATGCTGGATGGGGGGAGGGGGGAAGAGCGAATGAGTGAGAATTGGGAAAAATGGACCAGGGAATAAGAGATGGGGAATGGGAGGACATGGGTGAGGGTTGAAAAGTGATAGGTAGATGGAGTAAGAAAGAAGAGGATTGAGGACTGGATAATAAGAAAGAGTAGTGAATTCTGAGTGGACAGAGGGAATAATAAATGGAAGAAAGGTGAAGGGAAAAGATCAATATCCAAGATGGAACGAAGTGAAGAAAACAAGAGGAGACAAGAAATGGCAGATGGACTAGAGACCATAGAAAGAGAGCCAAGAGAAGATAGAGGAAAACAGAAACATCAGATTGGGACCAGCATGATCAGAGAATAAAATAGTCAGACAACAAAGGTAGAAAAAGTAATTTTATTTTCAATCTTTATATTTTATACAGTACAGGGAAATGCATCTATTTCTATTTCTCTGGTGTTGCATTGTATGCAGAATCTGGCTTCTTGGGGTTGCGGTTTAATTTTTATCTACATATGGTCACTTATTCAGTACTTGGTGAGGGTCTGTGTTCTGAATGTCTGACCAAGGTCAGGTGTTCTGTTAACATGGAGTTTGTATGTAGGGATCTGTACTGAAGTAATCTGAATTGTTCAGCTTTGCAAATAGGTGTTTGGATGTTACAGGGTCCGCTGCAGTATTTACAGTGCTGGTTTTTTTTTTTTGGGGGGGGGGGGTAGGTTCCTTATGGAGGGGGGTGGGGTGTAGCCAGCATTAATAATAATGAGGGAGGGGGAGCTGATCTATAGGTTGAAGGGGGGTGCCAGAAACCCTAGCACTGACCCTGCCTGCACCTCTGTTATAAAGACCAGTTATACACTATGGGCCTGATATTCGGTCCCGGCGGCTAGCACTCTTACAGTGGTTAGCCACTGGCGCTGAATCCTAGACCTGGATATTCAATGCCCAGTCCATATCCAGTCACCGGCACTGCATATCTGGTTTGGCTGCAGAATCCAGAAGCTTACCAGGCAGCGGCAATAAAACAGAAGGTTCAGTCTCAAGAGGAACATTACTCTAAGATGTTATTTTCTAAAACACTATCTTCGTAAGTAAAAATGTTGTTGATTTGTAAAGGAAACTTTTGGTCTTGGGTGTGCCTACTCGTTCAGAGATGCCACATTCACAGCAGGGTGATTTAGTGCATGTAGTGTTGTGAGCTTTTTCTAGATTGGAGCCTATGGTAACAGCAGATATAGAACATCAGAATAATATAATAATAAACTCTGAGGAGACGATACAGCATTGAATAGCTGTCCTAACTGTGACTGGTTTTCGCTGTCCAGTTATCAGCTGCATATCGCCGCTACAGGATAGTGACATTGCTGTTCAGCGAACATGGATATTGAAATGGGATAAGTTCCAGGGCTGAATATCCAGGTTTCATTAAAGCAGTGGCTGCATGCTTTAAACAGCCTAGCCGCCGCCATTGAATATGCCCTCTTAGGGTATTCTTACCGAAGCATAACAAAAGGTTTCTTGGCAAAACAAGGTGAATCTTTCTGGATGTAACCTGAGAGACTGAATCACAGGAAAACATTCTTGGGGCTACTGTAAATCGGAAAGCTATGGAATCTCAGTTTTTTTGTTTTACCCATGTAAATGTAAAGTGATTTATTGTCAGAATATTGAACTTATTGTCAGAATGGATATATCTTTTTTTTGTCTGATGCAAAAAAATAAAAAGAGATATCCATTCTGACAATAAGTTCAATATTTGTCTGATCATATGCAGGAGTTAGATATAGAAAGATCAGAAAAGACGTTGTCTTTGGAAAGCTAATTTTCTTTTTGATATATCTTGGCAGGGTGCAGATAAGTGTTAAAGTGCTGTAATTTCTTTTCTCATATCAGCTATCTTAGATCTTTATTGTGGGCTTATATTTAAGTTTATTCAATTCAAAATGTTTTTGTTTCTTATATGTATTTACTTTCTTTTGTAAACTGTATTTACTGAGTTAAGTAAATAAGAAAAACAAAATTCTGAAAATATCCATTCTTATAAACTTCTTAACTTCTGATGTCTTAGCTGAATTATTATGTAATTTTGAGAATCATAATTGTATGAGCAATGTAAACCTTATGTTGGAGACTGCGTTCAGAATGGAGTAGTTTGCCCCCCCCCCCCGGCTTGGATTGTACACGCTGTGCCCTTCCATATGGAAGGTTCCTCTTTTGATTTCTAAACCGGTACTTTAAAAAAGACCAGATATATAGAACTATTCTTAGGACCAGAACTGCACTCCCATAATAAGAACCGGGCATACACTATCATCCTAAGGACCAGGCATCACTTCTATAGAACCGGGGTACGCAGTGGTATGGAGTACCGGCACCTTTTTCATCGCCTGCTAAAACTGACCCATGATCCTCATGTATTAATGAAAGAGTCCTGCATATGAGTACGAGCCCTTTTTTGCTAGGAAACACACACTGCCTAGAACCATTCTAAGGACCAGAGCTACACTTCCATCAGAAGGACCAGGCATACACTACCATAGTAAGGGGTGGGAATGTGCTCTGATAATACAGACCAAGCATACACTGAGGACATGATCATATTCCATGTCTTTCCATGAGCTTGGGCATGCAACTGCAGCATCTAATTGAATATATGCCTGCTATAAACTGTTGTTATTATTTAATTGAATGGACTCTGCCTTTTGTCTGTGCCTGCAGAGAAGCAGAAGTGAAGAAGTGTGTTGTATTCCCTTTATTTCTCTCACTAAGGAGCTTATTTTAGAAGCCTTATTCCCATTTTAAACAGGGATGTGGTGGCAGATAAAAGTGAAAGCTGCATCCGCATACGTGGAAAATGCGATTTTGGGAAAGGTCACAATTTACATATTTTTGTGGCAGGTATATCGTTTTATAAATGTTTTTCCAGGAGGTGTTTCTGGGTGTAACCTGGCTGGGACAAAAATCTACATATGCATTCCCCATTTCATATAGAGAATGCACATGTATGGCCAAAACTGCCATGTCCAGATTTACAGCTGCTCCCTGATAAGAGCTCCTGTTGGCCATCCAGGGCGAGTGCAAGGACTGGAGGCGCTCCTGGAGGGCTCTCCATCCTGCTGCCCATTTCCGCTGCTGCCGCCTCTCTCTGGGGTCACCAGTGGCGGCAATGGGTAGCCCCAGAGGGCTGGTGCTCTAGGCGACTGCCCAGTTCGCCTAATGGTAGCACCAGCCCTGTGGCCATCCTTTTACAGAAAGGATTAAAGGGGATATCCCCCTTAATTTCCCAATGCTAATTCCCACCTCCAAATTGAAATGACCTGAAGACAGAGTCCCCCGTAGTTAATTAGTGGCATCTACAAGTCTAGGCTTCCAAAATGGCTAAGATACTTGTGTAAGTGTTGCCATTTACAAGTGTGCATTATGAAATGTTGGCACTTACACATGCAAGTTGCTGGGGTTGCTCCATCTGTTTGTCCTACATCCAGGGCTGGCCCAAGGGTTTCTGCTGCCCCCACCAAGCCACACCGCCGTCCCCCCCCCCCCTCAGCTGCTGCTGCTGATTCCATCGGGGGAAGGGATGGGACAACAGCAGCAGCAGCAGCAATATTTCAAAATGTGGTGGCTTTTTGCCGCCGCTTTCTTTCCCACAGCAACAAAAAGCCGCCACTTTTTGAAATACTGTTACTGCTGCTTTCCCCCCCCCCCCACGTCAGAATCGGCAGCAGCTGGGGGGGGGGGGCAGCACGGCCGGTCATGTGTGCCGTTACCACGGTCCACCCAGGCCAGCTGCCTAGCTCATCTAGTGGATGGGCCGGCCCTGCCTACGTACTGTACATATTGATGAAAAGGCGCCTCTTACTGCATATGGATATGTATTTTTAAACAGCTCCTCTTTTAGTGGCAATGCAGTGCAATGATGCAATGTGTGCCTTCAAGCCAATGCTGACTCCTGGCGACCCAGCAGAGCTGTTCCTAAAATATCATAGGAATTGAGTAGATCCTGACCTTGACGCCTCAATTCCAATCTCCACATCTTTTCCAAAGTGTGCCTTTAAATGAATGAGGATTTGGCTTTATTATAAATTAAATATTTTTTTCTCTGAAGTAGTCATCCTGGAATAATTGCCTAATGGAGGCATAAGAACATAAGATATGCCATACTGGGTCAGATCAAAGTCCATCAAGCCCAGTATGCTACCATTAGGCGAACAGTGGCCAATCTAGGTCATACGTACCTAGCAGTTTCCCCAAAAGACACAGGTTCCACAATGCTTGTATTGGGTCAAGCATTGACATCCTAGGTCCCTTGTTAATAATGGTTCATGGACCTTTCCTCCAGGAACTTGTCCAAACCTTTTTTAAACCCAGCTACACTAACAGCCTTTACTACATCCTCTGGTAACAAATTCCAGAGTTTGATTACATGTTGAGTGAAAAAATATTTTATTTTATTTGTCTTAAATAGTTTACCCTGTAGCTTCATTGCATGTCCCCTAGTCTTTCTATATTCTGATAACGTAAACAATCAATCTACGTTTACCCATTCCACTCCGTTCATTAATTTATAAACTTCTATCATATCTCCCCTCAGCCGTCTCTTTTCCAGGTTAAAGAGATCTAACCTTTTTAGCCTTTCTTCATAGGCGTATCCTTCCATCCCCTTTACCATTTTGGTGGCTCTTCTCTGAACCTTTTCTAATAACGCTATATCCTTTTTAAGATACGGCAACCAGAATTCCACACAATATTCAAGGTACGGTCGCACCATGGAACGATACAGAGGCATTATAATATCCTTTGTTTATTTTCCATTCCTTTCCTTATGATACCTAGCATTCTATTTGCTCTCTTGGCTGCCGCTGCACACTGGGCGGAGGGTTTTAACATGTTGTCCACAATGACGCCTAAATCTTTTTCCTGGGTGGTGGTTCCTAATGTGGAACCTTGCATTGTTTAACCATAGTTTGGGTTGTTCTTCCCTATGTGCATAACTTTTCACTTGTCCACATTAAATTTCATCTGCCATTTTGATGCCCAGTCTTCCAATTTATCAAGATCCTTTTGCAATTTTCCACAATCCTCATGGGTTTTAACAACTTTAAATAGTTTTGTGTCATCTGCAAATTTGATAACCTCACTCGTTATTCTCTTTTCCAGATCATTTACGAATATGTCAAAAAGCAGTGGACCCAGAACAGATCCCTGGGGTACACCACTATTCACCTTTCTCCATTGGGAAAATTGGCCATTTAGCCCTACCCTCTGCTTTCTATCTTTTAACCAGTTTCTGATCCACAATAGTACACTGCCTCCTATCCCATGACTCTTTAGTTTTGACAAAAGTCTCTGATGAGGGACCTTGTCAAAGGCTTTCTGAAAGTCCAAATACACTATATCAACCGACTCACCTTTGTCTACCTGTTTATTCACACCTTCAAAAAAACATAACAGATTAGTAAGACAAGATCTTCCTTGTCTAAAGCCATGTTGGCTGTCTCCCAATAAGCCATGACTATCTACATGTTCAGCAATTTTATTCTTTATGATGGTTTCTACCATTTTTCCCGGTACTGACGTCAGGCTCACCAGTCTGTAGTTTCCCAGATCACCCCTGGAACCCTTTTTAAAAATTGGCGTTACATTGGCCATCCTCCAATCTTCAGGTATTACAGATGATTTTAATGATAGTTCACAGATTACTAATAGCAGGTCTGCAATCTCATATTTCAGTTCTTTCAACACCCTTGGATGTATATCATCCAGTCCAGGTGATTTGCTACTCTTCAGTTTATCAAATAGTTGTAATACATCTTCCCGATGTATCGATATTTCCTTCAATTCTTCCGCACCTTTAAATACCACTTCAGTCATGGGTAACATCCCTACATCTTCCTCAGTAAAGACTGAAGCAAAGAATTCATTCAGTCTCTCCGCTATTGCCTTGTCGCCTCTTAGTGCCCCTTTAACCCCTCTATCATCTAATGGACCAACTGACTCTCTCACAGGTTTTTTGCTACGAATGTACTTGAGAAAGTCTTTATTATGTTTTTGCTTCCGCAGCAAGCTTCTTCTCGAATTCTCCCTTTGCCTGCCTTATCAATGCCTTGCATTTAACTTGCCAGTGCTTGTGCTGTTTCCAGTTTTCATCTTTTGGCTCTTTTTTCCATTGCCTGTAAGATGCTTTTTTGGCAACAACAGCCTCTCTGACCTCACCTTTAAACCATGCTGGCAGTTTTTTGTACTTCCTTCCACTTTTCTTAAAGCATGGAATACAGCTGGTCTGGGCTTCCAAGATAGTATTTTTCAACAACACCCAAGCTTGATGTAAGTCTTTAACCTTTGCAACTGCTCCTTTAAGTTTTTTCTTAACTATTTTCCTCATTTTATCATAGTCTCCCTTTCAAAAGTTAAAAGGTAGAACTCTGAATTTCCTTACCATCTCTCCTCCACTAATTAAATCAAACACGATCATACTATGATCACTATTGCCAAGTGGCCCCAACACCCTTATCTCTTGCACCAGATCTGGTGTTCCACTAAGGACTAGGTGCAATATGGCTTCCCCTCTGGTCGGTTCATGAACCAGCTGCTCCAAGAAGCAGTCATTTATTTTGTCTAGGAACTTTATCTCCCTAGTATGTCCTGCGGTGACACTGACTCAATCGATACTGGGGTAATTGAGGCAGTGGGGAAAAAAGAGTATTTAATTTCACGAAAGCATTGGATAACTCTGAGAAACTGAGGTACTATCTGGAAAGGACACTGGGACCTCAGAGGCCAAACATTTGGGAAAAAGTGAGGAAACAGTTGTATAATGCACTCATGAACTTTCACATGAAAAAGCTACATTTATTGTTTTGGAATGATGAGAGATTAGCTTGCAGTAAAGCAGCCCATGAGCCAGAAAGCGAGCTTACTTACCTGTAACAGGGGTTCTGCATGGACAGCAGGATGTCAGCTACACATGGGGGTGATGTCATCCGATGGCGCCATGTACAAAATAGCTCTCCAATAACTCAGAAGAGTCTGAAGACCCTTCTGAGCATGTGCCAGCCACCCCATCACAGTGCCCACACCCTTTTCACCTCAGTCCATTCCCCAGCTGTGGGCGAATTCATCCTAGAGGAGAAGATCCTCTTGGCGGACAGGTTCATCCTAGAGAGGAGGTGGGTGGGTTTGTGTGGCTGACTTATCATGCTGTCCATGGAGAACCCCTGTTACAGGTAAGTAACTCGCTTTCTCCGTGGACAAGCAGGATGAGTCAGCAACACATGGGCGACTCCCTAGCCGAGGGTGTTTTTTCGCTTCATAGCCCGTGTGGTGCTGTGGTAGGATGAAGCTGTCAAATTGGACCAGCTAACCGGTGTGGACCTCCATATGGTGCACAGATGTTAGACTTCTTAGGGCTTGACCAGAGTGAGCCAGTGAGCAGTGGGAGGACTGCCAGGCCTCTGTGAGGGAATGGTAGGGCCAAGGTCAGATGTCAGAGTTTCATTGCCAGAGTAGACAGCGCTGTAAATACCTTGTAGTGCTGTGTACCGCATATGATAAGTAGCGGTGATGGTCCTGACTGTGTTCCTAGACATGCCGACAACTGCATTCCAAAGGTCCGAGGGAGATAGACTATTGTGCTCCCAAAATAGGAACAGCTACTTTTTGGTGCTGGAAGCACCGAATGGCTTGTGGTTTTGTTTTGTTCTTTTTTCAGTTACAGACACCCTCAGACGACTGGTCATTGTGTTGAGCTGGTTGAAGCTCCACTGCAAAATGAGAGACCATCTGGTGTTTTCGTGGACTGCGTGTCCTCCTGAGATCAGGTAGATGCACTCTGCTCTGGACAGTTCAGGACTGGCTGGAACTGCTAACCGTTGGGTTCCCCAGTATGGGGTATCTTGATGCCAGTGGTTACACATGCAACTAACACATGTGTTGTGACCTAGTCCCTTTTTCCAGGTGGATTTGTGGTGGTCCATTGGTTTGGCCCCAAAGAGATTCAGTGTCAAGCTCCCAAGGCAGCCGTGCCTCTTCACCATCCTTCCCTTGAGAAATTACCCCTTTTGGTGTATGACGTTGGGAGGACATATGTAAGATGGGTCTTGTCGATCCCTGGAGTGGACTGTGTTGTCCTGTCCCTGTGGCGAGGGTCCAGAGGGTAACTGATGGTTGCTAGAGTGGAGGACCATCCCAGTGATCATCTGTTTTTTTTTGTTTGTTTGTACTATGCAGACCAGCTGTGAAGGTTCCCAGGAATCAGATGGTTTGGACAAGACCAAGAATGGGAGAAACTGACCAGTGCGCTCCGCTTGAGGCATGGTAAAACCTGACCAGTGCGCTCTGCTTGGGGCGCTGGGTTGCTGCCTAAGACCGCAGTAGTCATATGGTGTGGGCGGCCTCTGTCGAACAGATAGAGAGCCTGGGGGAGGGGTGGGGAGGTTTGGAGACCTCCACCAATTCCAGTGTCTGCCGGGCCCCTTCAACCTTCGCCTGTGCGACTGTGGGGAAGCTTAGTATTCCAGCCACAAATGACACAGGGGATGCGTGCCACATTCCGGTTGGATATCCATAGGTTTTGATCACTGCTATGGGAGTGTTGCCAAGTCAGTATAGTGTGATGGAAAACATTTCTTAAGCCAGGACTCATCCGATTAGCTTTGTTGCATTCCTGTGGTTGTAGCAGTGTGGGCTATTTTGCTGTGGTAATCCGGCCATCACAATCTTGGGCTAAGCTTGTGGAGCCTGTCGTGACACTGCACTGCTGGGGCCGAGTCAGGGTACCCTGCTACCTGCAGCATAAGATCATTCTAGAGCAAATGCATCCCTGCCCTTCCAGGTGGAATCGGGATTGGGGTTCTCAGGCCAAGCACAACGGTAGGTGGGAGCTCCGCACAGTCTGGGCGTATGTAGGCACTGGCTTTTATGTAGGCACTGCAGGTGAAGGGTTTTTAACTTGCTGCTCTAAACATGGGGTTGCTTTCACCCTGGCTGGTTTTGAAGGTTGGCTGCTCCAGGCCTACCCTGCTGGGAGAGGCCTGTGTGAGTCCTATTGCGAGGTCAGTGGTCAACATGGCATCACCGTACGCCCTCTTAAGGGTGAAGAACCCTTCAGAGCTGCGATTATGCCCCTGTGGAGGGTAATAGGAGCAAGTAATAGTGCACGTGGCATGGAAACTCACATTGACATCTTCAGTTGTGGACAGCCTGGTGTGCTGGCATTGGTTGGTCCTCAGTTGTGGACAGCCGGGTGTGCTGGCCTTCCGCTAGAAGCATCCACTGTTGTTATCTGTTTGTGCAGCGTTCAGTGGCAAGGAACACCCTGAGCAATGTGCAGACTTGTGACTTCATGGCAGGAGAACCTGGGAGCGGAGGCTAGAAGGTTCTGCTCATGCTGAATCCAGTAACTGGTAGACCACTGCACATTGGGAAGAAGCTCCAAGCTGGCTGTGTGCACTGTTCATCTCGCCTGGTGGATTTCGAAGGGGCAGGGATGGTGTTTGACCCTAGCTTTCCCCCCCCCCCCGGAACTGGAGGGGGCTCTGGAAGCCCCCTTTCTCCCCCCTGCCTCATGTTGGCTGAGGGGTGATTGGTGGGTCCCTTGGTGGGAATTGGTGTTTCTGGAGGCCAGGCTTTTCCCTGGAGGCAATGGAGGAACAAGTGATTCGCCCAAGGCTACAAGGGTGCTGGTGGGAGTTGGACCCACTGCTCTTGGTTACCAAGCCAGTAATCCAACCACTGGGCTCCTCCTTGATTTCTATAACACAACCATTTGGGTTACTGGTTTGGTGACTTATAGAAGCCGGCTATCATGCTTGTGGGTCAGTGCTGACTCCTGGTGACTGGCAGCTTCTGCAGGTTGGGCAGGCTTTCCTGAGGAGGCTGATCCTGACCAGGTGCTGTGCCATATGTGGAGGAGGCCTCCCTTTGACAGGAGTTCTATATGTCTTGACCATTGCCGGTGTGGACCAGGCTCCCAGACCATACCACAGCTCATCGGCCATCAGTGGTGAGATCCTACGGACTGAGACCAGCTCAGGCCTGCTGGTCCCAGAGGAGTGGGAAGAGCCTAGGCTTGGTGAGCTTCATCTGTGTACCACAGATGTGGGGGAGACTCCCCCCCTGAGACCTTCAGCGCCATGCCATGCTCGGTCCGGAGGTGGGTGGATGCAGAGGATTCGGGTTTTGTGTTTTTGTACTGATCAGAAAGAGCCAGAAGGTAGTTAGAGCCCTAGCTCCCATTGTGCAGAGGCTAATATATCCCCTTCAGATGTTGGGACCCGGAAACAACCTGGGGAGATGAATGTCTTCTCCTTTGTGGGGAGGGGTGGGGGGGGGGAGCCTCATAGTTACAATGCAATCTCACTGCCACTGAAGCGGTTGCATCTGGGTGGACAGGAAGCAGTATAAGGCTTAGCAGAGCAGCAGAGCTGGACGAATGCTGTGCTCATCCAACATGTGGGTCACGATCAACCCTCTGTTGCAGAGTTAGTGGCCAGTACCAGAAGGGTGCTGTGGTTCAGGTTCATTCTCTGCATGTTATGCCATGGGGACCTTCAGAACTCCGCTGCTGCAACTCTGGAGCTCCACAGCACCCGCTTCCTGTTTTTTTTTTATTCTGCCAGGAATGCACCATGCTGTAGATTATCTATGGCTTGCGCGCATTACAAGTCTTAAAGCCCCTACACTTTTCCAAGGAGACAAACAGCCAAGCTATTTTGGGGATGTATGCGGGAGTTGATAACCTGGGAGCTGTTGAGATAAGTAGACTCAAACTCTGTCGTTCTGTAGAGTGACGCGGGGAGGCAATGACATGACCTTACAGTGCTGCAACTTTTCCAAGGGCCCTGTAGTTAGTAAGGGCAGGCATGGCGGGGCTGCCTTCAGCTGCAGCTCTCACTGCTCACTGGCTGGACCAGACTGCCACAGTGCTACACCATGCTGCTGGCTATAGCCCAGGCATCCGCTGGATGGCATGTCATGTCCAGCCCTGTTATGCTGACCAGGCAGACCTGCTTTGTCATTGCACTGTTATGCTGATCAGGCTGACTCTGCATGCTGGGCTACATTGGAACAGGGGAGTGTGTCGGGACCTGAACTGACACAAGAAGCCCTTGGGAGCAGAGATGACATCAGGGAGAGAGAGCAGTTCAGCATCCATGTGTTGTTGGCACATCTCCTAGATTGACACCCCAAGCGATGGTGCTCAGATCGGCACCGGGGCCATGCAAATGAAGGCACTCAGATCAGTCCTTACCTGTGCTGCGCTGACATCTTGATCCTGGGAGTCTGCCATGGCTGAAGATGGCAAAAGGAGGTCGGGGTGATGACGCCTTGAGCAGCAATCAAGGGGCTTGGGAATCTCATTGCGCTGAAGCACGGTGCGTGCGGCCCAGCAATGGGGAGGAGCCTTACGCCATGCTAGGGTCCTTCCAGTGAGCCGGGCAGGGGATGGAGGTCTTTCTCAGCACATCCTGTGTCACAGCTTATGCCTTGCCACATGAGGCTGCAGTGGTCAGGAAGGTCTCTCCCTGATCGATCTGCAGAGTGAAGGGGGGGTCATCCTGTTTTCGCTCACAGCACCGGCAATGGTGCAGTGCACTGGGTGCGCCAAGCATTCCCCACTGCCATGGTGCCATCCAATGGCAGCGGGATGTGGGCGGTGCTGGACAATGGGAAGAGTCTCATCACCATCATTGATTCACTGGGCATGTTGCTGGGGCTTGGCCCATGGCACCAGCAGGTGGGGCCACCACATATGGTGATCTTCCGGCTTGGCAGCTCTAGGAGGACCATGGAGTGGTCTTTTAGCTTTTCGGTGTTGGAAGGAGCAGTTGCAGCATCAGTTCCTTGCCTTTAAACATTGCAGACTTTCCGATAAGCCGGGCCAGGGATGGAGGCCTTTAGCGGCACATCCCATGCCTGGCTTGCTTCTTGCGGCGTTGCCAGCGTGCTCTGGGAAGCTGAGAGCAGATCGCTGGTGGCTTTCTCTTCCCCACTGCCGCAAGATCTGGCGACTGCGTGCAGCCTGCCCTGGGAGGGGCCGTGGCCCTGCATCCCCCTCTCCTCAATTCTGAGCTGCAGATGTGTTGGTACTGGGGTTCTGTGGCAGCGACCAGCATGGCAGCTGGTGGGTGCTGCGTCGGATCTGCGTCGGGTAGCCCTGTCGAGATCTTCAGCAAGCTGCGATGCTACTTCTGAGGGTTCAGCCGATATTCTTCCTCCACTGGCTGGGGGAGTCCAAGCAGCCGCCATGATGAGTCCAGCCGCTCTTCCCCTTGACTGAGTATGTTAGCTCAAAGGTGTTCGGGGGGGGGGGGGGGGGCGGAAGTATGGCCAGAGGACAGGGGGTTCCAGGAAGGCCCTGCCGATGCAGTCCACATGTTTGTATGCGCTGGTTGCAGCAAAGGAGGACGTTTTGCAAGAAAACTCCTCTGATTGGAGATCCTGGGAGAGGAAGAGAATAATTAAAATTAAGGAAATTTTAAATGAATTTAAAGAAGGAAACATGGAGAGCAAGAAAATCTGTCAGCATGGCCAGAAGGAAAGATCAGACTGGGATGAAAAGGGGATGGGCACTGTGGTGGGGTGGCTGGCATATGCTCAGTCAGAACGGTCTTCAGACGCTTCTGAGCTATTTGGAGAGCTATTCCGTCCATGGCGCTGTCGGATGATGTCATCCCCATGTGTGGCTGACTCATCCTGCTTGTCCATGGAGAAACAGTAATACCAGCATCAGTATTTCTCTGTGACTGCAGTTGGTAACTTGCCCGCTAGGGGCAGAAAGAACTTGTCCGTGCTGCCAAGATCCCTCTTTCCAGTGCAGGAACTCTGTGATAGGGGCGGAAGTGACATACGTGGTGGTGGAAGTTGGAGGCGCACGTGAAATAAGTGTGTGTGGAGCCGGTGCGGGGCTCTTTGCTCCGGTCTTGTAGCCGTAATGGGGAAGGCTGGCAGATTGCGTTCCGGGGTTTCCGGGAAACTGAAGCGTTGGCGGAAGGGACATAGCAGCGATTCCAACCCGCAGGTTCGCCGGCACCGTGAAGCCGCCCGTAGCCGTTTCTTCAGCCGGCCCGCAGGTGAGGAGGGGTCGGAGTTGCGGCTAGGCCTAGTTTGAGAACCAATTTATGCCTAAGGTTGCTAGATGGCTCCTGGTTGTCCCCAGCAAGGTTGATTTCGTCTTGAATCTTTACTGCGTGTGTTAATTTGGATTTTTTTTTAACTTTAATTAGTGTTTATGTTATTTGTATTTGTAGTATCTTTTACTTGTTAGTCGTTTTAAATTAACTTTTATTTTAGGGTATTTATTGTACTCGTGCGTGCAGTGGGATAAAACCCTGGACTAGATGAACCCACTCAAGTGAATCTGGAGCTAGCTGATAACTTTTGCAGAGAACGAAAGGGGGTGAAGGATCTCCCATATGCATAAGAGCAATATTATTCTGCTCAGAAGTCCTGTGCAGAATAATATTGCTCTTATGTGAAGTATAGCATGCTAGCTCATGCACATACATTGCTCCAGCACACTTTCCCTGCAGTTTTTTTCATCGCTTTCTTTAGCAAAGCTAGAAAACGACGTGGGACTGTGTGCTCAAGCAGACATAAATTCCTTAATGGCAACTGCTGCAGACCTATACTACTACCATCATTTGTTTAGTGCTGCAAGGTATAGTAAGTAGCCTCGTACGTATACATGCAAGAGAGAGTGCCTGCTCATCAGAGCTTACAATCTAATCAAGACAGATGACACAATACATAGGTGGTAAACAGGAGAATAAGGGGATCAGTTCCAAAAGCGGTCTTGGAGAGAGATTTTTATGAGCTAACCCTTAATGTCTCCTCTGACTTGCCTTTAAAATTCTCTTCTGAGCACTTTTCTGCATTTGCGCTTCATAGCTAATTGCTTTGATAGCATCCATTTAGTAGATTTGAATTCACTGCGCTGCCATTAGGGCAGATAAGAATGGATTGGTTACACACGTTAGATCTCTGACTGCTTTTTGTGCTCACACTGACACACAAAAGTCTGTGCAAATATTGCACTATTGCCTGCGATAACAGCATTGCAATTTGCTGCATCAGACTCGCAGTGAGGGAAATTCTTTAGTGATCTGGACCAGTAGGAGACACAGGGACTGATTTACTAAGCTTATGGGCACTAACATGGGAGCCATAGCAGATAGCACATGCTATTCCTTTTGGTGCAGTGGCAGAAAACATTTGTTTTTATTAGAAGGGCCCCAAAAAACTCCCCAGCTGAGTCTGCAAGAATTAGAAATCTTCTCAAATATAAGTAAACATCTAGACTGGCACTAATCTCATGCTTGCAATTGACCTCCTTCTGGCAGGAAAATATTAACATATGAACAGAGCAGATCAACCAGAAGGTATTTACTGTTTTCCCTGCCTTGTTTTCAATCTCCACCAAAGTTAGGGGGGGGGGGGTGCGCAATCTTCTCCTTCAGGGCCTGATTTACTCAAGTTGCTTTCCCATTCCATGTCTAAGGGAAAAGAGATTAGTACATCAGACCCTTAATGAATGCAGCAGGCCACTGACAGAATTACACAGCCAATAACCCTTCTCCCCCCCCACCCCCAATCTTCCATCACCCATTCTTATTCTGTTCCTCTCCACCATCTCCTGTCTCCCTTAAAATTTATTTATTTAGACAGTTTTGTATACCGCCTTATCCTTCAATCAAAGCGGTCACAACACAATTGGGGGATACATTTAACACACAGGGATATGAGACGCATACACTAATACAGGGAACATGGGCAATGGAGGGTTAAGTGGCTTGCCCAAGACCACAAGGAGCATCTGTGGGACTAGAAACCCCAGTCCTTCTGGCCCAAGGTTGCTGTCCTCTAGTGGGATTTGAACCTCCGACCTTCTGGCCTGAAGTACCTTGCCCCAACCACTAGGCTACTCCTCCCTAAAATAGGCCACCCCCAGCCCAGCAAGCCAGCCATTCCTTAACAAATTAGTCAGCCCCTGCCTGCGCCACACAGAAAGCCAGTCATCCCTCCACACCCTCTGCCACCCAGCAAACTAGTCAGTCTTCCTCACCTCAGCAACCTTGCCGGTGTGACTGCCAGATTGTTGCCGCTTCCCATTTTCACCCTGTGGCCTGTTACTAACACTGATATTGGAGTAAAAGCTTCCTTTTTTACTTCTCTGACATACATAGCTCTGAGCCGTGCAGTGGAAGAAGTCTTGCATTGATCTCGTGATGTTTGAGAGACCGAGACCAACACGAGTTTCTGTACCTTGTGGCTCAATTTCATGCAGAGCTGCGTAGGTCAGAGACGAGGCGGCTCCCTTAGTGTTTCTGGCGGCAGTAGCAGTTGTAACAGGGCACCAAATCTCTTGGCACCAGAGACACATTTCTAGTTGCTATGGTGACTTGGCGCCTGGGGTTTGTCAAGCTCTGCATTACAGTAATCGATAAAGTCACAGTGGGAATGAGTAATAGGATACAAGGGGTCATTATTAGAGCATCAACTTTTTTGTATTTAGTTTCACCTTTTACTATTTGAGGAGTTCACGTAGTTTATGGCAGTTTACCTCAGTTGAAATCAATTGATTTTCTTGGAATTGGTGCCGGTATGGTATGGTCATTTTCTGAGTCTATTAGATGTTCTCTGCTACTGTACCTGAACGTAAATTAACTTGCAGTACAAGGTGTGAGCCAAGTATAAATAAAATTTCTGATGATGTTAACCTTCGTTAGATAGGCTCATAAAGGAGATTTATCCCACTTTCTGTCTTCAGGAGTAATAGCCTAGTTGTTAGAGCTGTAGCACCAGGAAAGTCAAGAGTCAAATCATACTTCTGCCATGGATGCTTCTTGTGACCTTGGGAAGTTACTTTACTCTGTTGTCTCAGGTACAAACTTGGGGTATATTTACTAATTTGCATTAATATGTCAATGGGGTATATGTTAAATAATGCGCATCAGTGTGTAATAATGTGAGTTCGTGCATTTTAGTACATAAAACTCTTACATTCTTAAGCCTTTTGGGAAAGGCATAAAGCCTTCTGACCTATCAATTATACCTGAATTTGTAATTTGCCTTGAGCTCAGATTTGGAAAGGAGAGAAATTTAAATCCAAAGCCGAATGCTTAGTACATAGTAATGTAGTGACATAGTATATGATTTTTTATTTATTTATTTATTTATTTAATACTCTTATATACCGCGCTATTTGACATCAGTGCGGTTTACATAGAACATCAATGGGATTTTACGGTTTGGGTTACACCGTAATTACAGATAACAGGGCGTTCAACTTGGATAACATGTTAACTATTTTACACAAGAATACAGAACATATATACATATATACATCACACTGTGGTAAGGTTACTGGGTAGTCATGGATCAGTGATTATGTGCGGGCACTGTGGGGTACCTACTTCCGGGTAGCACTTGATGAAGAGGTGGTGCTTAAGTGCCTTCCTGAATTTCGTTATCTCTGAGATTGCTCGTAAGTGGGGTGGCAGGGCGTTCCAGCATCTCGGTGCACAAATACTGAAAGCCCTGTTTGCGGTTGACTGTGTACACTGGGTTATTGTTTTGGGGATTACCATAGTGTTTATTGCTGTATGTCGTCTGGTTCTGGTGGGGGGAGTCATGAAGGTGATGCTCGCCAGGGATGTGGGGGAGAGCCCATTGATGGCCTTGAATGTTAGTAGTAGGGTCTTGAAGGTGATCCTGTAGTGGATAGGGAGCCAGTGGAGACTTTTGAGGATAGGTGTTATATGTTCTCGCCTTGAGGCCCCGCTTAAGACTCTGGCTGCGGAGTTCATGGCAAGTTGAAGTGGGCTTAGGGTTGATTGAGGTAGCCCTTGCAGTATTGCGTTGGCGTAGTCGAGATGTGGAATAGTTAGTGCCTGAAAGATTGTTCTAAAATCATCAGGTTGTAGCAGTGGGCATAGATGTCGGAGTGTCATGATTTTATGATATGTTGCTTTCACCAGTATGGTCCATCTAGTCTACCCAGCAAGGCTGCAAGTGTAGGTGCACTTGCCGCTCCGTGCAGGTCACCCCTCCACATGCCTTTGTTTAGGGGTATACCCATCGCTCCGCATAGGTCACCCCTATTTGTTCAGATATAAGAGATAGTTATGCTTATTTTGACTTTATCCTGTTGCTATAAAGGGATCCACTGTGTCTGCCCCATGCCATTTTGAATTCTGTCACTGTATTTGCCCCCACCACTTCCATCGGGAGGGCATTCCAAGCATCCACCACCCTTTCAGTGAAAAAGTATTTCCTGACATTGCCTTTCAGTTTACCCCTTGCAGCTTCATGTTATGCCCTCAAGTTTTACAGCTTCCCCATCTTTGGAAGAGGTTGGTTTGTCCATTAATACTCTTTAAGTATTTAAAGGTCTGAATCATATCTCCCCTGTCCCTCCTCTCCAGAGTGGTAAATGTTTAGGTCTTCAAGTCTCTTCTCATACGTCTTCTGACACAGACTCCAAATCATTTTGGTTGTCTTCCTCTGAACTGCTTCCAGCCTCTTTATATCCTTTGCGAGATAACGGTCTCCAAAACTGAGCACAATATTCCAAGTGAGGCCTCACCAGTGACGTACAGTGGCATTAGTATTTCTTCCTTTTTGCTGGTAATTCCTCTCTGTATGCAACCCAGCATCCTTCTGGCTTTTGCCACCACCTTGTCACACTGTTTTGCCACCTTGAGATCTTCAGAAACAATCACACTGAGATCCTTCTCTTGGTCCGTGCATACCAATCTCTTGCCCCCTGTCGCCTACAATTCCCTTGGATTTCTGCTTCCGAAGTGCATGACACTGCACTTCTTCACATTAAATCTTAACTGCCAAGCATTAGACCATTCTTCTGGCTTTTGTAGATTTTTTTTTTCTCATGTTTCCCACTTCCTCAGGGGCGTCCACTCCGTTGCAAATTTTGGTGTCTGCAAAAAGACAGACTTTTCCATTCATCCCTTCAGCAATATCACTCATGAATATTTGAACAGTATTGATCCCAAGACCGAATCCTGGGGCACACTGCTAATCACCTTCCTTTCATCCGAGTGAGTTCCGTTTACTGTCACCTTCTGTTTTCTGTCAGTCAACCAATTTCTGATCCAGTTCGCCATCTTGGGACCCATCCCCAAGCTGTTGAGTTTATTGATAAGCCTCCTATGAGGAACAGTATCAAAGGCTTTGCTGAAATCTAGGTAGATCATATCTATTGCATGCTCTTGATCTAGTTCTGTGGTCACCCAGTCAAAGAACTCAATCAGATTTGTTTGGCAAGATCATCCTTTGGTAAAACCATGTTGCCTCAGATCATGCAACCTGTTTGTTTCGAGGAAGTCCACTATTTGCTCTTTCAGGGGCACCTCCATTACGTTTCCTGCCACTGAGGTAAGGCTTACTGGCCTGTAGTTTGTCACTTCTTCCCTATTACCACTTTTGTGAAGAGGTACCACATCAGCCGTTCTCCAGTCCTGTGGAACTTCTCCTGTCTCCAAGGATCTATTAACAACATCCTTTAAAAGCCCAGCAAGTACCTCTCTGAGCTCTTTCAGTATCCTGGGGTGTATTCCATCTGGTCCCATAGACTTGTCCACTTTCAGTTTTGCAAGCTGTTCTAACACATCATATTTTGTGAATGGTGTGGTATCTACTCCATTCCCATTTGTATATTTGTCAATCACAGGTGGTCCTCCAGGATTTTCTCTAGAGAAAACAGCAGAGGTATTTGTTTAGCACATAGCTGCACCTGTGCACTCGGCTTATACTAAGGCCTATCTGCAATGGAAAGAGAAACTGTCCTCAGAATGGAAGACTGTCTCCCCGAGGAGAGGAATGTGCTTTCAAATGGGAATATGTCATCTTTGTTCAGTTCAGTATGTTTAGTCACATACGTGTGGCTTTTTTTCATTCTTGAATGTGCAGATTCTATTCATTTTTGCTGTTAGTTCTGATTTATATTATAACCACATGAGTCAATGCCTTAAGGAAATTGATTAAAAATAGGTAAAATATGTATATTTTTAAACAAATAAACTTCCTATTATAATTCCTAGGCAGAGTACAATGAATACAAGAAATAATACTGTCATTATAAAACACACATAAAACCTAATAGTAAAGTAAAAGCCAAAAATTAAAAAGTTAAAACTGCAGTCCTATACCGCTGACATTGTGCTCCTAAAAGCTTCTTCAAAAATTTTTTTCACATGCTTCCTAAAGTGCAGATAGCTTTTAAATGCACGTTGGCGGGTAACGAGTTCCAAAGCATTGCACAAGAAAAAGCACGAACATGAATTTCAACTTTGTGCAGTTGGTTTATAGAGCAGACAACAATCAAGTTTAGCCACATCTGAATGAAGGATGTGTGTCGGCTGGTAGTTTTGGAGAGTAACATGCAAATATAATGGCCCTTGACTATTAAGGGCCTTAAAAAACAATCGCCAAAACTTTTTAAAACAAACCCAAAAGTCTATGGGTAACCAATGCAGTTATATTAAAAGAGGAGACACGTGTTGAAATCTGGAAATCCCCAAGAAATGTCTTTGCAACCGCATTCTTAGGCATGCTGTGATGCCCACACACATATTTTAAACACCCAAATATAATGAATTACAGTAATCAAGAGATGGAAGGATGAGTATTTGGAAAACTTAATGTACTGTAGATCATCCTGCAGTAGCAGGGTTTTTAAACGATTTAACAAGGGAAGCTTATAAAAAGCATATTTCAGGGGAGAAAGTGATATCAACAGGACGAATGGTGGCTTGAGGCGCTTGGTTTGCTGTTCTGCACCCTGAAAGAGCTAATTTCAGGTGTAAATCGTGCCTGGAGTACTGATTCGGTGTACTGAGCAGACCTCGCCCAACATCATACAGCAGCAAAATTAAAATTGGTGGGGGTGAAAGAGAAATCGTGATTCTCGCTGCACCTGGTGAGCAGGGTGGGGCCACGTGAAGTTTCCCCGGCTAGCTTGGCGTCCGTGGATTTGGATGGTGAGCTCGGCAGCGAGCAGGGGCTGGCCCTTTCGGTTGCAGCAGCTTTCAGATGAGAGTTTCGTCAGGCCTTTGACGAGATGTCGGCTGAATTTCGCACAATGCAAACGGACGTGATGGCAAAAATTGAGGATGTGCAGGGGTGCATCCGGGAGCCTGGTGTGAGGATTGAGGAGGCTGAGGTGAAATTAGAGGAACCTGTAGAAGTTATTTATTTTATTTATTTTCATTCTCTTATATACCGCTCTATTCTGCATCAGTGCGGTTTACATTGAACAAACTGAAATTACATTGAACAGGGCATTATAACTTGGAGATAACCCTCCATAGCCCATGTTCCCTGTAAAATAGTTAAGTGGCTTGCCCAAGACCACAAGGAGCACCTGTGGGACTAGAAACCCCAGTCCTTCCGGCCCAAGGTTGCTGTCCTCTAGTGGGATTTGAACCACCGACCTTCCGGTCTGAAGTGCCTTGCCCCAACCACTAGGCCACTCCTCCACTCCATTGATAATCATTAAAGTTATCAATGATTTACAGTGAGTAGTGGACAGACATAAGCCACAAATAAAAGAATTGTGGTTTAAAATGGATGACATTGTTTCAGTGGTTACAGTTTTCAATGTTAGATACTGTGAAGTTCCTGAGGCCACGTGGGCTGAGAATGTAGAAGAGGTAGTGCGATCCTTATGTGGGGGGCTGTCGAAAGGTGATGTGCAAGAGGAGAGGGCAGCTACGCTGGAGATCGAACGGACGCATCGGGCTCCGGGCAGCCCCCTCCCTGACAGCAAACCCAGAGACATTGGTACAAGATGCCTTATTCCCTGATGCGGCCTTGCTGTTGCATAAGGGATGGGAGAGACATGTGCCTTATGGTAATGCACAGTTATTTCTCTTTCCGCGTTTACCCTTGCCCGGCAACAGGACTTGAAGCCGGTGGCAGACCTGCTTCTAAAAGCTAATTATTTATGGGCCTTTCCATTTCACATAAATTTTACCTTGGAGGGGAAAAAATATCTGTAAAGGATTTGCATGAGGCTTTAGGTTTGACGAGGGAAGATTGCTCAAGGCCTCCTAATAAGCCCCCACAGGATCTTCAGCGAGGAAGTGAAAAAAGGTTGGCATGCCTAGTAAATGACTGTTATGGAACAAATGGATTGATTTTCAATGCTGATGATCTGGTGTTTTGAATTGAAGGAGAAACATCCAGAATGTTCCTGTGATGTTTGAGAGCCTCTTGGATACGAGGGGCAATGTTGCGAACTTCTGCGGATCTTGATGTGATGTTTGCTTTAGCTGTTGGGTTGTTTGATGTTGGTGAGTTTGTTGTGAGGAGTATGGGTGCCGGTGATAGACTGATGGAGGAAAGGCGTGGGTGGGGGCCTTGGGCTGGTTCGGTGGGTTGAGAGGGCACTTTCTCATGTTTGCCTTATTGGCCAAGCAGTTTGATGGGTATGGGAGAGAAAGTGAGATGGGAATGGTTGAAGAGCATGCATTGTGGGAGTGGGCTTTCTTGTATGGTTATGGGTGCAGACAGGGTGGTTGTGCTTGTGTAGAGCTGAATGGGTGTGCTTACAGATATTTGAATGGATGCTTTTTAGGGTGATTATATTTGTTCCATGCCATGCTGCGGGTGGTAACTATGAATGGTAAGGGCCTTAAATACTTCAAAAAGCACTCTTTTAAATTTAAGGAAGCAGCATTATTGAAGGAGGGTGTAATTTTCCTTCAGGAGACCCATCTTTGGAGAAGGGATCAAGAGTGGTTAAAAAGGAAATCGTATGTGGAAATGTGGGTAGCATCTGATACCTTGGGAAGTAAGGGGGATGGCTATTCTGTGTCGAATTGAAAGTTCTTGAATCAACCCACAACAAACAGAGTCGGTGGCTGTTTCTTAATGTAAAGGTGCTGGGTGAGCAGTATATTTTTGCAAACATTTATACTCCCAACAAAGATCAAAATGTGTTTTATGCAGAGGTAAAGACTTCATTAGCTGCCTTTGCTCGGGGTTTCATAATCTTAGGAGGGGACTGTAATGCTTGCCTGCATCCACAGCTGGACTCGGCCAGGCTACTGCAGCTAACAGGGTCTTGTGAAACATGTTGGCTGATTTGGGCTTGTATGACTTTGAGGGACATGCATCAGTGGGAGACGATATACATTCTTCTCCTCTGTACATGAGGCATATACATGCAGAGATTACCTTTTTATTGATCAAAGACTACGGCTTCGAGTACAAGTGGCCAGAATTGGGGGCATTTCCTGGTCAGATCATGCCCCATGTTTCGTTGATCTGTTGGGTGCGGTGGATGGGGAGAGTGCCTGAAGCTTTGGACATTGAACAGTTTATTACTGCATAATAAAGATGGGAAGCAGGTCCATACATATCTCATTGAGGAGTATTTTCTTAATGCCACTGGGGAGGCATTAAGAAAATACTGTGGTTTGGGATGCATTTAAGGTAGTGGCGAGGGGCTTCTTATTGGGTTAGCTGCCTGGACAAAGAAACAGCGGGAAATGGAGATTGTGGGGCTACGGGAGGAGTTGATGAAACATCAAAGGGAGCATGAGCGTACCAAATTGAAGGCTGTGTGGAAAATGTTGGTAGCTGTGTGAGCTAGATTGGGTGAGTGTACCCAGAAGGATTTTGAATTTCAGCATATCTGCCTGCAAGTGGCTTACTATGAGAGAGCTAATAAAATAGGTACAGTTGTGGTCAACATTATTGGCACCCTTGCAGTTCAACCCCATAATGTCCAATATCACCTTAAACAACAAAAAAAAATGTGGCCAGTGAAATGGCTTTGGACTATATATGCACACATATTTGACACACAAAAGAATTAAATAAAACAACTAAAAAAAGAAAATAGTAGGAAATAGTATCAAAAATGGGACATTGCCAGGACATGATTACTTTGAAAGAGACACTTTCTTGTAGCAAATCCTCCGTTTTTATCTATTTAGAAAGAGATCAACCCTTCATACCACACACTAAGGGATAATACCATAATTTCCCCCAGTAGTACTTAACTGAAACAGAGTGTTCCGAAAGGTTTGAAACTTCTGAACCAACACTACCATAGAGACTCCTTCGGTTCAATCACTCCACCAATTTATTTATTTTATTTAACTGCATTTATATCCCGCTTTTCACCGGGTCAAAGCGGTGGAACACGTAACATAGGACGGGGTAATTTTTTGGGTGGGGCCATCACCAAGGTCAACAATTAATGATTTGGGTAGACATAGACATAATTTACTCCTGTTGAATCTAAGTATTAGGTCCTGGTGGTAGAAAGATGTTCACGGAATAGGATTGTCTTCAGCTGTTTCCTAAATGATGTGATGTCAGCGTTGTTCTTAATGTGATTTGGTAGAGAGTTCCAGAGGGATGGAGCATAAAGTTCGAATGCTCTGTTGCAGGTCCGTTGTGTGGATTTGGTTCTTTTGTGGGGGACAACGATAGAGTTATTGGAGGAATGTCTGGTTGATCTGTTGTGGGATGGTCGAGGCAGTAAGGGGTGTAGTGAGGTGTTCTGTGTGTGGTGGATTGTTTTGTGGATGAGTAAGATAGCTTTGTACTTGATTCTTGCTTGCACTGGAAGGAGGTGAAGGTCTCTTAGGATTGGGGTGATGTGGTCCCGTTTTTTTGCATTTTGAATAATCCTTGCTGTAGTGTTCAAGGCTGTACGGAGGGAGTTGGTGTGCGAGGCAGGAAGTCCATGATAGATTATGTTGCAGAAGTCCAGGTGAGGGAGTGTCACTGCTTGCATTACTGTCCTGAAGTCGTGATGTTCTAGGAGGGGCCGGAGGCGTTGAATAGTTTTGGCTTTGTGGAATATCATCCCGGCGGTTTTGTTGATTTGTTGTTTTGGGGTGAGAGCTTGGTCAATGATGACGCCTAGATATCTTATTTGAGGCTGGATTTGTATTTGTGTGGTACCCATGTTGAGGTGGGTAGGTGGTTTGAAGTCCGGTTCTTTTGTTACTATTAGGGCTTCGGTTTTCTTTATGTTGATGGATAGATTGTTCTCCTGTAGCCAGTTGGCCACGTCGTTGAAGCAGGCTGATAGCTGTTCGTTTTTTGGGTTGGTGGTTGTAATGGTCATTCAGGCTGCAATCCTTGTAATTAGCAAAATTTTCTAGACCTTGCTGGTCTAGAAAAACTATCCCAGCGAAGTATATTTAAACTGTCCACCTCCACATTGATGTGGGAACCATGGAAAACACTTGCCGACTTAATTCATATAGTCTGCTTTCCATGCACTCTGCTTAATCCATTCAATCTGCTACACAACGTTGCGTTTCAGACCCCCGAAACTCCCGGCCCTTCCTCATGCTCATTGCATAATACAGGCGTCACTTCTCTGTGCTTTTTATTGGTCCAATCCTGTCATGTGGTAATCGAAACATTATGTAGGCATTGGCTGTTCACAGAAAACCTCCAAAGATAAACCAATCCACTGTTTATATCAAAATATCAAACTCCACCGATCGAAAGCTAGATTTAAACCTTCCGGAGCAACTGACCTCGGACGATATATCCAAGACTGTTCATGATACTGTAAACAGGATAAACGCCCCCCCCCCCCCCCCCGGGATTCTCTGGTATAAAATCCAAGATACGCCATTTTAAATCCTGGAATGTGTGGTTAATCTCTTGACAATGGAGTGCTACTGGTGCAGACAAAACTTGAGAATTAATCCGGGAACGATGTTCCTGCAACCGTTTGGAACCGGAGTGGAACGGGTAAACGTAGATCGATTGTTTACCTTATCAGAATATGGAAAGACTAGGGGACATGCAATGAAGCTACAGGGTAAACTATTTAAGACTAATAAAAGAAAATATTTTTTCACTCAACGTGTAATCAAACTCTGGAATTTGTTACCGGAGGATGTAGTAAAGGCTGTTAGTGTAGCTGGGTTTAAAAAAGGTTTGGACAAGTTCCTGGAGGAAAGGTCCATAAACCATTATTAAGAAGGGACCCAGGATATCAATGCTTGAACCAGTACAAGCATTGTGGAACCTGTGTCCCTTGGGGAAACTGCTAGGTACGTATGACCTAGATTGGCCACTGTTGGAAACAGAATGCTGGGCTTGATGGACCTTGGTCTGACCCAGTATGGCATATCTTATGTTCTTATGGGTTATTCTACCAACGTAATTTTTCTGACAAGGACACACCAAAAACATATACCACAAAAGAACTAAGTCAGGTCATATAATGTCACTGGATCTTCCCAGACTGTGCCTTCAGTAGTGGTAATACAGAAATCACAGGATTTACACTGAAAATGGCCTCTATTTGTGTTTGGGTGGTACATGCTGTTCATTACCAGGAAGCAATCTGCCAAATTTCCCCCCCTCTGAAAAGCCATCATCAAGGGTTTCCGCAAACAGGGATGTAATGCAAAAACTGACCCAGTGCTTTTTTAAAATATCCATTATCAATGTTGAATTGGGCATATAAGGTAAAACCCCTACAGAGGGGTTCTCCTCCCCCCATAATGACCATTGTATTATCATCTCTTCCTTCCCACCATTCAGGATGGATAGTATAGACACATTTTTAGAAGAAGTGGGAGGTACTGACACATCCGGAGGTGGAGATGCTAGAGGCGGAGTTATCGGCCTCAGCACGCTATCTGGATACTACTGGCTGGTAAGGCCACTGAAAGTGATGAATTTACACCTGAATATTACAAAACATTCCAATTGCTTTTGGCTCCTAGACTGGCAGAGGTTTTCAGTTAGGTTTTCGTGGCATCCTGTTACCATCCTCACAGATGGAAGCAGTGATTTTCTGTAATTCCGAAGCCAGGAATAGATTGGATGTCGCTTCTTATAGGCCAATTCCTTATCGTTCCTCCAGTTTAGTCCTCCACCTCTGGGTTGTGTACCTCCTCCTGCAGCTTGGAGACTGGGCATGTCAAAGTTGTGACATCACTGGATATAGCCTGCTGGTATCTCCCATCAGCCCCCAGTGTGTCCAGTCTCCAGGCAGCAGGAGGGCGTAGTGAGCCTACCTTCTGGGCTCACTTGGTGTTTAGATAGGGAACAGCTAGACAGGAGTTATTCTTTTGGTTTTAATTTTGGTCCAACTTAATTTGGAAATTATTGATTATTAGTTTTAATTGTCTTGCTATTTAGCTTTCTTTGGGCTAATTTCTTTAAAGTTAGTCTATTCCCTGCCAGTTTATTCACTTTAATACTTTTTTTTATGTTAATAATATTTTATTCCTTTTAATAATCTATTTTAGTTTTAGTTTTAATTACCTTAGCTTAGTTGAGAGCGGTCTGTTTAAACTAAGCATTTCCCGCCTAGTTCTGTGACCTTGGGGGGTGCGGCCTTAGTGGCCTCCAGCTTCGGGTAATTGCTGTTGTTTCCTCAAGGCATCTTTGCTTTTATGCGGGTCGGCTCTCCCCTCCCGGACGATACGGAGGGGAGCCCGACAGAGGACGAGATGAGTGGCACTCGCACTGCCCCAGGTTGCTCGGGGCAGCGGAATGAGTTGCAAGATCGCCATGCCTGGCCCTTCCGGCGCACGCTGCTTGCACGGGGATCGAGCAGCGTAGTGCTTGCTGTGCGGCGATTCCATCTCCATTTGTGGAAGCTGTGGGGAACGAATCTGCAAGATGGCTGCCGGGCCTGCGAAGCGATGCCCTGTCGGTGCGGCTTGAGCGGCGGAGGCCGTTTGAGCACGAAACGGGGCAGCACGGGATCGGAGCCTTTCCCACGTTCTGCGGCCTCGTGGCAGCACCAGCGATCAGCTGAACGTTCAGGCTGAGGAGGGAGCATACTAAGGTTTGGTTTTTGTATGACATATTTTCAAAGTTATAATTTAACAGTGTACTTCTGAGTAAAAAAAACACAGAGGCGGGAAACGAGAAGAGTGGTGGTCAGTTTATTGCCTGACTTTGCTGGCTTATTAGGAAATTATATATATCTTATATGCTTTCTTTTATTTTTATTTGCTTTCTGCAAAGCTAGTCTATTGTAAAATGTGTATAGCCCGAAAACCCGTGGTTTCACGGGAGCATTTTTATGAAATAAAAAAAAAAAAAAAGAAGAATGAAAGTCAAACCTTCTTAACACAGAGACCTGTAATACGGCCACTGGTCACCTGAGGGCGGCACGTTCACTCAATAGTGCCCTTCTGTGACCGGGTATATAGCGTTCCTCAGTCTGGTCATGGTCAGTCAGTGGAGCATGGCCACTAGGCCGCCTACTGGGTTCTCAGGGTTGCTGGGTACACCAATAAATGTAAAATACTGTGAATCAGCTTAAATGACAACGCTGAGCTTCTGTATCGTTTCTCAGATTGAAGTACCCTATCGGCCACAAGCTGGCAGCGCTGCTCACAAATTGCATATATTGTTCACTGCTCCCTCTCTGTGGTGGTTGGTAAGGCACTAAGTTCATTCATCTTCCGGTTCGCTCAGGCAGCATCGTCTAAGACCTCCGGTTGCAAGAATGTCTGGGTATCCCACACCTAGCTCTCTGCTTACAGGGTTGCTGGGGGAGGGGTACCTATGTGGTTCCTAGCACCCTCAACATACACATCCCAGGTACAGAGGCTGCCTCTTTGCTTGGTCGGCAGTTAAGGGGTTCTCTTAGGTGCTAGCAGGTGCAGGATCTTCTCATCTGTGTCTACAACCAGTGAAATCAGTTCAGAATTTATAGCACTTAGCAGGGCCGCTGGCCCATCTGTACCAGCTTGTTACATGGCCCATGGAGGATAAGGAGAAGTCCTGCATAGCGCTGCCTGGGGCTTAGCGCTCCAGGGCACTAGAAAGTTGCTTGGCTGAAGTCATTACTTTTTCTGCATAACTTCCACCTATGTTCAAGTATGCTCCCTGCCCTGGTTTTTGGGTGATAGGAACTGTCTCACCCAGGTATGTAGATGTGCATTTGGTATGTGCTCGGATGGGCTTAGGCAAGATTTTTGTGTGCACTCACTATAGAGTGCGGCTGATTGCCTTTGCTCAGGCTATATCCTCGGGCTAGGTTAATTTGCCAGCAATGGAGGATACTGATATGATAATGTGGGAGGTCATCCCGATGTTACTCGGGGTTGGAGGTGCTGTCGTGGAATCCGGTATGGAATGACACAACCTGCGCGACTGCAGTGTCGCAGGCACTCGCTTCTCTTTACCTTTTGCGTTGCCCCAAGTCTTAGCCTATCTACGTCTTGGCTGTCCAAGATGCAAGGCCCCGGGCCCTATGGTCAGTCTATTCCCAGCTTTTCTCAAAGCTGGAAGAAGGACTGGGGGAATGGGGAAAATGAGACCACAGACCAGCACCGGCCCTACCGTCAATCCATTGCCAGAGTTTTTAAAAGTCAGGTGTTCCCAGTCCTGTGTACAAGTCAAGGTTGCGCACGTTCCGATATTGTATTTATATCCTTGGGCCTGAAGGTCTCACAATTTGAGTTTTGCTGTCTGAGGCAAAGAGGGTTCAGTAGTTTATTCAAGGCCAGAGGGTCCAATTGGGGGGCCAGAAAACCCCAGTTCTTAGGGACCAGGGGTGCTATTCTCGAGTGGGATTCAAACCCTGGGCCCTCTGTCAGCCTGCCGCCTCCACTAGCCCTCCCCTCTCTGCAAGGCATCTCGGTGCCTTACTGCTTCTGTTTAACAGACTCTGCCCGTGTGAGTTGGTCACAGGGGCCTAGGGCTAGACACAGCCTGTTACATCCAAGGGAGAGACCTTGTAGGGGATCCATCTATCAGAAGGCAAAAAAAAAAAAGCCCTACTGGTGCAGGCAAGCTCTCTCGAACTCAGTGTCCTGTTTCCAATAGTAGCCATTTCAGGTCTCAATTACCTAGCAGTTGCCCAATACGATGAATAGGCTCGACAATACTGGTGTCGGAGCAGGCAGTGAGTTCAGGTTCCTATTCAAAGACTTCCGTTACCTGTGCACAGATGTGGCACTCGCTTGGCTTACGTGCCTTGTAGGCCATCTTGAATTGTGGGAAGATGGTATATCTCAAAGCAGTTAGTTGAACTAGTAATCGTTCCAGTTTCTCTTTTAATACAGTTTAGGGGCCTTTACTCCAGGAGCGTGGCCAAACCCTTGTTGAATTCACCTACGGGGCGCAGGTCTTTTCGCGCAAGGCTCTTGGAGTACGCCGGAGATCCAGTGGTCTATCAACCAACTGGACCTGCGCGCGGTACGATTGGTGTTGCAGGCGTTCGAAGCTACGGTGACAGATCGGACGGTGCGAGTGCTGTCCGACAACTCCACGGCGATAACTTACAGCAACTGGCAGTGCGGAACTGAAAATGGAGTCCTGGAGGCCGAGGCAGAGGGGCTGTTTGCCTGCTTAGCGCCTCGACTTCCAGCGATTTCGGCGACGCATGTTGCGGGAAAGGACAAGAGGATGGCGACTTTCCTCAGCAGGGGCCCAGTAGAGACCGGAGAATGGAAGGGGCTCCGGAGCTGTTGCGCAGGCATGCCAAGCATTCGGTTCTGAACCGAAGGATCGGGCAGGGTGCACTCTGCCCGGCGATTCCGAATTAGGGCTTTGCCTAGAACAGCAGGAAGGTTCAGGTAGGGCGGTCAGGTAAGAGGGCTCAGAGGCTCTGTTCACTTTGGTGCAATCTCAATGGCAGCCGCTTATTGTGGCGCCCATTGCAGAAGCGGACAAGGTGGTGGCGTCAGCTGGAAGTGTGCCCACGGATAGTCTTTAGTTGGTGTCCTCTTTTGTATGGAGCGGTGGTTGCAGTCTGCATTTCATTTGGGGGTAGATCAGCGGCAATGAATTTTTATGATTTAAATATATAATAGGTCTCCCTTCCTCTGGTTCACAGATAATGGCACCTTGAATTTTGAATCTGGGTGATCCCTTGGTTGGGATTGGATTAAATGGGTTGCCACACGGTTACAGTGAAGCTCTACGTTTTCAAGTGCATGGTGGTGTTAAGAGCTATGTCCTACTTCCCCCACACCCAGATATTTGGCTGGGGGTGTAAAGTTGAGGGAAAGCAAAGGGTGCAAAAGCATAGGCAACAGATAAGCTTACAAGCGATTTGGCTTAGCTAAGCTCATAGCTGCAAACTAACTTCAGCCATCCAGGGTGAGTTGAAGTCATTTTGATTTTCATATTTGAAACATTATCTTCTAGGTTTGTCTTTGCTTCTGTTAAGAGCGGAAGTCCAAGAGGGCTTAGCAAGCGAAGTTGCTAATTTGCTTGGATCAAGCCATTTCAATGGTCTAGAGTAGGTTGGTGATCCTGTAGTACACAGGGTAACTAGCATAAATACTTACAATAATTTATTTCCAGGTGCGGGCTGGCAGCCAGTTCTTTAAATGTTCAGGTAACAGCTCGGTCTTGCTATAGAGGCAAAGTTCAGGGGCTGGCCCTGGGTTCTCATGCAGATGAGTTGGGTATTTTAAAGCAGTCTCCAGGCTACGGCTGTTGCGTAGCATATTTATTTATTTTATTTATTTATTTAATTGGATTTTTATACCGCCTTATCATACAATCAAAGCGGTTTAACAAAAGAGAAAATTAGTAATAGTGAAAAAATCTGTGATAATATATACATAGTTTGTAAATATATGATTAAATGTCTTGGGAAAAGGTGCACTATATATATTGGTTCCACCGTGGAATCTCAACGTGGCTTTAGGGGCAAACAGTTGCTCTTTTAGCTCTAGGTTTGGCGCAGGGGAGCGTCTTGGACCGTGGTTTGCGCTACTTGCATGTAGAGAGAGTGCTGTGGCACTATTTAAGAGTTTAAGAATCTTCACAGTTGCGACTGTCTAATTTTCCTAGTCAGGGGTTTCCGCAAAGGGGAAGCTGTGGCGCAGGCATCCATCGCCAAAGGAATGGAAGAGGTGAGGGTGTGAGCCTATATGGCACTAGGCTGTCCGGTGCCAGTGGGCATACGAGTTCACTTTAGGGGAGCACAAACGATATCCTGAGCAGAATACAGTTTGGTTACGATAGTGGCATTTTGTGGACCGGTCACCTTATCGTCTTTCTTTTTTTTATTTGCAGTAGCTTTCGCCACCTGGATGTTCTGGCGGTGAGCAATGCCTCTTTCGGCTTGGCGGTGTAGCGATCCAGGTGGAAAGGTCCCTCCCAATAATTACTGCTCTGATACATCCCAGAGGTGGATGACTAAACTGGAGGAACGATAAGGAAATAGAAATTCCTTATCGTCACTTCAGTCCAGTCCCTTAACTTCTGGGTTGCGCAACCCTTCCAGCAGCTTGGAGGCTGAGCCCATCATCCTTTTGATGATGGGGTATAAATACCCCTGGCACCACCCACTGGCACCAGTAATCTCAGCCTCCAAGCAGCTGGAGGGTTCCTGTAAGCCAGAGTGCTTACGGGGTCTGGACTAAGGATTTAGTTATCTTAATTTATTTTAATTTCCTTAATCCTTTTAATTTCTTTTTCAGTCTTAATTTAGGTTTTAGCCTAGTCCTGTGCCTTTAATTCTTCTGCTTCTTCCCCCCCCCTCTCATTCCCTCCTCCCCCCCCTCTTTGCCCTCTGCAACTCGGCTCCAGTGAGGCTCCGGAGGAAGGGGTTTTCCTGTGCAGCGGTGAGGACAGGAGAGCTCTCCTCCCGTGCATACCGCGGCCCGTTTAACAACATCTTTTCCACGGCCGCGTCTGCCTTGCACCGAAGCCCCTAGGCGGCTGAGCGCTAGAGGCAGCACCGACTCTTTCTTCAGCGGTGTCCCCCAGCCTCGCGCTTCAGCCCCGAGGCGGCTGGGCGCTTGAGGTTTTCGCGGGGAGCGGAGCGGGTGTGGAGTGTTATTCTCTTCCCTGCCTGAGAGTCCGCAGCTTCTGCCGGCGTTCTCCCTCCACCCGCAGGCCCGGCCTCCACGTGGCTGCGGCCTACCTCGTGGGATCCTGCAGAGGACGGCTGGCTCCCTCGTGGCAGCGGATTCGCGCCAGTTCTGCAAACCACAAGTATTGGGTTTAATTTCTCCTCTTCCATCTGTTGGATTCAGGTTTTATTTGAAAGTTTTGGTGCTTTTTTGCTTGGTGCCGTGTTTCTCCTTTTTTTTTTTTTTACACGGCTAGGGGGGAAGGGAGTGCTGGAAGGTTTTTGCTTCATAGCATTTACTTTGTTTATCTTTATTTGGTTTCTTTTTTTGTTCCTTTTGGTTCCTTTATTTTTATTTGGTTGCCTTGTTAGTTACCTTAAATTTAATTTCCTTTGGGCCTGGGGGTAGCCCGGTTCAAGAGGTATGACGGGCAAGCTGCGCTGTCCTTCGTGCGGCACTCTAGAGGGACGGCCTTGGAAGCAGGAGTCTGCAGGGGGTGTGCAGCAGAGGCCGCTTCCGTGGAGCAGGAGATCCACCTGAGTATGTCTCAAGCTCCCCAGGGGTCAGGGGACCCTTTGGAAGGGGGAAGGGATTCCCACTCTCCCCCCCCCCCTTCATCTTCAGTTGCTCCAGGCTCTTCCCAATCCCTTCCTTCCCTTTCCTCGGGGGCGGAGGGAGACTGGGGTCAATTTTCTCTTGAATTTGTTCTCCTTTTGCACAAAGCCTACTGCTTACGCAAGCAGGGTCCTGCTGAAACAGTAGCACCAAGGGAAAGTATTGATTCTGGTCCAGGAAACTCTAGATCCCTTGAGCCGGGGCCCCTCCCCAAGCGGGCTAGGCTATTAGCCGATTACCATGTTGAGTCTCCGCCTCGGGACCTCCCTGAGGAGGAGCTTTCGGAAAAAGAAGGAGTTGATGAAGGGGAGGAGCTTGAAGAGGGAGAGATCCCGGAGGAGGAGCAATCCCGCATAGTCATGGTTTTTAGGCGGGAAAAGCTTCCAGCTTTAATCAGTGAGTCTCTAAAGGTACTCAATATGGCTTCTGAAGCTCCGGCGGATGAAGAAGCTCTGGAGGATCCGCTGATCCAAGCGGTAAGGAAATCTCAGAAGGTTTTTCCAGTGCACAGAGTGGTTTGCCAGATGATTCAGGAAGAATGGAACCAGCCGGAATCTACCCTGAGGGGAGTACGGGCGATGTCTCGCCTATACCCATTGCCGGAAACGGACAAGGATCTCCTGAAATCGCCTAGGGTGGACGCGGCGGTCTCGGCAGTAACGAAGAAGACGACTATTCCGGCCGAGGGCGGCACGGCTCTGAGAGACAGTCAAGATAGAAGACTGGACACCCTTCTAAAACAAGCCTTTAATGTTAGTGCCCTTGCCTTACAGGCCTCCGTCTCGGGGGCCTGGGTGGCTAGAGCTTGTTTGAGATGGTCCCAACAGCTGCAACTGGCTGACGGTCCTTCGGGCGACTCCCAAGGGGTGGCGGCCAAATTGGAATCAGGTTCAGCCTTCTTAGCTGATAGCCAGTATGATCTTATTAGAAGTCTGGCGAAGAATATAGCTTCGGTGGTGGCAGCCAGACGGTACTTATGGTTGCGTAACTGGGCTGCGGATGCCTCTTCTAAGGCTCGCCTGAGTCGACTTCCTTTCAAGGGGAAGCTATTGTTTGGAGAAGACCTGGATAAGTTAGTAAAGGAGCTGGGTGAGTCCAAAGGGGGTAGGCTCCCCGAAGATAGGCCAAGACTGGGTCGTCCTTCCGCTCCGGGGCGGAGTCAGCCAAAGGACTTCCAAAGATTCAGACAACCTAGACTGAACCCTTTCCCCAGGGGCCGTTTCCCCTCCAGGGGTCAGAGCTTTCGGGGGTTTCGCAGGGCAGGTAGAGGTTTTGGGGCCTCCTCCTCCTCCTCGGTGCCTAGAAAGTCACAATGAGAAATCGGGGGTCCAGGAGGGAGAGCTGTCGGTGGGGGGTCGCTTAAGACAGTTCCTTCCCGCCTGGTCCCGAGTCACATCCGATCAGTGGGTGTTGGAGGTGATCCGAGAGGGTTATGCTCCCGAGCTCACAAAGAGAGTAACCCCCGCATTTGTTCTGTCCCCCTGCGGTCCACCAGAAAAAAAGGCGGCAGTGGAAGTCACCCTCTTGAGGCTCATAGCGCTGGGAGCAGTGTTGCCTGTCCCACAAGACCAAAGAGGTTTAGGTCGATACTCCATTTATTTTGTAGTGCCAAAGAAGGAAGGCTCTTTCCGTCCTATCCTGGACCTAAAGCAAATCAACCGCTGTCTCAGAGTTCCTCACTTCTGCATGGAAACCCTGAGGTCGGTGATTGCCGCCGTTCGACAGGGGGAGTTCTTGACATCCCTAGACTTGACGGAAGCATATTTACACATCCCGGTCAGAGAGTCTCATCAACAGTTCCTAAGATTTGCCGTACCAGGCGGCCATTTCCAGTTCCAGGCCCTTCCCTTCGGGCTAGCGACAGTTCCCAGGACGTTCACCAAGGTGATGGTGGTAGTGGCCGCGGCTCTTCGGAAAGAAGGAATTCTAGTCCATCCTTACCTGGACGATTGGCTGATACGAGCAAAGTCAGAGGAGGAGAGTCACGTAGCGACCGCCAGGGTCGTACATTTCCTCGAGAGCTTGGGATGGGTCATAAATCGTGCGAAGAGCAGCTTAATTCCCAAGCAAGAGATAGAGTACCTTGGAGCTCGTTTCGACACCAGGAGGGGAAGGGTGTTCCTCTCAAAGCAGAGGTTATCCGATCTGAGGAATCTCGTTTGCCGTTTTCTGTTAACAAGATGCCCCTCGGCCTGGCATTACCTTCAGCTGCTGGGCACCATGGCAGCGGCAATAGAAGTAGTTCCTTGGGCCCGGGCTCATATGCAGCCTCTCCAGCGTACCTTCTTGCGACAGTGGTCCCATCAACATCACCCCTTATCCAGGCGGATTCCCTGCCCTCCCGGGATCAGGAGGTCTCTGCGGTGGTGGACAAACTCAAGGAACCTGGGCCGCGGGATGCCACTCGATACTCCTCAGTGGACCCAACTGACAACGGATGCGAGTCTAGCAGGTTGGGGCGCACACTGCGAGGGGCAATTCGCCCAGGGCTGCTGGACTCCGGAAGAGTCGCAGTGGTCTATCAACAGGCTGGAGTTGAGGGCGGTAACCTTAGCTCTCCGGGCTTTAGAGCTCTTGGTTCGCCAGAGGGCAGTCCGTGTCCTCTCGGACAATGCTACCGCTGTGGCCTACATCAACCGTCTGGGCGGAACGAGCAGCCCATCCTTGGAGAAGGAGGCGGATGTCCTCTTGCAGTGGGCCGAAACGCATTTGCTAGCGCTGTCGGCGCAGCACGTGGCCGGAACCGACAACGTAACTGCCGATTACCTCAGCAGGTTCAGGATAGACCACGCAGAGTGGGAACTGGCGCAGGAAGTGTTCGATCAAGTGGTTGCCCGGTGGGGGACCCCAATCATGGATCTCATGGCCCGGTACTCGTCGGCAAAGGCCAGCTGGTTTTTCAGTCGCAGAAAGGAAAGAATGTCCGAGGGCTTGGACGCCCTGGCCCAAAGCTGGCCGTCGGAGGGTGGTCTCTATGTTTTCCCTCCTTGGGCGCTCATAGGGAGGGTTCTGAGGCGGATAGAAGCCCACCAAGGATTGGTCATTCTCATAGCCCCGGATTGGCCTCGACGTCCTTGGTACGCGGATCTAGTGAGATTGACGGCCGACTGGCCGTGGCGACTTCCCTGCAAAAAGGACCTCTTGCGTCAGGGCCCGGTACTCATTCCCCACGTGCATCGGTTCTCGCTTACGGCCTGGCTATTGAAAGGGCGAGGTTCTTGCAGCAGGGGTACTCGGGCTCAGTAATCTCAACCTTGTTGAGCGCTTGCAAGCGTTCCACCTGCCTTTCTTACGTGAGAGTGTGGCGTATCTTTGAAGCCTGGTGTTTAGAGCGTCGAATCAAGCCCCTCTCAGCATCAGTCCCAGAGGTCCTGGAGTTCCTGCAGGCGGGTTTCGAGAAGGGTCTAGCGCCTAGCTCTTTGCAAGTCCAGCTGGCAGCTATCTCTTGCTATAGGGGGAAGGTCAGAGGCAAATGTCTAGGGCTGCATTCGGACGTAGGCAGGTTTCTGAGAGCTGTTAGACGGTTACGGCCCCAGCAAAGATCTGTTATCCCTCCCTGGGACCTCAACCTAGTCTTGAATGCCCTATCTGGGGCACCGTTCGAACCGCTGCGGAAGTCCTCTCTGAAGGACTTGACACTAAAGACGGTGTTTTTAGTGGCGATTTGCTCGGCCAGACGCGTTTCAGAGCTTCAAGCCTTGTCATCCTGTCCTCCCTTTCTCTCTTTCTTTAGGGATAAGGTAGTCTTGCGTACGGTTCCGTCTTTCTTACCTAAGGTCATCTCTCCCTTTCATGTAAACCAGGCGGTATCTCTCCCCTCTTTTGCGGAAAGGGATCTATCGGGAGACGGAGAAAAGCTTAGGCTCCTGGATGTTCATAGAGTGCTGAAGAGGTACCTCGCACGCACGGCGCCTTTCCGGAAGTCAGAACGCTTGTTTGTCCAGTTTGGAGGGCCGCATAAGGGAGAAGCGGTGGCCAAAGCTTCCATCTCGAGGTGGATCAGGGAGACGATTGCCTCGGCTTACCTCCTCAGTGGGAAGCAGGCTCCAGGAGTGCTTAGAGCGCATTCAACTAGAGCGCAGGCAGCGTCCTGGGCGGAAAAGAGTTTGGTGCTGCCACTGGATATTTGCGGAGCGGCTACCTGGTCGTCTCTCCATACCTTCACCAAGCATTACAGGTTGGATCTCCAAGGGGCTTCGGATGCCAGGTTTGGCAGCGCGGTGCTTCGGTCCGGAATAATGAACCCCTCCCAGATTTAAACTGCTCTGTTACATCCCAGAAGTTAAGGGACTGGACTGTAGTGACGATAAGGAAGAAGTAATTAGTCTTTACCTGCTAATTAGTGTTCCTGAAGGAACTTCAGTCCAGTCCCTGATCCCGCCCGACTTTCTCAGATTCAGGTGGCGGACCGAAGGAAAGCTAGGGAGCACTTTCTCGTGCTTGGGATCCACCTCTAGGGGTGGTCCGGGAAATGAGGTTCTGCTAGAAAGAGCGGAGGGCCCTCGCGTCCTCAGGGAAACCTCCTCCTCCTCCTTGTTTCCTTTACCTCTTTAAAAAAAAAAAAAAAAAAAAAAAAAAAGGTTTTACTAGTTTAGGGTGCGTGTGAGTTTTGGCAAGTTATCAAATGGTTATAAGTTTTTTTTATTATATATCCTTTAAGTCTGCTTTTACAATAGATTACTGGTGCCAGTGGGTGGTGCCAGGGGTATTTATACCCCACCATCATCAAAAGGATGATGGGCTCAGCCTCCAAGCTGCTGGAAGGGTTGCGAAACCCAGAAGTTAAGGGACTGGACTGAAGTTCCTTCAGGAACACTAATTAGCAGGTAAGGACTAATTACTTCTTACACTTACCTGGTAATTGTCGTTCCTTGAGTGACGACAGTTTAGTCCTCATTCCCGCCTGGGAGATAATTTCTTCAGAGTTTATTTTCAGACAGAGTGGGGAGATCCTTTCAGACTCTGGATCGCAGTGAGTATTCCTTTCTGATCTGTTTCTTCCTTCTATCTTATTTAAGTGAGGGGGTGGCACAGGAAAAGTGCTAAAATAAGAGACGTGAACATAAAAAAAAAATAAGAATAATAAAGTTACAAAGGTCCCTCAGATTGAGGAATGGATAGTTCGGTTAAAGTTATGGTATAACTACTTGTTTGTTCTTCCTTTGAGTTTGCTTTGTCAAGAGTACACTGGGGGCTGATGGGAGATACCAGCAGGCTATATCCAGTGATGTCACGACTTTGACATGCCCAGTCTCCAAGCTGCAGGAGGAGGTACCCAACCCAGAGGTGGAGGACTAAACTGTCGTCACTCAAGGAACGACAGTTACCAGGTAAGTGTAATTTCTAATTTCTCTTAAACTTAGATGTAAAACTGTTGGCCAAGGTTCTTGTTACTCGGTTAAATAAGGTGATGTCTTGGATAGTGGGAGAGGATCAGGTGTGTTTCATGACAGGGCAGGGGGTGGCTGATAATATTTGCCGGACCTTGCAGTTGATACATTACAGTAAAAGCAACTACTCTGTGAACTCTTGCTCTCCAACGCTGAAAATCATTTGACTGGGTGAGCTGGGTCTTTTTGCATAAGGTATTAGCTAAGATGGATTTTAGCCCATGCTTTAAGCAGTTGGGTGCGGAACTTATACCAGGTGCCCAAGGCCTATGTGCATAGTAATAGAAAATGCTTGGATATGTTCCTGCTGGAATGCGGGCTTCCGTGACTGCAGGATTAAAATTTTGTCTCAACCTGATGCAGGGTCGCATTGAGTGGACCCGAAACATGACACGTTGTTAACAATTTTCCTGAAGCAGCACTGAAGTACTCTGGCGACACAGATAAGTGGCTGAAAGCTCAGCTTTGTGAAAACTTGATTAAAAAGGAACGGCTGTTTTTGAGAGGGGGTGGTTGTTTCGCCCTTTCCTATTCAGCGCTCCGACAAAAAAAAAAGTATTTAATGATTGAGAAAACACATTTTTATTGTTGAAAAAAACTTTTTGGCACAGCTGTTGTGGCAGAGGATCTTTTGATTGTGGTATATTTGCCGGTCCTGATTCACAGGGACTTTTTTGGAATGCGGAACATGACAGGGTTGCCCTCTATCTCTGCTGATTTGCCCTGGTGATGGAGCTCCTCACATAAGTTATTAGGAGCTCATCAGATATCAATGGTATCAGGGTGGGTGGACATGAGTATAAGGTCGCTTTATTTGCTGATGACATCATACTGTCATTGTAAGCACCCCTCACCATGCTCCCCAACCTGATGAGAATGTTGGAGGCTTTTTCTCAGGTATCAGGATTTAAAATTAATTATTCTAAATCAGGTTTTGGACATTAATGCGGACTCTGAACTGTGTGCTAGACTGCGGTCCCATTATCCATTTAAATGGGCAACTGCTGCCATTCAATTCCTCGGAGTGAACCTGAAAATAAGTCCAGCAGCCTTATATGGGGCTAATTATCCTCTGCTGCTCCATCAAGTGACGCGAGATTTGGAAATTTGGGCAGGATTCCTATGATTAAAATGGTGATCCTCCCCAGATTGCTGTAGCTTTTTCAGGTATTGCTGCTGGAGGTTGCATCTTCGATGCTTTTGAGGCTTCAGAGGCAGCTGCTGGGTTTTGTGTGGAAGCATGGGCAATCCAGAATAGGTGATACATTTTCTTTACTCATCAGGATCAGGGGGGTATGGGATTACGGCCCAAGCAGCAGTGCATTGGACAAATGCCGATAATCACTAGCCTTGGGTGATTAATAGGGAGGCATGTGGTGGATTTGTGGAAGATGGGGGACCAGCTGTGGTTGCCTGTACAAAGCAAGTTATACTGGGGGGAGGGGGATGAATCTCTGTTGATCATACTATTCAGTTCTGGGACTGTTTTTAGACCCCTCAAATGATACTTGCTCTCCTTTATCTCTTATTGTGGGCAATCTAGCCTTCAATCAGGGTTTGTGCAATGGGGATTTTTGGGGATGGGTGCAGAGAGAGTTGAAAAGGTTGGTGCAACCTTCTGAAGAGGGCCGTCTGAGGTCTTTTCAAGACCTGTGTGAAGATTTCAATTTGTTCCCTTCACATGCTTTTCTCGTATTCAGCTTGCATATTGGGTGGGAGAGAGGTGGTGTTAGGTAGCATATGAAAACATTGACTTGGAAAATGTTTGAGGCTAGGATTAATACTAGGGGCTGATTTCAGCACTTTATAAATGTTTACAAAAGCAGACCCTTTGGGTGGGGAAGCATAGGGCGTATTGGACATGAGAATTGGGACTCCATTATACTGAGTCACAATGGGAGCAAGTGGAGCATAGAGTCCGAAGATGTTCTGTGGTGGTGAATATACAGGAAAATAATTATACAATTCTGTAGGGTGGCATATGACTCTGGATAGAATTGCTAAAGCAATTCCGGGATCCCCGAGTGATTGCTGGAGGGGGTGAGAGCTGAAGAATACCTTAGCTCATGTGTGGTGGACATGCCCTAAACCTTGGAGCTACTGGAAGGGGGTGCAATATCAGGTGCAAAAACTTGTGGGAAAGAAGATAGCCTGGGATCTATTTGTTTAATATGCCTGTAGAAGGCTTGAGGAGAGCGCAGCTGGAGTTGATGAAACACAGTATGAATGTGGCTAAGTTGACTTTGGCCACAGCCTGGAAGCAAGTGTTGCCCCATCCACTCAACTTGGTTGGTTCGCCTGCGGGATGTATATACTATGGAAAAAAAATTTCTGCAGTGAGATCTAAATGTGTGGAAAAAGTAGAGCAGATATGGGAGCCCTTTGAGTTTCTATAAACCCTGATGGGGTAACTGCAAAGATGTAATTTGTGTTCTGTTGGTTTATGATGTTGGGTGGGAGGGAGGGAGGAATGGGGGTGGGGTGGGACGGATGCTCATGGGACTGGTGGATGAGTAAATGTGAGGTTCGTGGAGGATTGTTGCCATTAATGTTTGGGGTGGATTATTAGATACAGGGGGGCAAATTCTTAAAATGCTTAAAAATGAGACTATGCAGTGGGTAGTGTTGGTGCAATTTCACATATATATATGGTTGATACTGGTGTTTGTGCTATGTAAAGATGTGTTTTGTTGGCTTAATAAAGTCTTTGGGGGAAAAAGGCAGCTTTCAAGGCACTCTTCAAATGTGTTGGCCTCAAAAGAGAAGAATCCAGGGTTACACCAAGATAACAAATTTTGGTTTTGAAAGAAACAGAAATAGCCCCAACACAAAGACTGCCCTCACAAGACATTGCTTTCTTGTGTTACAAACAGGGCATCTAACTTGACTAGATTAAGTGCCAACTTGTTAAGATTTAACGAGACACTGATAACTATCAGACTCTTTCATTTTCTTAATAGTGGACGATAGACCTCTTCACTGGAAGACACATCAAACCATCATGTGCATAAATTCTTGATTAATGAGTACCCACTTGGACCTATCAGCCAAACATGAGGCAAACAATCCAATATACCTTCACACACTTCAACAAATCCTGGGTGCCAGGTTGCTATGGTGACTATGAATGGTGCCCTGGTGCCCAGGATTTGATTCTCCCCCCTCTAGCCATCTCCCGATTTCTCACCATTGTGCCGTTTTTCACTCTTCCACCACACAGCTCAATCTACATGTAGAGCCAATTGAAGTGAAGGAGTATAAGACATTGAGTGTATTCATTTTGCAACTTCACTACTTTTCTCTTATCACTTCCTACACCCCTCCTCGGGAACTCCGCTCCTCTGGCAGATTCCTTTTATCTGTGCCCTTCTCTGCCACTGCCACCTCCAGACTTTGTTCATTCCATCTTGCTGCTCCAAATGCTTGGAAGAAACTACATGAGTTAGTACGCCAGGCTCCTTTTCTGGCCCGATTCAAATCCAGGCTAAAAACCCACCTCTTCGAGGCTGCGTTTGTATTCTGATTTCCTTACGAGTATTCTTCTGTTTTATCAGCTATCTGCATCTTGCCATTCCCCTTTATTTACCCTAGTTCCCAATTGTGTTGTGATCTGTCTTGAATAGATTGTAAGCTCTAATGAGCAGGGAATGTCTCTTTCTTGTACATGTACAGTGCTGTGTACGCCTTGTAGCGTTATACAAATAAATTGTTGTCACTACTACTATGAGAGAGAAAGAAAGAGACACACTGGGTGATGGGTGAGGGGCAGATAATGAGAGAGAAAGAGACATTGGGTGATGACTGGGGGAAGACAATGAGAGATGCTGGGGAGGGGGCGCAGGAACAATGAGAGAAACACTGGATGATGGCTGGGAGAGGGGGAGATGAGATCTCCTCTTTGCTTCACATATTACCAGACCACAGTGATATGTGAAGCAAAAAAAAGTTGCTTCAGGTGCAGCTATAAAGAGTCCCCAATATGCTGCTGACAACATACTCGTTGGGGGTGGTGTGAGGATAGGGGTAACTGCCTTCCATTGGCACTGTGTAATGGCATGCTAAGGGCCTGATTTGTTACGCTTATTATCTCATAGAAAATGGGAAAATAGTAAATCAGGCTCTCTTTTAAAAAAAAAAAAAAAAAAAAAAAAAAGTTGCAATGCACCATTTTGGGAATGGGGGAGGGGCATGATGACCAAGGTCTCGGTGGCCGGCTCCTAGATTCCAAGAAAATTTGTCAAGTTGTGCTTTAAGGTTACACAGTCTTTCAAGTACAGCCTCATGCAATAGTGTCAAAAGCAGCTGAGATATCAAATAGGAAGTTAGATAATTATGTACCTCAGTTGTCTGACATATCTATTTTTGAAGTTTTCAAGAGAATACACGGTTTACAGAATTGTTTACTCTGGATTTCAGGTTTTGCTGGTAACTTCCTTCTTTTGGACATTTTGACATTTCTGTGATTGACCTTTTTGATTTTCACCATGTATAATGTAATAAACTCCTGAAACATTTTGTTTCTATCATAGCTAGATAGCTGATGCTTTATGGAGCTAGCGGTCTCTCTTAAGTGTATCTATATGGTACTACATATATCTGGTATGCCACAGTAATTAGTAGTGGTGGCTGTGATCCATGCCTAAGGCTATTTGGGGCAGGACGTGTTTAAAAAAAACAAACAGAAAAACCTACTTTTTTTCAAGCAGCAAGACAGATTGATTCTACAATTTATTAAAATACGTATTAACAAAGGAGTGTTTGGTTACTGACATAATGCAACTCTATCTCAAAGGCAGGAGTGATTTGACAGTAGATGCTGTGAAGCTTCACAATGATCTGCAATCAGGGTCTTTATCTAGACCAAAGAAAGTGGAAGAATCTCAGCTTAACATAGAAGAAAATGAGGAGGCAAATGGGTTGGTGCTAACTGAAAAATCTGGTGGCACCTTCCTGAGTGGCCTGTCTGACTGTACCAATGTTACCTTTAGCAAGGTGCAAAGGTTCTGGGAATCCAACTCTGCTGCACATAAAGAGGTAACTTAAGTATTTTTGGTGGCTTTGAAAATATTCTCGGTATATAAATAAGTCAATGAAACATAGTAAGTCTCTTCTGTATGTCCTCCTTTTTTTTTTTTTTTCTTCTTTTTTTTTTTTGTAGTCCATTTATGCTAGGTATGAAACTGGGAAATGTAAATTAGCATGATACAGGTGACACATTGCAAGCTGAAATCTTTGTTTTGTTTCTAGACGTCTGAAGATACTGAGATGCCTGGGTATCAGTTTTTCTCCAGGAACAAGCAGGAACTCAATCCTCACATATGGGTGACTTCGGTGCCGATGGACCCCGTGCGGAGCATTTCTCCAGCTTTCAAAGAAAGCCTTTGGGACATGCTACTACGCATGCATGGTTCCCTTCCTGCCCAAGGGTGCCATCTTGCTCAGTCTCCTTTTTTCCATGGCGCCTAACGGATTTTTCTTCTGTTTCCCTGAAAAAATCCTTGCGATATCCTTAAAAGTTAGCTTTTCCCGATTTGCATACTGGTTCCTTTTCCCGCCTCGAGCTGGCGCCGGACTCGGTGCTGCTGTCAGCTTTTTTCCACTTTTTCAATCGAGGCTTGCCTCGACCGGCCTTTTTTTGCCGGGGGGGGGGGGGGGGTCATCGACCCTGGCTGGGTGTTTCCCTACCATGTCTCCGGTCGGGTTCAAGCAATGTGACCGCTGCAGTCAAACCATGTCTCACACTGACACCCATGACTGCTGCCTACACTGCCTGGGACTGGACTATGATGGCACTTCCTATGACCTGTGCCGAGCCATGACGCTTAAGACCAATAAAAAGAGGTTGGAGTTACAGGAGAAACTGTTCCCAAAGTTCGACTTGGCACCAGCTCTCCCGACTCCGAGCTCCAAGCCCAGCGCTTCCCGTGAGGTCCAAGTGTCCTCGGAGTCTTGCAGTGGCGGCTCCTCCGAGAAGACCTCGGACCCTGAGAGAAAGAAGAAAAAAATTCTCGAAGTCTGTCGAGGTTCCACCGGAGAAACCCGGTAAAACCCCTCAGAGAGACTTAGGCGGCTCTGAGAAGTGTCCTACCTTGGTCCTCAAAAAGGATTCCTCAGCTGGCGGAGACCGTGAGAGGTTCCTTGAGACCGTAGTCCACATTGAGGATGCATTTGCGAGTGTGCCAGTGCTGGGCCCGAGATCCTCTGTGCCTGCGCCAAAAGCTGCGGAGCCTTCTGGCTTGGAAACCAGAGTGGCAGCTCTGGAGCAGAACATCACTGCTATCCTGGCACTGCAGCAGGTAATGATGACTGATTTGTTCGCATCATCTGCCCTGATGACTGGCCCCCTGACTGGGGGGAGTCCCTAGTCATTGAATCGAGCTCTGAGTGCCACCGGTCTTGGGAATCCGATCCTCCCTGGCCAGTTTCTGCGATTCGGACCCAGGTCTTCCAGAGACTCCAGGCCTCTCGGCACTGGCCTCGAGGCAAGAAGTCGCAGGTCCTCTGATTCGTTGTCACCTCTCGACTCTGAGTGGGAGATTGATGAGGCATCCCTGGAAACCAAATGGCACAGACATCCTCTTGGACCAGTCTGCCCCAGCGCCATTTTCCTCCAGAGGACGTGGCCTTCCACGACTTTGTCAGGGATATTGGCAGAGCCCCCTCAGTGCAAACCGAAGTGGAGAACCCACGCACCGAAGAACTGGAGATTCTCCAATACGAGTCTCCACCCAAGGAAACTTTCATGGTGCTGGTGCAGCTGATCCTCGAGGGGCTCCTGTTGAGAATGTGGGAGACCCTGGTGTCGGTACCGGTGGTCAGCCGGCGCCTCGATGTCATGTACCACGTCGGGGAAAGGGCCAGGGTGCCACAAACCCACCTCCCACATAACGTCATGGTTGTCAAGTCAGCCATGCAAAAAAAGAGCTAGAAGACCCATTCTTCTGTTCCCCCTCATAGGGAGGCTAGAGCCCTCGATGACCTTGGGCGCAAGTGCTACCAGGGCTCAATTCTGGGGTGTCTGATCCAGGCCTATGAGTTGTACATAGTCATGTATCTCAAGGCCCTAACCCAGGAGTTGTCTGGGTTTTCAGCATTGCTTACTGGGGAACCCCTCCAACGGTTCCAATCCTTGACCTCTGAGTTCCTTTCCTGTGCAGCCTATGATGGCTTTGAGTAAGAGGCTCGGGTAGCAGTGGCCAGTATTGGCGCTCGGCGCCAAGCCTGCCTGCAGTTTCAGACCTCGAGCAGTGGGTCCAAGACAAGCTGCTCGATTGCCCCCTGTACCGGGGAGAACCTGTTTGGCAAGTCTGTGGCTGACAAGGCGGTCGATATAGAGGCCGATGTAGTGACTCGACACAGGCTCTCCAAAAAGACCTCATCCTTCCCCTGTAAGAAATCATCAGGGGAAAATACCCCTGTTTCTGAGGAAAAAGGGGCCCTTTCATCAGAGTCACCATTACCAGCCCTTCTCAGGCCAGCAGCAGGTTTCTCACTCTAAAAGACCAAACCATGGGCCCCAGAAGCCAAAGGCACAGAAGCCCCAGGTCCCAGCTTCTACCCAGCCCAGGGGGAGCTTTTGACTCCTGGGGCAGAGCCTCCCCTCCCCCAGGAGACCTTCACCAGCCCACAGAGGGCCACTTATCACTCTTATCCCACAGGTCGGCCAGTGTCACCTCGGACCAGTGGGTACTGCAGGTGGTAAGGGAAGGATACCTCCTCCACATACAGCAGGTGCCACCCAGGTTCTTTCCAGGAGAGCCAGTGCAACCTCTCCTTCACCAGACCCTTCTGGTCTCAGAGCTCACAGGTCTGCTCAGGGGCAACGCAATAGAGCCTGTACTCGAACATCAATGGGGAAAAGGCTTCTACTCCAGATATTTCCTTATCCCAAAGAGAACGGGGGGGGGGGGGGGGGGGGGCCTCAGGCCCATACTAGACCTGAGCATCTTAAACAAGTTTCTGGTGAGGGAAAAGTTCAAGATACTCTCCCTTGGGACACTGCTGTCATACCTCCACCATAGAGATTGACTGTGCTCTTTGGACCTAAAGGAGGCATACATGCATATCCTGATCCATCCCTCCCACAGGCAGTATCTACGGTTTGTGGTGGGAGGAGGGCACTAACAGTACAAGGTACTACCCTTTGGCCTGGTCTTTACCAAATGCCTGGCGATGGTAGCCACCTACATGCGCCTACCCAAGGGGCTTTCGTATTCCCCTTCCTGGACGATTGGCTCATCAGGGGTGGTATGGCCTCAGAGGTCAGTCAGGCCGCAGAACGTGCAACCCTTCTTTTGCAGCACCTTGGGTTTGTCATCAACTAACCCCAAATCCTATCTCTCTCCAGCCCAAAACATGGAGTTCATAGGTGCCCAGTTGGACATGTTACAGGACAAGGCTGTCCTCCCAAGAGACAGGGCAGAACGCCTCAGGCAACTGGCAGGAGAGGTACAACACCACCATTCAGTGCTGGCTCCTCGTCTCTTCCGCTTACCGGGCCATATGGCCTCGATGGTCCACGTCACGCCTTCAGCCCGCTTTACAAATGCGGACAGCCCAGTGGTGCCTACGCTCGCAGTGGACAGGCCACGGGCAGGCTATGGGACAGGATCAGAGTTACCCACCAACTGGGGGAGTTCCTCAACTAGTGGCAAAACCTGCGCCATCTCCAGGCAGGAATGCCTTTTCAGGTACCCATGCCGCAGAGGACCCTGACCATGGATGCTTCCCTCCTGGGATGGGGGGCACATTGTGGAGACCGCCGCACACAGAGCAGCTGGTTTCAGGAGGAGTCGCTCCTACAGATCAATCTCCTGAAGCTAAGGCAATCTTCTTCACCGCCTCAGCACCGGCCTGTACTGATCCAGATGGACAACCAGGTCGCCATGTTTTATATCAACAAGCAGGGGTGCATGGACTCATACTTTCTCTGCCAGAAGATGGTGGCCCTCCTCTCCTTCGCAGCATGTAACTACATACTTCTGCGAGCAGTGTACCTCCCGGGCCAGGACAGCTGCCTAGTGGACAGGCTGAGCAGAGTCCTTCGCCCACATGAGTGGCGCTTAAACCCTAGAGTAACGAAGCAGATCTTCCACCTCTGGGGCAGGCCTGTGATGGCCCTATTCACCTCTCCAGACAACACGCAGCTAACCCACTTCTGCTCCACCAGCCGCACCCGGAGAGAGTGGTGGCAGATGCATTCCTGATCTTGTGGTCCAAGGGCCTATTCTATGCGTTTCCACTGCCCCTCCCCCACCCCCGTTCGGTCGCCAGGGACCCTCTTCAAGGTTCATAGCAAAAGGGTATCAGTTTGATTGCCAACAGATAACCCAGGCAACCTTGGTTGCCTCTGCTGCTCTCCATGTCGGTGGCACTCCCAGTCCCTCGGGGCCAAGCCCTGGACCTCCTGTCCCAGGAGGAGGGCTCTCTCGCATCCCAACCTGGGGTCGCTAACAGCGTGGCTGCTGAAAGGGTAGCATTGGCCCCTTTCAGTCTTCCGGGAGAAGTCGAGGAGGTCCTACTGGCCTCCTGAAAACACTCCACCAGATGGGCTTATGCTTTTAAGTGGAGAAGGTTCTCTGCCTGGTGTGTGGAAAAGGAGGAGAAGCCCTTCTCCTGCCAGGTGCAACTAGTACTGCAGTACCTACTGCACTTGTCACACACCAGGCTGAAATCTAACTCAGTGAGGGTACATCTGAGCACCATAGCTGCTCACTCACCACCCTGTCGAGGGACAACCTCTCTCAAGTCAGCCCCTGGTCTCCAGTTTCCTCCGGGGTGTCCTGTTATCCAAGCCCCCTAGTGGGACCTCAATAGTGGTGCTCTCTCAGCTCACCAAACCACCGTTCGAGCCCCTGGCCACTTGCCAGCTGCGGTACCTTTCATGAAAAGTGTTTTTTCTGGTGGCCCTCATGTCCGCTCAAAGAGTGAGTGAACTCCAGGCACTGTTGGCAGATCTACCATATAAAAGTTTCTACAAGAACAGGATAGTGCTCTGCATATATCCCAAATTCCTTCTGAAGGTGGTGTCCCCTTTCCACCTCAACCAGGAGGTGATCCTCCACACTTTTTTCCCGTGATCTCACACTGGCAAGGAGGAACTAGTACTTCATACATTAGATTGAAAACTGATCCTGTACTTCTATTTACAGCAGACTCAGGCCTGTCGAAAAGCTCCACTACCCTATGAGTGAGCTGGCCTCTCCCTCGAGCACTGGATCACAGCGCATCGCGTGAGGGTGATGGCCGTGTCTGTGGCCAACCTCTGCTCAGTGCCAGTGATGGAAATCTGCAAGGCTGCCACATGGTCTTCAATTCATATGTTTGCAGCTCACTACTGCCTGGAAAGTGGACAGTGCCTTTGGCCAGGCAGTACTCCGTAATATTCTTGAGGTGTAGGCAACTCCTCTCTCTGATTTTTCTGTGTTCAGGCTACCAGAGTGATAATGTTCCTGTGCGGATATCCAGTTTAGTCCTCCACAATCGGGTAGTGCACCTTCTACTGCAGCCTGGAGACTGGACCAATCAAATCTTCTGTAGTACATATCCAGCAGGAGCTCCCAGAAGCCCCCCAGTGTGTCCAGTCTCTTGCAGCTTGAAGACGTCTGTGCCCTTGCTGGGCACACTGAGTGACTCTTGAAGGAGCAACACTTGTTAGTTAGTCTTTTAGGGTTTGTTTTTGGGACATTTATTTGCTATTTATTTAATAGCTAGTTGTATCTTTAAAAGGAAAAGTGGAAGAAACATGCCTCTCTAGTGCTTTGGCACAGGAGACTCGGGAGGAAGTCAGACCTGCAGGCTCCTGTCTTCTTGCCTGGCTAATTTTATCAGCCTTGGGTGAGCTTCCCCTTGACTGTACGGGGAAAAGCCATACCTGATACAGCAGTGGCTGACACTGTGTGAAGTTGGCTGTGTCCTTGCTGTTCCTGAGCTGGTAGGAGTTTTCATTTTATGTCTGTATTTGTGAGCAGTGCTCTCTTGTCAGAGCTGCCAGCGTTCTGTAGGCTCTCCTGAGCCCATTTGGCAATTTTTCCTAAATTTGATCGTTTGCCCTGTATCTGAGGGTTGTTTTCTTTCTTTTACATATTATTTATTTGTCTTTGTATTTTCGCGCCGTTTTTTACCGCGGGTGAAAAAGTGCGGCGGCCATTTTGGATTTATAAACTGTGCTTTTAGAGGCACTTTTGATCACTTGTGCACAGGTCCCCCTGGGGTTTTTGGGGTTCCTTTTGCTGGCGATTTTGCTCAGGGCACCCCTGGGAGTCTGGGGAGTGTTTTTTTTTTTTTTTTTTTTTTGCAAGAAACAAACACGTTTTATTATTCAACCGGGACTGATTTGCATGAGATTGCCCCTGTGGTGTGGGCTTTTCTGTGCCGGTTCCCTTCTGTCCCGCTGGGCAGAGGTGGTCTTGGGATGGCTTCCAAACCCCAATGTGTGATTTGTGGGTCCCGCAGAGCGGCAGGGACTGACTCTGGCATCTGCAGGGGCTGCGCTGCAGTGCCCGCAGAGCTGGAACACTCTGTGCATGTCCAGGAGCAGGCTACCCCTGGGGATGCTTCTACTTCAGGGGACAGTGTCCTTTCTCCTCCGAGCATCCCTCAGTCTGGGTCGGTTCCACCGGCCAGTGGGTCGGTGGCTGCGCTCCAGCAGGGGGCTATAGTTGTCCCACCTATGGAATTCTCCCCTGATTTTGTTCTCCTCATGCATCAGGCTTTCCACTTGAGCAGGTCCGGTCAGTGGCCGGAGGTTGGGCCCCCCTCTCTCCCCTCGGGGGTCACTGGGGTGGCTCAGCGCTCCTCTCCACCCGGGGTCAAGCGGCTCCGGTTGGGGGAACAGGAGCAGGACGCCCTGGGGCTTCTGGAGTCCGAGGCGGAGGGCGATCCTGAGACTGAAGCGGAGGAATTGGAGGATGGTGAGATCCCCGAGCCGGAGGATCAGGCTCGGATCATTCGGGTGTTTCGGAAGGACGAGCTGGTTCCTCTGGTTACGGAGTCCCTTCAGGCACTTAACCTTTCGGCAGTGCGGTCCCTGGAGGAAGAGGGTCTGGAGGATCCTCTCATTCAGGCCGTCAGGGATGCCCAGGTGGTTTTTCCCGTCCACCGCGTGGTGGAACAGATGATACAGGCGGAGTGGGAGCACCCGGAATCCGGTTTGAAGGGGATTCGGACCATGAATCGGCTTTATCCCCTCGCCGACAAGGACAGGGACTTGTTTAAGTCTCCGCGAGTGGATGCGGCGGTTTCCGCAGTGACCAAGAAAACCACCATCCCGGTTGAGGGGGCAGCGGCCCTCAAGGACGGGCAGGATAAGAAGATTGATAATTTGCTGAAGCAAACCTTCGATACGGATGCCGTGTCATTGCAAGCCTCTATTTGCGGGGCTTGGGTGTGTCTGCGGTGGTCGCAGCGCTTGCGCTCGAGCCCCGGCTTAGACCAGCAAGGCCTGTTGGAGGTTACCCGGCTGGAGTCCGGCTCGGCCTACTTGGCGGATCTGTTTTATGATTTAATCCGCGCATTGGCTAATAGTATGGCGTCCGCGGTGGCAGCGCGCCGGTCCCTATGGTTGCGCAACTGGGCGGCTGACGGTTCTTCCAAGTCCCGCCTCGGTAAACTGCCCTTTAAGGGCAGATTGTTATTTGGGGAGGCTCTCGAGAAACTGGTAAAGGAGCTCGGTGAGTCCAAGGGGGGCCGGCTTCCGGAGGATAGGCCAAGGGCCAACAGGTCCTCCACCTCGGCGCGGGGGTCCTTTCGGGATCAGCGCAGGTTTCGGTCCTCCCGCCTGTGGGCCTCGCAGCGGGGCCGGTTTGGAGCCCGTAATCAGGGATTTCGTGGTTTCAGAGGGGCCGGCAGAGGCTTCTCTGGAGCCGCCTCTCCCTCGGCGTCTTCCTTTGGGCGCAAGCCGCAATGACGCGAGGCGGGTTCTGGAGGGAGGCCCGATTATCGGGGGTCGTTTGCACGACTTTCTTCCGTCTTGGGCCCAAATTACGTCAGATCGCTGGGTGCTACAGATTATAGAAGAGGGTTATGCTCTAGAATTTGCATCCCCGCTTCCGGATGCCTTTGTTCTGTCGCCCAGCAGGGGCGAACAAAAGACGCGGGACATCCGCGTGACCCTGGCTCGGTTGTTAGCACTGGGAGCGGTGGTCCCGGTTCCTCTCTTGGAAAGAGGCGCCGGTCGTTACTCCATCTATTTTGTGGTCCCCAAAAAGGGCGATTCTCTGCGTCCGATCTTGGATCTCAAAGGCGTCAATCGCGTGCTCAGGGTGCCGCACTTCCGTATGGAAACTCTGCGGTCAGTCATTGTAGCAGTACGACAGGGGGAGTTTTTGACGTCCCTCGATCTTACAGAGGCCTATTTGCACATCCCGATACATCCATCTCATCAGCGGTTTCTCCGCTTTGCGTTTCCGTGGGGCCACTTCCAGTTCCGGGCCATGCCGTTCGGCTTAGCCACGGCTCCGCGCACCTTCACAAAGGTGATGGTGGTCGTTGCGGCGGCCTTGCGCAAGGAGGGCATCTTGGTCCATCCATATCTCGACGACTGGTTGATTCGGGCAAAGTCCAGTCGGGAGTGCTTGCGAGTCACGAGCAGGGTAGTGGCTCTGCTGTGGTCTCTCGGCTGGGTGGTGAACGAACGAAAAAGTTGTCTGCGTCCCACGCAGGACCTCGAGTATCTGGGGGTGCGCTTCGACACCGCCCGGGGGCTGGTGTGCCTCCCCGAGCGCCGCGTCCGGGCGTTGCGGGCTCTTGTCTGACTCTTTCGGGGCATGCCCGCTCCGTCGGCGTGGTGGTACCTGAGGCTTCTCGGAACAATGGCGGCGACCTTGGAGGTGGTACCGTGGGCGCGGTTCCACATGCGCCCGCTGCAGAGGGCGCTCCTTCGCCGGTGGTCCAACCAGTGCGACTCCTTGAACAAGAGACTGCCCTGCCCGAAGGCGGTGCGTCTTTCGCTCCGTTGGTGGCTCTCTCCCGAGAATCTGACGCGGGGGGTTCCCTTGGAGCCTCCTCTGTGGGTTCCCCTCACAACGGATGCGAGCTTAGCCGGTTGGGGAGCGCACTGCGAGACCCGCTTCACTCAGGGGGTGTGGTCCTCCCAGGAAGCGTCTTGGTCGATCAACCGTCTCGAGCTTTGGGCGGTGCGACTAGCACTATTGGCCCTGGAGCCACTGGTCCGGGGTCGACCTGTCCGGGTCTGGTCGGACAATTCTGCCACGGTGGCTTACATCAATCGCCAAGGGGGCACAGGGAGTGTGGCCCTGGAAACGGAGGCGACAGCCTTGTTCAGTTGGGTGGAGACTCGTCTGCCGGCAATATCAGCGGCGCACATAGCGGGCGCGGAAAATGTCCAGGCCGACTTTCTCAGCAGAGTGCGAGTGGACCCCGGAGAGTGGGAGTTAAATCCACAGGTGTATGCGCAAATAGTGCGGCGGTGGGGTCCGCCCATCATGGATCTCATGGCGACCTTCCAGACGGCCAAGACGAGTCGCTTCTTCAGCAGACGGCGGGAGCGAATGTCCGAAGGGCTCGACGCTCTCATTCAGCCGTGGCCGACGTCCGGGCTTCTGTATGTCTTCCCTCCGTGGGCGCTGATCGGCCGGGTCGTCCAGCGCATCGAGGGTCATCAGGGCAGAGTGCTGCTGGTGGCTCCGGATTGGCCCCGGAGGCCCTGGTATGCCGAGCTAGTCAGACTTCGAGACGGCGTGCCTTGGCGCCTGCCCGCGCTGCCGGACCTTCTTCTTCAGGGCCCCCTGCGGATGCCCCAGGTGGCTCGATTCTCGCTTACGGTTTGGCCATTGAGAGGGCTCGGCTGAAAAAGAAGGGTTATTCGCCCGCAGTGATTTCCACCCTACTGCGGGCAAGAAAGTCATCCACTTCTCTTACTTATGTTCGAATCTGGAGGATTTTTGAGGACTGGTGCTCCCGGTGGGGAGTCCGGGCGGCGGCGGTCTCTGTGCCCGTCGTGTTAAGCTTCCTTCAGGATGGGTTCGAGAAAGGCCTCGCGGCGAGTTCCCTGAAGGTTCAGTTGGCAGCGATCTCCTGCTATAGAGGCAAGGTTTTAGGCCGCATTCTCAGCGCTCATGCGGATGTGCGGCGTTTCTTGACCACTGTTTTTCATTTGCGGCCTTCCCGCAGAGCACCGATTTCCCCCGTGGGATTTGAATTTAGTCCTGCGGGCTCTGGTGCGGGAACCTTTTGAGCCCTTGCGGAGGGCGTCCCTGAAGGATCTCACTTTGAAGACGGTCTTTCTTGTAGCCATTTGCTCGGCTCGGCGCATTTCGGATCTTCAGGCCTTGTCCTGCCGAGAGCCTTTCTTGTCGTTTTCCGCGGACCGGATTGTGATCCGGCCGGTGCCTTCTTTTCTTCCAAAGGTGGTGTCTCCCTGTCACTTGAATCAGGCAGTGTTTCTGCCGGTTCTTTCGGCGAACTCGGTCGAGTCGGTGGACAAGGGTCTTCACCGGCTCGATGTGGGTCGCACGCTGCGTCGGTATTTGCAGTCTACGGAGTCCTTTCGTAAGACCGATCGGCTTTTTGTGCTCTTTGGGGGCGCAAGAAAAGGGGAGGCGGCGGCTAAGGCCTCCATTGCTAGATGGCTCAAGGAAGCGATCGCATCTGCGTATCTGTTGCAGCAGCGGCCAGTTCTGGAGGGGCTTCGAGCTCATTCTACTCGAGCTCAGGCGACCTCTTGGGCGGAGCATTGCCTGGTTCCGCCAGCGGATATCTGTAGGGCGGCCACTTGGTCGTCTCTGCACGCTTTCAGCAGGCACTATCGCCTGGATGTATTAGCGGCTCGGGATTCCTGTTTTGGATCGGCGGTTCTGCGCGCCGGCTGGCAAGGTCCCGCCCGGTCTTAACTGCTCTGTTACATCCCGATTGTGGAGGACTAAACTGGATATCCGCACAGGAAATGGAAATTACATTAACCTGGTAATTGTAGTTCCTGTAGGATCCAGTTTAGTCCTCCTTCCCTCCCAACTCTCTGTGTAGTCTTGCGGCGCGCTGTTCCGAGCGGTTGACTGTAGGACGGTTCTTCGTCCCGTTCGGGTTCTGTTGACAGTCGTGCTTATCGCTATGGCTCTTCCCTTTCTTGGAGTTCAGTCAGCTCCCTAGATTTCTGTGAAGGGGAGCTCTGTGTAAATTGGAAGGCGTCGGTTTCGGCGCCAGGCGGTGTTCTGACTTCCTCGTTTGGGGAGGGAGTTGGTTATTACAGGGGGGGAAGAAAAGGGTTTACTGATAATGTAATGATAATTTAATGATTATTTAATGTGTTGCTTCGTTAAGTATGCTTTGTTACTAGTACACTGGGGGGCTTCTGGGAGCTCCTGCTGGATATGTACTACAGAAGATTTGATTGGTCCAGTCTCCAGGCTGCAGTAGAAGGTGCACTACCCGATTGTGGAGGACTAAACTGGATCCTACAGGAACTACAATTACCAGGTTAGTGTAATTTCCATTTGCTGGATGCTCGAGTCTTGCAGAGTCTTTTCAGTGGAGACTCTCCTTCTGCAACTCACTGCTACCCGATTGATTGCCATTGGTGCTGTCATGGTTCAGTCTTCGGCAGCCTGGAGCTAGGGAGTCCCATATGTGAGGACTGACTTCTTGCTTGTTTCTGGAGAAAGTGTAGTTACCTGTAACAGGTGTTCTCCAGGGACAGTGGGAATCAATCCTCGCAACCCTCTCCCCTCCCCTGGGAGTTGCCTCCCTACCTTGTTTTAGTTTTTACTGCCGTCCTAGCTATGTCATCTGACTGAGCAAGATGGCACCCTTGGGTGGGAAGGGGGCCATGCATGCATGGTAGCATGTCCCAAAGGCTTTCTCTGAAAGCTCCATGCAGGTTCTGTTGGCGCCAACGTTACCCATATGTGAGGACTGATTCCTGCTGTCCCTGGAGAACACCTGTTATAGATGAGTAACTACACTCGAGCATCTTTATTTTCAAATGTTCATCAAAGTGGAGGCCCGTATGCATTAATCTTTGACAATATGAATTAGGATTTGCTGCTGTTTGGGTGTAGTGCCTAAGGAGAGGTACAAAACTATCTTTCTCTTCCCCCAATATACTTTAAATCTCATATGGGCTGCCAACATATAAAATAGTTCCTGTGTTTACTCCCGTTTCATGGATTAATGATATTGCTCTATGTAGATGTCCTAGAGGTCAGTTTTTCCTAATTCTGCCACATTGTGACTGTGCACTTCCAGTTTTCCATTCGTAATGGGAGAAGCAGAGAATAGCCAGCAGGAGTCAAGAAATGTTTGTGCTGAAAGGAGAAATAAGTGATTTTTGGACTATCGGCAGTACAATATATATCACTGGTAACTTTCCTAGTGATCACAGATATCTATTCTCTCACTCTTTCTACAGATCTGTGCAATACTGGCTGCTGTTACGGAGGTTATCCGCTCCCAAGGAGGGGCAGAGACTGAGACAGAATACTTTGCGGCATTGGTGAGTGAACTTGATTCCTGAGTGATTCTGCCTGCTAAGTTCAAATCCAGCAAATTAATTCAGCTCAAGTTGGATAGAAACCTTAAGAATCTCTGTCAGTTGCTGTTATCAGAATAGTGCATTCCAGTAAACACAGTAGGCAGTTTCTGGAAACTAGGATTCTCGTGAAATCTGAAGCCCTGGTGTAGCCAATAAATGCTGCTGCTGCTCCTCCTCCTCCCAGCATAGCGCTACAAGACATGCACAGTGCTGTACAAAGACATGAAAGAGATGGTCCATGCTCATCAGAGCTTAACCTTATATGTAGCCTGTCATTAGAGTGTATCTTATCTACATAAAGGATGGCATTAGTTTATTACATTTACTTTGCCCATATTAGGCTGCATGAAACTGTTAATAATATTTACTGGCTGATGTTTGCAGCCATGAGTGCTTAGAAAGAAGAAATACTAATGTCTGGGTTGTAATTGACCACTTTTCTGTTGGGTTTCTCTCAGATGACTACGCTTGAGGCTGTAGAGTCCCCTGAATCATTGGCGGCTGTTGCTTATCTCCTTAACCTGGTTCTGAAACGGTGAGTTGACTGTTCAGCCACTGTCCAATTGCCTGCCCTCCTCTCAGCAGCTCATTTCAAAAGGCAGCAGATCTATTTCCTGTCAATGCTAGCCTTGCTGATCATCCTCAATCCTGTTCTAAAGTGCTGATCCAGTTCTGGCGTTTTCTAAACAGAATAGCTGTGCATGTGGAGAATTTTTCTGATGTTTAATGTGGTGTGTATAATTTTATTTTAATTCCTTTCTCTCTAATATCCTTAGTTCTGAAAAGCTATATTCTTTCGTACTGGCCTAAAGGGGGTGGCTCTTTATTGGTAGGATGTGGACACATAGTATAGACAGCACATGCCGATTGCAGTGCTGTGGGGGTCAGCCATGAAATGGATGCTTGCAGTAAAAGGACTGAAAGGGGACGGGGGTGTTTGGATAGTAGCCTGGACAGGTGGGGGGATATATGCTGAAGAGACAGGAGTCGCAGGGCTCATGTCAGCCTGGAGAGATGGGACCTACAGCGCCTCTGTTGAATGTTCAGCTGATTGCAGCTAGTTTATAATGTCTGTTGCAGGTGGTAATATGTTTTAAGATCAGGTTTGTTTTTCGTTGGTTTCAGTTTTAGTTCATAGTAGCATAGTATATGACGGCAGATAAAGACCTGCATGGTCCATCTAGTCTGCCCAGTAAGGTGGCAAGAGTGGTTGCAACTGCAGCTCTGTGCAGGTTACCTCCCTCTATGCCTGTGTTTAGGGTTATACCCACCGCTCTGTGCAGGTCAGCCCGCCTCTATCTATTGAAGTATAAAGGATATTTGTTTGCTTTGTTTTCATCGTCCTGCTATAAAGGGATCCATTGTGTCTGTCCCATGCCATTTTGAATTCCACCACTGTATTTGTCCCTACCACCACCATCGGGATGGCATCCAAAGCATTCACTAGCCTTTCAGTGAAAAAGTATTTCCTGATGTTGCTTTTAAGTTTACCGCCTTGCAGTTTCATCATATGCCTTCTATCTTTACAGCTTCCCCTTCTTTGAAAAAGGTTTGTTTGTTCATTGATTCAGACCTTTAAATACTTAAAGGGTAGCATATCTCCTCATACCTCCTCTCCTCTAGGGTATACTTATTTAGGTCTTCAAGTCTCTTCTCATACTTGTGGTGCTGGCTCCAAATCATTTTGGTTACTTCCCTCTGAACCATTTCAAGTCTCTTTATATCCTTTGTGAGATATGGTCTCCAAAACTGAACACAATACTCCCAAGTGAAGCCTCACCAACGACTTGTACAAGGGCATTAATACCTCCTTTCTGCTGGTTATTCCTTTCTGTATGTAGCCCTGCATCCTTCTGACTTAGTTGCCTTCCTTATCGTCTCTCCAGTCCAGTCCCTCTCTTCTGGGTTGTGTAACCCTTCCAGCAGCTTGGAGGCTGAGCCTATCATCGTTTTGATGATGCTCTGGTATAAGTACCACTGGCACCACCAAACTCAGCCTCCAAGCAGCTGGAGGGTGCCAGTAAGCCTGAGGGCTTATAGGAGAGACTGCAGGCAGGGAGTTAGTTTTAGGGGCTCCCGAAGCTAGAGCTTACTTTACTTTACTTATTTTAATTTAGTTAAATTTTGCTTTAAATTTTACTTTTAATCCCAGCTGTAGCTTTAAATTTAAACCCCCCTCTCTCTCCCCCTCCCTCCCTCCTTCTGCCTTCCCTCCGTTCAGTCCCGATCTCCTGGCGCCGGTAGTGGAGGAGGATTGCCTGCTGCCACGCGGGGGGAAGAAGCAGAGAAACCTCCCCTTGCGAGCAGAGCCAGCCAACACTCAAGGGCCCTTACCTGCGGCCTGCCCGGCCTTGCGCCGAAGCCCTCAGGGTGGCTGAGCGCTAGAGGCAGTTCCAGAGACTTGAAGGGCAGCAGCAAGTGAAGAAAAAAGATTCCGCTGCCGTTGGAGAAGCACGGGAACGGCGGAAGTGGGCAGGGCAAGCGGCGGCGCCGTGTGGCCGTGGCCTAACACTTGGAAATCAGCAAAGGTAGGAGACGGCTGATTTCCTCGCGGCTGGAAGACAAAGGGAGAGGAGCAGGAATTCTTGATTAACAGCAAGTAATTTATTTCGCTCAAGGTTTATTTAAGTTTTAATTAATCTCCTTTAATTTCTCTCTAATTTTGTTTGGGCTAATTAATTTAATTTATTTATTTAAATTAATTTGCGTTCTATGGAAGGAGGGTGCTCCACACCATGCCTGGCAGGCCACGGTGTCCGGTCTGCAGCACCCGTCGGGGCACTGTCTCGGAAGCAGGAATCTGCAGGGGTTGCACTGCAGAGGCTGCTTATGTGGAACAAGAGATCCAATTGGGTTTATCCCAAGATTCCCAGGGATCAGGAGACCCTCTGGAGGAGGGGGGGTGAGTGATCCTCACCTCCATCTTTAACCATGGATTTGCCCGGAATTCCCTGTCCCACCTCTCCATGTCCTCGGGGGAAGAGGAAGGCTGGGGACACTTCTCACCTGAATTTGTTCTCCTGCTGCACAAAGCCTATTGTATGCGCCTGCAGGGGGTAGGAGGGTCGGGGCATCTCAGGCAAACGCACCTTCCAGACAGGTGATGGCTGGGACTCAGGATGCGGGAGTCCCTCCTAAGCGCGCTAGACTGATGAATGAAGAGAGCCTTATGTCCCCTATACTGGACACTCTGGAAAAGGAGGTATCAGACAGGGAAGTAGGGGAAGATGAAGAAGAACTCGAAGAGGGAGAGATTCCAGAGGAGGAACAAGTCTGACTAGTACGAATATTTCGTCGGGAGGAGCTCCCAGCATTGATTACTGAGTCTCTGAAAGTGCTCAATATGGCTCCTGACATGCCAGCAGATGAGGAGGCCTTGGAAGACCCATTGATCCAAGCCATTAGGAAGTCCCAGAAGGTTTTTTCCAGTGCACAGAATGGTGCGGCAGATGATTCAGGAGGAATGGAATCAACCAGAATCCAGCCTGAGGGGAATACGATCTATGGCTCGTCTGTATCCATTGCCGGAGCTAGACAAGGAATTGCTGAAGTCTTCCAGGGTGGATGCGGCGGTGTCGGCAGTCACAAAAAAGACGACTATCCCAGTCGAGGGCAGTGCGACCCTGAAGGATGCCCAGGATATAAAACTGGATATGTTGCTGAAGCAAGCCTTTGATGTTAGTGCCCTCGCCTTACAGGCTTTGGGTTCAGGGGCTTGGGTGGCGAGAGCCTGTCTGAGGTGGTCTCAACAACTTCAGTTAACAGGTGGTCTGGCCAGAAACGCACAGACAGAAGCGGCTAGGATAGAGTCCGGAGCAGCCTACCTGGCAGATAGTCAGTATGACCTCATTAGGAGCCTAGCTAAGAATATGGCCTCGGTGGTGGCAGCTAGGCGATATTTGTGGTTACACAACTGGGCGGCGGATGCCTCTTCAAAGCTATGCCTGAGTAGACTCCCCTTTAAGGGAAAGTTGCTCTTTGGAGAAGACTTGGATAAGTTTATTTATTTATTTAGACAGTTTTGTATACCGCCTTATCCTTCAATCAAAGCGGTCACAACACAATTGGGGGATACATTTAACACGCGGGGATATACATACACTAATACTTACAGGGAACATGGGCTATGGAGGGTTAAGTGGCTTGCCCAAGACCACAAGGAGCACCTGTGGGACTAGAAACCCCAGTCCTTCCGGCCCAAGGTTGCTGTCCTCTAGTGGGATTTTAACCCCCGACCTTCCGACCTGAAGTACCTTGCCCCAAACACTAGGCTACTCCTCCACAAGTTAGTAAAGGAACTAGGCAAGACTAAGGGAGGCAGACTCTCGGAGGATAGACCGAAGCAAGGCCATTCGCTGGCCCCCGCGCGTAGCCAACCAAGAGATTTCCAGAGGTTTCGACTGGCTAGGTCGATATCCTTTCACAGGGGCTGTTTCCCCTCGAGAGGACAAAGCTTCCGGGGGTTTTGTGGAGCGGGAACAGGCTTTGGGCCTCTTCCTCCTCCGCGGGTTCTAGAAAACCGCAATGAAACAACGGGGGTCCGGTGGGAGGCCGGTTAAGGCAGTTTCTTCCTGCCTGGACCCGGGTCACATCCGATCAATGGGTTTTGAAAGTGGTCCAAGAGGGTTATGCTCTCGAGTTTGCAAAGCCGGTCCAACCAGCGTTTTTTCAGTCTCCCTGCAGATCTCCAACAAAGAGAGCAGCAGTAGAAGACACTATTTCAAGGCTACTATTGCTCGGGGCAGTGGTCCCCGTCCCGGTGGACCAACACAGGTCCGGTCGATACTCAATTTATTTTGTAGTACCAAAGAAAGAAGGGACCTTTCGACCAATACTCGACCTAAACAAATCAATCGATGTCTCAGAGTACCACATTTTCGGATGGAAACCCTGAAGTCAGTAATTGTGGCCGTAAGGCGGGGAGAGTTCTTGACTTCCTTAGACCTGACAGAAGCATATTTGCATATTCCCATTTGAAAGGCCCATCAGCAGTTTCTGAGATTTGCGGTTTGTGATAAGGAAGCTTATCATAGCTCAGGAAGGAGCTATAGAAAAGGTGAAGTGACTCTGAACAAGCAACCTGTCAGTTCTGGTAGAAATAAGAAAACAGAATTTTGCAATAAGACTACCAGTCCCAGAATGCACCAGGTTTCCAACAGCCATTAGAGGAGCTGAAGTGGGGAAACGTGTGTTCAATCAGGAGGGCTATGAGGTAATCCCCAAGCACTCATCTCAAAGGGCAGGGCCTGATTCAGCACAGCTGCGCTGTGCTAGGGTGGAGCACTCATCAAAGCAGAATAAAGGTAGAGTTTATTCTACAGAGAATTATCCTCATCCTCAGATTCAGCTTGGAGATCCTCAGCTTGGACATCTTCATCATCTGGAGGATCATCAGAAGCAGAAGCCAGTGCGGACGGACAGAGAGGGCAAGAAACCCTTTGGAAGAAAGAAGAGGAAAGCATTTGTGAGGCCTAAAGGAGTCCAGAGCAGTACGTATACTGGGAGACATTCAAAAGGCCAGCATACACCATTGGACTGGGGAAAGCCAGAGGAATGGTGCTGCAGAGCTAGGAATCTCCAGACGGTACCTGTGAGGGAGACGGCTGCACGTGGAAGGGACCCTAGGACCCGTGCCAGAAGGTATGTGAAGAGAGATCCAGTGTCCAGGGATCTGGATTGGAAGGCTGGACATAAGAACTGGACTACATACTGGCCAGGCTATTTAGAGAGGAACTCTAACAGCAATGGAAGCTCAGGTATGAACACTGATCTATGCCCTAGCTATAACCTTGAAAGACAGCAGGGAAACAAGTATTCTCCTGAGAGTGCTACATTGAGAAATTCCTCTGTGCCAATCCATGATATTGAACCCATGATTGTTGAAGAAGGGGGAGCAGCGGTCTTAGATACAGGCTGTGAATATATGGATTGCTCTCTGTCTAAACTCCTTTGGTAATTTACTGTTACAAAGTACAGCAACCATCACAAAGAAATACAAACTTGTTCTTTAATCTACTCAGAAAAGCTCCTGAGGTAGGATTTTGGGCCACGCAGTAGAAAGCAAGCCAGCTGAGGGGTTTCAGCTGGATAACTGCTAGCAATTGAGCCTTACCTAATTGCTTGTGAGCTCTGAGGGAATCACTTCTGAATCTATGTGTGAAGATATAAGAAGTTAACCTGAAAAGAACAGTTTTTCCCTTCTTTGTGGGTTTTGCTTGTTGTTTGAAACACTGCTAAGAAAATATTAGCTAAAGCCTACAGAAAAGACCAGTTTGTTACCAACCAGGTCTTTATTCTTTTCATTTGATTGCCTGACAAGTTCATCTGTTTTCCTGATTTTGTTTTTCTAAGTTTAACACTGAAAGCAAGTATCCTGTTTTATGTGCTACCAAGCATATCTGTGTTGGGAGAAATAACCCCATAAATAAATATCTTATTGGCTTTACACTTAAGCACAACTAATTATTGTGAGCAGCTGTGTCTGGTGTGAATGGACTGCATTTCCCACAATCCCTTGCAAATCATATTGATATATGTATTTGCCAAGACTGTGAACATTCTCACCCAGGCAGCCGTCTGACAGGTTCCAAGAGGACATTTTCAGTTTCAGGCTCTGCCCTTCGGCCTGGCAACGGCCCCTCGGACTTTCACCAAGGTGATGGTGGTGGTGGTGGTGGCCGCAACTCTGCGAAAGGAGGGAATTTTGGTACATCCCTACCTGGATGACAGGCTGATCCGGGCGAAATCAGAGGCAGAGAGTCACAAGGCGACGGCCAGAGTGGTGGCATTCCTGGAAGAGTTGGGGTGGGTCATCAATCGAGCAAAGAGCAGATTAGTACACATGCAGGAGCTCTCGAGTACCTCAGAGCAAGGTTCGACACTGCGAGAGGAAAGGTGTTCCTGCCAATGCAGAGCTTAAGGGATCTGAGGAGCCTCGTGTCACAATTTCTGGACAGGCGCTACCCTACGGCCTGGCATTACCTACAAGTGCTGGGAACCATGGCAGCAACGATAGAGGTGGTGCCGTGGGCCAGAGCACATGTGCGGCCACTTCAACGGGCCTTGCTGTGACGATGGTCCCATCAGCATCATCCGTTGTCCATGAAGTTACTCTGCCCCCAGCTGATCAGGAAGACCTTACAGTGGTGGCGTTGCCCAAAGAACTTAGAACGTGGAATGCCCCTCGAACCTCCACTGTGGGTACAGTTGATGACGGATGCAAGTCTGGCCGGCTGGGGGGCTCATTGAGAGGGCCAGTTCGTCCAGGGTCGCTGGAGTACGGTGGAGGCTCAGTGGTCCATCAACAGACTGGAAATGCAGGCAGTGGCCTTAGCACTCAGAGCATTTGAGCCCTTAGTCTGACAAAGAGCAGTCCGTGTCCTCTCTGACAATGTCACGACAGTGGCCTACATCAACCGCCAGGGAGGAACAAGCAGTCCTCCTTTGGAGGAGGAAGCTGACAGCCTATTGCAGTGGGCAGAAGCCCATTTAATAGCTCTATTGGCACAGCACATGGCTGGTATAGACAACGTCACGGCCGATTACCTGAGCAGGTGCAAGATACACCACAGAGAGTGGGAACTGGCTCAGGTGGTGTTCGACCAGGTGGTAGCCCGTTGGGGAACTCCAGTCATGGACCTCATGGCAAGATGGGAATCGGCCAAGGCGAATCGATTTTTCAGTCGCAGGAAAGAAAGGATGTCCGAAGGCCTAGATGCACTGGTTCAGAGGTGGCCTTCAGAAGGTCTCCTGTATGTTTTTCCTCCCGGGGCTCTCATAGGGAGAGTCCTGCAGTGGGTAGAAGCCAACCAAGGATTTGTAATTCTCATAGCCCCGGACTGGCCACATTGGCCATGGTATGCAGATTTGGTGAGACTGATGGCCGGGCGACCATGGTGGCTTCCCTGCAGGAGCGATCTGTTACTACAGGGGCCAGTACAAATGCCCCAGGTGGATCGATTCTCGCTTACGGCCTGGCTATTGAAAGGGTGTGGCTCTGGAAGCGGGGATATTCAGGAGCAGCAATTCCGACCTTGTTGAGTGCGCGGAAGCGTTCGACCTGCTCTTGTATGTGAGGGTATGGTGTATATTTGAGGCATGGTGTGCGGGGCAAGAGAAGAAGCCCCTAACGACCTCCGTACTGGAGGTCCTGGAGTTTTTGCAAGCAGGGTTCGAGAGAGGCCTAGCAGCTAGCTCCTTGCGGGTTCAGTTAGCGGCCATTTCTTGTTATAGGGGTAAGGTCCATGGAAAGCCCTTCGGGGACCACGCTGACATTAGCAGGTTCCTACGAGCGGTTAGGCGTTTGCGGCCCCAGCAGAGGTCGGTGATTCCCCCATGGGACCTCAATCTGGTGTTGAATGCGTTACCTGGGGAACCTTTTGAACCAGGGGGAAAAGCCTCATTGAAGGATTTGACCCTAAAGGCAGTTTTTCTGGTAGCTATCTGCTCTGCTAGACGTATTTCCGAACTTCAGGCTCTGTCTTCTCTGCTGCCCTTTCTCTCTTTCTTCAAGGAGAAGGTGGTGGTGCAGACAGTGCCTTCCTTTTTGCCTAAGGTAGTTTCTCACTTTCATGTGAACCAGGTCGTATCTCTCCCGTCCTTTTCTAGTGAAGGGCGGAAGGAGGATGATGGGAAGTTACACCTCCTGGACGTGCGCAGTGTTGAAGCGTTATCTGACTCGCACGGCGCCCTTTCGAAAGTCCGAACGGTTATTTGTTCAGTTCAGAGGGCCACGCAAGGGGGAGACGGCAGCCAAGGCATCCATTTCCAGATGGATCAGGGAGACTATTGCATCGGCCTATATCCTCAAAGGGAGACAGGTCCCGGTGGGCCTTCGAGCGCTTTCAACTCGAGCCCAGGCGACATCATGGGCGGAACATAGTTTGATTCCGCCGCTGGATATTTTGCAGAGCGGCCACTTGGTCGTCGCTGCATACCTTTGCCAAACACTACAGCCTGGATGTCCAGGTGGCAGCGGATGCTGGTTTTGGGGCTGCAGTGCTTTGGTCCAGGATGGCGAACCCCTCCCAGGCGTGAACTGCTCTGATACATCCCAGAAGAGAGGGACTGGACTGGAGAGACGATAAGGAAGAAGTAATTAGACATTACCTGCTAATTAGTGTTCCTGAAGGACCTCCAGTCCAGTCCCTGATCCCACCCGGGTCCTTCAGTTGCAGGATTCCTTTTTCCAGAGGAACAACACCGGACTGAAGACAGGGAGTGAAGAAGATGTCTGAGAACTCCTTGCGAAAGTTCCGGAGGTGAGGTGGGATGCTATGGCAGGGTCCCTTGGAGTGTTGGGAGGGCTAGTGCGGTTTCAGGTAAGCCTCCTCCCTCCCGGTAGGAACGTTTCCCACCCCCCCTGGGGAGGAGGAGAGAGGATAGTCTACAAGTTTAGAAAACAAAACAAAAAACATTTTTTAATACTTTCATTAAGAATTTATGGTTAATTGTCTCTCCAATAAGTCTGCTTTTTCAGTAGATTACTGGTGCCAGTGGTACTTATACCAGAGCATCATCAAAACGATGATAGGCTCAGCCTCCAAGCTGCTGGAAGGGTTACACAGCCCAGAAGAGAGGGACTGGACTGGAGTTCCTTCAGGAACACTAATTAGCAGGTAAGGTCTAATTACTTCTTGTTGCATTTTTTTTTGCCATCTTGAGATCCTCAGATACTAGCACTCCCTCTCCTGGTCCATACATACCCCAACCTCTCTCCCCCTTTCGTATACAACTCCTTTGGATTTCTGCATCCCAAGTGCATGACTGCTCTTCTTTTGCAATAAATCTTAACTGCCAAGCATTAGACCATTCTTCCAGTGTTTTTAGATCTTTCCTCATGTTGTCCACTTCCTCAGAAGAGTCTGCTCTGTTGCAAATTTTTGTGTCATCTGCAGAAAGACAGACTTTTCCATTCAGTCCCTTCTCAGTATCGCTCACAAATACATTGAACTGATCCCTAAGTCACACCACTATTCTCTGTAAGGATTATTATTAGCAGCAAACAAATAACTTATATGCTCAGTTATGTCCAGGAGAAATTGGCTGCGTCCCTCCTCAGGGTTCGGTGAGAGATTCTGGCAAATGAGCCACGTAAGAGAGACAAGTCTGTATATGTGTTAGGTTTTATTACAAATAGCAAAAGAGAAAAATACAGACTATATATGTATTAGGGATATGAGGTAGTAAGTTATAGCAGTGCAATGATTACAAGTATGCAAAAGTAATGCTTCACTGATTAGTAGCCAGAGGTCACAGGCACGCTCTGCACTTAAGGAAATTATAGAAACATAGAAATATGACGACAGAAAAAGAACACATGGCCTATCTAGTCTGTCCTTCCATAACTACAACAGTCCCCTTTTTACCTTTAGAGATCCTCTGTGTTTGTCCCATGCATTTTTGAATTCAGTTACTGTCCTCATCTCTACCACCTCCACTGGGAGACTATTCCACGGATCCACTACTCTTTCCGTAAAGAAATATTTCCGCATATCACTCCTGAATCTATCTCCCTTCACCCTCATCCCATGTCCCCTCTTAGCAGAACTTGCTTTCAGTTGAAAGAGGCTCTCTCCCTGAACATTTATGCCACGGAGGTATTTAAACATCTCAATCATATCACCTCTATCCCTCCTTTCCTCTAAGGTGTATATATTAAGATCCTTCAGTCTGTCCTCATATGCTTTATAATGAAGCCCACTAATCATTTTAGTAGCCACCCTCTGCACCGACTCCATCCTGTTCACATCCTTTTGAAGGTGCGGTCTCCAGAATTGCACACTATACTCCAAATGAGGTCGCACCAAAGACTTAAACAGAGGCATTATCACCTCCTTTTTTCTGCTAGCCATTCCTCTCCGTATCCACCCAAGCATCCTTCTAGCTTTTGCCATCGCCTTTTCTACCTGTTCAGCTACTTTAAGATCATCAGACACAACCACACCTAGGTCCCGCTCTTCTTTAGTGGGCAAAAGTACTTCACCCCCTATACTATATTGCTCCCTTGGATTGCTGCAGCCCAAATGCATGACCTTACATTTTTTAACATTAAATCCCAGCTGCCAAATTCTAGACCATTCTTCAAGCTTAGCTAGATCCCTCCTCATGTTATCTACCCCTTCCTGGGTGTCTACTCTATTGCAGATTTTGGTATCATCCGCAAAGAGGCAAACCTTACCTGAAAGCCCTTCTGCTATATCACTAACAAAGATGTTAAAAAGAATCGGACCAAGGACAGATCCCTGGGGCACACCACTGATAACATCCTTCTCCTCAGAGTGAGCTCCATTTACTTGTACTCTTTGTCGCCTCCCACCCAACCAATTTCTAACCCAAGCAGTAACTTTAGGGTCCATCCCTAGGGTGCTCAGTTTGTTTATAAGTCGCCTGTGAGGAACAGTGTCAAAGGCTTTACTGAAATCTAAATACACCACATCTAGGGCTCTCCCTTGGTCCAACTCCCTGGTCACCCTGTCAAAGAAATCAATCAGATTTGTCTGACAAGACCTGCCTCTGGTGAATCCATGCTGCCTTGGATCCTGTAATCCGCTGGACTCCAGAAACCTCACTATTTTCTCTTTCAGCAGCGTTTCCAATAATTTACTCACCACCAAAGTTAAACTAACCGGCCTGTAGTTTTCAACCACATCCTTACTTCCGCTTTTGTGTAAAGGCACCACATGAGCCTCTCTCCAGTCCTTTGGCACCACTCCCGACTCCAATGAAGCATTGAAAAGGTCAGTCAGTGGAGCTGCTAGAACGTCCCTAAGTTCCCTCAGTATTCTCGGGTGTATCCCATCCGGTCCCATCGCTTTGTCTACTTTAAGTTGAGAGAGTTTCTCACGAACACAGTCTTTTGAAAATTGTTCAAGATGTCCTTTGCTTCTGTTCCTGTTTGTGGGTGATTTCTGAGGTCTTGCTCCTGGTTCTTCATCTGTGAACACACAACAAAAATATTTGTTAAGCAATTCCGCTTTATCCTTATCAGCTTCTACATATTCCTCCCCTGCACCCTTGAGTCTGACAATACCACTCTTGCCCTTCCTCTTCTCACTAATATATCTGAAAAATGTCTTATCCCCCATTTTATTGCATTGGCTATTTCCTCCTCCTTTTGAATCTTTGCCTTCTTGACTACTTTGCTAGCTTCTCTAAGTTTTTCCAAATACAGATGCCTGTCTTCCTCTCTCTGTGATCTCTTGTATTTCATGAAGGCCTCCCTCTTTTTCTTCACTTTTTCAGCTACTTCTTTCGAAAACCATAGCGGTCTCCTTTTCCTTTTGCCTTTATTTACCATTTTAACAAAAAGGTTGGTTGCCCTTAAAATATCCCCTTTCAGTTTTTCCCACTGTTTTTCTACATCCCTCAGCTGTTCCCATCCAGCTAACGATTCCCTGAGGTATTGGCCCATCTAATACTGAACCACACCATCTGGTGATCACTGGATGCAAAATGATCTCCCACTACAACATCAGAAACACTTTCACCATTGGTAAGCACCAAGTCCAGTATGGCCCCTTCACGTGTGTGGTCTGTTACCAATTGCCTGAGTAGTTCTCCTTGTAGAGAATCCAGGATCTCCTTACTTCTAGATGATACTGCAGCAGGAATGTGCCAATCAACATCTGGCATATTGAAATCTATCAGTAGCACTTCCCCTTTCCTAGCAGTGCTGCACATGTCTTCAATTAACTCTCTGTCCACCTCTTCCTCTTGTGAGGGAGGTCTGTATATCACACCAATGTACATAGATTTCTCTTTCCCTCTTTCTAGTTTAACCCACAATGCCTCCCCTCTCCCTTTTAAGCTCTGTAATTCCAAAGCTTTAATAGTAGTTTTTACATATAGTGCCACTCCTCCTCCCCTACTTCCTATCCTGTCCTTTCTGAATAATGTATAGCCAGGTACAGTTACATTCCAATCATGGTTTTCTGTGAACCATGTTTCTGTAACTGCTACTAAATCCAAGTCAGCCACTCCCACCAAAGCTTAAACATCAGGGATCTTATTTCCCATGCTACGGGCATTTATACACACTGCTTTCCATATGTCACCCCTGTTACCCATTTCCATAAAGTTATTTAATGTATCACCTACCTGGGGGCTTTCACTTATGAAAAACAGGTTTCTGACATCCCTCTGGGGAAGAAAATAAGACCAGTACCTTTAGGTTAGCCATGTGGATGATTGCAGCTGCAATCAGAAGCAGTCTCTGGAGCAGCACAGAGGTCCCAAGAGGCAGCTAGGCTAAACAACACTTACTGAGGCCCTTACGGAGGTGAGCTGCGTAGGAACACAGAACCGGAGATCTCTGTGGGTCTTACCTCTGTCCTGAAGTTAGTGGAACTGCCCTCCACATGCACAGTGTGTATCTGTCTTTGCAGACAATAGCAGACGGCACAAAATGGTGCAAAAGCCTGGACCAATTTATTTATTTATTTATTTTATTTAACATTTCTTTTATACCGCGCTATTACAATCAGTGCGGTGTACATTGAACAAGAACATACTACAATGCATACAAGTAACATTGAGTTTACAATGAACAGGGAAATTTAACAGAGGACAACCGGGGGAACTATGTACAGATTAACTTAATGCTATATACAGTAAAATAAAACTCGTTTGAATGAATGCTTGTGCTCTTTGGTTGGTTTGCCAATAGGACTAGAGAGAAGGTTGACCAACTAGCCCTTTTCTGGTTGTATTGAGGTGCTAGTTTTGCCAATGTCTAGGTTGTCTTCTGGGTAGCATTTTGTGAACAGATGGTATTTCAATGCTTTCCTGAATAGGATTAGGCTTTTAATAGCACGGATTTCGTGGGGAAGTGCATTCCAGTTTAGAGGCGCAAATAAGGAGAAGGCCCTGTTGGAGGTGGCCTTCGTGCACTTCGTTATTATTTTCGGGACTATTAAAGTGTTCATTGATGTAGGTCTCCTTTTTCTGTTTTCCAGGGTGCCATGGATAAGCTTGCTGATTGGCGTAGGAGGGTAGTTATTTAGAGCCTTGAAAGTAAGGACTAGAGACTTATACTGGATTCTGGCATGTAAAGGTAACCAATGCAGTTCTTTCATGATGGGTGTTATATGGTCGGATCTTGATGAGCATTGCATTACTGGCAGGGAGTGGGTAAGGAAACCCCTCCCTGCCCCCCATCCAACGAGTCCAGTTGGGCCTCAGGATCTCCCGGCATAGAACTGTTGAGATTTAAAGCGCCTTCCTGCATGCCTGTGCCTGAGGGCCTTGCCAGAGGGCCCTTAGGTGGGGTCCTGAATAGAACATTGGCATGATACACCAGAGTTCAATGGAACCAATTGGACAAACTGCCCCAAGGGAACAACAGGCATAGAGACATTCAGCGACCAGGACTCCTATTGCTTCCACTATCCATCACCTAAAGAGCAGAAAATGCAAACACCAAACCAGCAGCCAACTGACTGGCGTTGGCCATTGCAAACGAGCAGTGCTTTGGAGTCTAAAGAAAGCCCTGGGAACCCTGCTTGTGACAGCCCTGTAAGGATCCAGAGACATTCCTGGAGGCAGTATATCTAACTAAGAATGGCTACTCCATAGAAAGGATGTGACTGTTCCTTCAGATATGAAGGCAGTTCTCATTCCAGGTATGGTTGTAGTGTCTGCTGAATAATCTTGAGTAGCCATCATGCACCATCAGCATCGTACCAGGGACACAGGAAGCAGCAACCCATTACAAAAGAAAGCGCCTTCAGGCACCATCAGTATACCAATCAGGCTCCCTCAACACCCGATTGGCATTGGGGGAGGAAGCTGGAACGCTGAGCACTCCCACTCCCCATGCCAAAGCCATTCAAGTCAGGGACATGGGAAGCAGCAAACCAGCACAAAGGGATTTGCCATCAGGTGCCATCAGCAAGGCAATCAGGCTCCTCCAACATAAATTTTCATAAACCGCCACCTTGTGTCCACTGCAATACACAGCGGCCTGTGCTAGGTCACGAAGAATTTGAAATGGCGAAGAAACATGCCATCGCTCCTTTTCCATATAAGGACCTATTTTAGTGGAACTCCCTTCCAACTAATCTCAGAGCAACTACCGACCTGAAGGACTTCAGGAAGATGCTAAAAACGTACATATTCCAGAAAAGTTACGGGACAAACTGCTAATCTCCCTCAAACCCAAATGACTGAAATACACCAAAAATTGGATTATATACCATACAAAATGTAAATAGTTAACAGCCCATGGATCAGACAGTAAATACTTCTAAGGGCTAAACTGTAAAAGTTAATTGCACAAGGATTCAAATTGCATGTAACTTGTTAACATGTTCTATGTAACTTTTGTCGTTTATGTTCGATGTAAACCGCCTTGATACCACTGGTCACCCAGTCAAAGAACTCCTTTTTGTTTGGCAACATGGTTTTTTACCAAAGGACGATCTTGCTAAACAAAGTTTAAACTCCTGAGGCTGCCCAAGCCAGAGCTATGCCCCTGCTTCTGCTTGTCTTCGGGAAGGCGGAGGTCCTTTACCAGTTTTTGAAGTTCCTCCCTGAACAAAAGCTTACCCTTCAAAAGCAGTTTACTCAAACAGGCTTTCAAGAAAACATCCACCGACCAATTGCAGAGTTGCCACCCCTGAGGCCATGCTGTTGGAGAGTCCCCTAACAAGATCATAGAAGGCGTCTGCCAAATAGGCCGCTCCCGACACAAGCCTTGCTGCAACCACCTGTTCTGGGGCACCCCTGTCAACTCGGGGATGCCTGGTGTCCAACAGAAACATGCACGCACTACTGAGGCCTGTAAGAACAGTGCACTCGCATCAAAGGCTTGCTTCAATAGGGTAGCCAGCTTTCTATCTTGGACGTTCTTGAGCGCTGTACTGCCCTCTACTGGAATCATGGTCTTAGTTACCGCCAACACCACAGCGTCGACCTTTGGGGAATGGAACATACCAAAGGGGACGGTTCGCCCCCCCCGGGGGCCACCGTTTCATGGGTTTCAAGGGGCAGGTAGAGGTTATTACTCGGCCTCCGCTGCCGCCGCCGCTGCCTAAAAGAAACCACAATGAAGTGAGAGGGGCCCTGGCAGGAGTGCAACCCGTTGGAGGTTGGCTGTGGGACCTCTACTCTGCCTGGGCCCAAATTACATCGGACCAGTGGATCCTAGATGTGGTACAGGACGGCTATGCGCTGGTCCCCCTCCAAGGTGCGCCAGAAGACTCAAGGGGTGCGGGAAACGCTTGAAAGGCTCCTGAGTTTGGAAGCAGTGGTACCAGAGTGACCGCAGATCAATGCGGCACAGGTCGATATTCCATTTATTTCTTAGTCCCAAAGAAAGAAGGTTCTTTCTGGCCTATTCTTGACCTCAAGCAGGTCAACAGGTGCCTCAGAGTGCCGAGGTGTCATATGGAGACTTTCAGGTCAGTGATCATGTCCATGAGAGAGGGGGAATTCCTAATCTCTCTGGACCTTACCGAAGCATATCTGCATGTCCCCATCTATCCTCATCACCAGCTTCTGCGATTTGCGGTGCCCATAGAGCACTTCCAATTTCAAGCATTGTCTTTCAGGCTCGCTAAGGCCCCCTGAACTTTCACCAAAGCGATGGTCGTGGTGATTGCTGCACTACATCGCAAAGGCATACTAGTGCATCTGTACCTCGATGATTGGCTCATTCGGGCAAAATCAAAGCAGGAAAGCGACCAAGCCATGGCTCGGATTCTCGAATTCCTGCGAAGTCTTGGCTGGGTCATTAATGTTTCCAGGAGTCATTTGATCTCTTTGCAGGACCTAGAGTACCTCCGAGCTCGCTTCGACACCCTTGGCGACCAGAGTTTTTCTGCTGCAAAGGATGGTGTGGGTGCTGAGGCAGCTCATCTGACAGTTCCTCCACATGCAGAACCGACGGCATGGCATTATCTTCAGCTATTGGGGACCATGGTGGCAGCGATAGAACTGGTCCTGTGGGCGCGGGCCCATATGGGGCCGTTGCAGAGAGCTCTGTTGCGCAGTTGGTCGCATCAGCAACACCCCCTGTCACACCCAATCTCCAGGAACAAGCAGGAATAAGTCCTCACATATGGGGTACGTCGGTACCGACGGAGCCCGTGCGGGAAAGCTCCCCAGCTTCTTAGAATAGAAGCTTTTGGGACCTCCCACTGCACATGCGCACTGCCCTCCCGCCTTCCTGAACAGCTCTCCTCAGTTTCTCTTTTTCCGCGGAGCCAGCAGGTCGTGTTCCTGTCACCGCTGAAGAAATTGTTATTTTATTTGTTTCTTTAGACCGCGTACCTGCCTTCCCCATACCGATACCGGTATCGCCGGTCTCTTCTTTCTTTCTTTAAAAAATTATAATTCTTTTTTCTTATTTTTTAGCTTTTTGGTCACTTCAGAGAGGCCTCTCGGCCTACTCAATTTCTCCTCATGGAGAAGCCAGCCCCTGGATTTAAGAAGTGTACCAAATGTAATGCTGTTATTTCAGTCACAGACACCCATGACTGGTGTCTGAAATGTTTGGGGCCTGACCATTCCATATCGGACTGCCCATCTTGCTCCCACATGTCTAAACGTGGGCTGCAGAACCGGGCCAACAAATTCCATGTGCTGTTTGCTTCAGAGAATACAGCATCACAGTCATCCAGGTCTTCTTCTCCGGATGGATCTCAGGTAACCAAACCTTCTGTGGGCAAGTCCTCAAAGAGCAAATCTCCTTCAAAGCATCGAGAGGCTCTTAGCTTAGAACTTGAGGACCCTGCCCCAGCCAAACAACCCCGGCGGGAAGTCCAACTTCCAAAAACGCCAATTCAGGGGTCTCAGGTTGATATCGATGCTACGGCCTCGACAGATCACCTGTTAGCCTGCTCTGGGGTACCGGGTCACTCCGGTACCGACATCCAGGCAGCTATGGCGTCCATGGGCGATACTGTACAGTCCATGCAGCAGGCCGTCATGGCTTTCATTAAAGCTGCAACGCCATCGGTTCCGCTTTCAGCGGTTCCGGGCCCGATACCGGTATCGTCCGCCATGCCGGTATCGAGGCCGTCCACCTCTAAACGCAAGTCGGTACCGTATGGGCTTTCGCTCCATACCGGTTCCATACCCGATACGCCCGATATCGATACCGATCGGTACGCGTATCGTGCGTTAGAGGAAAGCACCGATTCCTCTGAGGATTTTCACTCCTCTGATGATTCTGCTGAGTTTTCACTCAACTTACCTGAGGAGCCCTCTTCTCCTAAAAGGAGAATGTCCCCTCCAGAGGATTTGTCCTTCCAGGACTTTGTTTTAGATATGGCTACAGCCCTTTCTATTACCACATCCTCTGAAAAGGAACCCAGATCCAAAAAACTGGATATTTTGGGATACTCAAAGGCCCCTAAGGAGGCAGTTACCCTGCCTATCCATGAAATCCTTCAAGAACAACTGATGGATTTCTGGGAAAATCCTTTGACTTTGTCTCCTTATTCCCGTAGGTTGGACACCATGTATAGGGTCCCTCCTTCTCCTGGTTTCCAAAAGACTCAATTGCCCCACCACTCTATTGTGGTGAAGTCTGCAATGAAGAAGATTAGGAGTACCAAAAGGCACTCTTCCACCCCTCCAGGACGGGAATGTAAGACTTTGGACTCTTTTGGTAGGAAAATTTTCCAGGCTAGTATGCTTATAGCCAGGATTAATTCCTACAGTCTCTATATGGGCATGTTCCTGGAGGAACTTGCCAAAAAGGTGCGGCATTTTGCCCCCTTTATCCCTGAGGATAAAAAGCAGGGATTCCTTTCCCTAGTGAAACAACTCTTAGAGGTTTCTAAGTTCTCTAATAGGGCAGCATATGATTCCTTTGAGGGAGCCAGTAGGGCTTCGGGCATTGCTATTGCAGCCCGACGTCTTGCTTGGCTCCAGGCCTCTGATCTGGAACCTTGGGTTCTAGATGGCTTACGGAATCTGCCCTGTACAGGTGAGAACTTATTTGGGGAAGAGTGGCAAATCAAAGCCACCCAGATGGATGCTGAAAATGCCACCTTGGAAAGACTTTCAAAGTCCACTTCAATTCCTACTAAGAAAAAGTCTTTTAAAAGGCCTTACTATAAGAAGGCCAGAGTTGCTTCAAATACTGGCCAGCAGTCTTCTCAACCTCGCTATACTGCTAAGCGTCAGCAATCCAAGCAAGCACGAGCTAAGCCTGCAGCAGCTACTGTAGCTCAGCAGGCTCCAACCCCTCAGGGGTTTTGACTTGCTCCTAGGGAACTTGCCACTTCTGGTTCTAACACAACCAGAACCTCTCACCATACCCGGAAGGTTGGTTCACTTTGCTCCCAGATGGGAACAAATCACAACAGAACAATGGACCCTCTCTATCATTCGAGAGGGTTACAAACTTCATTTCTCCAGCCTTCCTCCCCATCATATGGTGAGACCATTCAATTCTCCCCCATCTCTCCTAACCCTGTTGGGTCAAGAGGTTTCCTCTCTTCTTGCCCAAGGGGCCATAGAAGAGGTTCCTCTTCCTCAACAAGGGTCCGGTTTCTACTCCCCTTATTTTCTCATTCCAAAGAAGACAGGGGGATTCAGACCAATCCTAGATCTGAGAGAATTGAACAAATTTCTCTTCAAGGAGAAATTCAAAATGCTGTCTCTCGGCATTCTCCTTCCTTACCTCCAGGGTCAGGACTGGCTTTGTTCTCTAGACCTACAGGATGCGTATACACATATACTCATCCATCCATCCCACAGAAAGTATCTTCGCTTTCTGTTTCAGGGAAAACATTTCCAATACAGAGTACTCCCCTTCGGTCTAGCCTCTGCTCCAAGAGTATTCACAAAATGCATGGCAGTCGTAGCCGCATTTCTAAGAGGCATGGGAATCTTTGTCTTCCCATATCTGGACGACTGGCTCATCCGAGCTCCAACTCAGTCACAGGCCCAGATTTCCCTGGACCACACAAGGAGCCTTTTGCAGTATCTGGGACTGGTAGTAAACCTTCCCAAGTCCCAACTCATCCCTACTCAATCTCTAGAATTCATAGGGGCCCAGTTGGACACCATCACTGCAAGGGCCTACCTTCCACATGTTCGAGGCCAGCGCCTCCTGAGTTTGGCCTCCCAAGCTCAGTCCAGCACTCACTTGACAGCCAGGGAAATGCTACGCCTACTGGGTCATATGGCCTCCACAGTGCATGTGGTGCCCTATGCTCGTCTTCATATGAGAGCAGCTCAATGGACCCTGGCCACTCAGTGGACTCAGGCGTCAGGAGCGCTCTCAGACCAAATACAAACCTCCGATCGTCTGTTTTGGTCCCTCCACTGGTGGACTTCCACCAAGAATCTGTTGTTGGGGGCTCCATTTCAACCATTGCTACCCCAAGCAACCCTCACAACAGATGCCTCCCAAACAGGGTGGGGAGCCCATCTGCAAACTCTCTCCACTCAGGGCACTTGGTCTCTACAGGAGACCACCCTTCATATCAATCTTCTGGAACTGCGAGCAATTTACCTTGCCCTCAAGGTCTTCCACTCCCTCCTAGCCAACCTCACTGTCCTAGTTCAGACGGACAATCAGGTGGCCATGTTTTACATAAACAAACAAGGAGGGACGGGCTCTCTGTCGCTTTGCAACGAAGCTCTAAGACTATGGGCCTTCGCCAGAGAGCATCAGATTCACCTGCTAGCAGTGTATCTCCCAGGAGTTCAAAACTCTCGGGCAGACAGGCTCAGTCGAGTTCTGTTGCCACACGAATGGTCCCTACATTTGGACCAAATAAACCGAATCTTTCAGGAATGGGGGACCCCGGACATAGACCTCTTTGCAAGTCCGTGGAATGCCAAACTTCCCCGGTTCTGTTCCAGAACTCCGTGTCAGGGAGCTCAGGCTACGGACGCCTTTCTCCTGAATTGGAATCAGGCATTCCTATATGCCTTTCCACCCATTCCTTTGATTCCCAAGACTCTGTTCAAACTCCAGAGGGATCATGGAACTATGATCCTCATAGCTCCACGCTGGCCACGCCAAGTGTGGTTCCCTCTACTTCTACAGCTCTCCCAGGGATCCTACTTGGATCTGGGAGCTGCGCCAGACCTCCTGTCTCAGGAGGAGGGGACTTTGTGGCACCCAAACCCCAAATCCCTTCACCTCAGTGCTTGGTTACTGAAGGCTTAAGCCTTCAAGACTTTCATCTTTCCCAACCAGTGAAAGATATCCTTTCTGCCTCTAGGAAACCCTCTACCAGGCGTTCCTATGCTTTCAAATGGAAACGTTTTTCCATTTGGTGTGCTCAGCAGGGTCTTGACCCTCTGGCACTTCCTTTGAATTCTCTTCTTGATTATCTCCTGCATCTATCCAATGCAGGCCTCAAGACGAATTCGGTAAGAGTCCATTTAAGTGCTATTGCAGCATCCTTGAAACATATAAATGGACAACCTATCTCCTCTCATCCTCTTGTTGCAAGATTCATGAGAGGCCTGACTCTCACTAAACCTCCCATCAGACCACCCCCGGTCGCATGGGATTTGAATCTAGTGCTCGGTCAACTTATGAAGCCACCTTTTGAGCCAATGTTTTCCACCTCCTTGAAATTTCTTTCCTGGAAGGTCATCTTCCTCATTGCAGTCACTTCGGCTCGCCGCATCAGTGAGCTGCAGGCTTTAGTGGCTAATCCACCTTACACAAGATTTCATCATGATAAGGTGGTCCTTAGGACGAATCCCCACTTTATGCCTAAAGTGGTCTCGCCTTTTCATCTTAATCAAGAGGTATATCTACCTGTCTTTTTTCCAGCTCCTCATGCATCCAATGCAGAGAGGAACCTTCATACTCTGGATTGTAAAAGAGCTCTCGCTTTTTACCTTAATAGGACTCAGCCACATCGAAAGTCTTCTCAACTTTTTGTGGCCTTTGATCCTTCCCATTTGGGACTTCCAGTCTCCAAGCGTACACTTTCCAATTGGATTGCGCAGTGTATTTCTTTTGCTTACCAGAGCAAAAACATTTCTCTGGAAGGCCATGTCACTGCTCACAATGTGAGGGCCATGGCAACTTCTATGGCTCATCTGCACTCTGTTTCCATAGATCAGATCTGTCGAGCCGCTACCTGGGTCTCGGTTCATACCTTCACAGCCCATTACTGTTTGGACAAGGACTCCCGCCGGGATGCCTTGTTTGGCCAGGCTGTCCTCAAGCACCTGTTCCATTCCTAAACAACTCCTGCCCACCTTCCCAGAATGGATGCCTGAGATCCATACGAAGATGGCGAACCTTTACAGGGGATCCCATGCATCTAAGCTAGGGAGTCCCCATATGTGAGGACTTATTCCTGCTTGTTCCTGGAGATAGCACAGTTACTTACCTGTAACAGGTGATCTCTGGGAACAGCAGGAATTAGTCCTCACAACCCACCCACCTCCCCTAGGAGTTGTATCTTTTATCTATCTATCTTCCTGTCCTCTCTCTGTTGACTCAGCTATAAACTCGAAACTGAGGAGAGCTGTTCAGGAAGGCGGGAGGGCAGTGCGCATGTGCAGTGGGAGGTCCCAAAAGCTTCTATTCTAAGAAGCTGGGGAGCTTTCCCTCACGGGCTCCGTCGGTACCGACGTACCCCATATGTGAGGACTAATTCCTGCTGTTCCCAGAGATCACCTGTTACAGGTAAGTAACTGTGCTTTGCCCTGTCTGGCAGGTTCGGACAGTGCTCAAGTGGTGGCTTCGCTACAAGAATATGGTGGTGGGAGTCCCATTGGAATCGCCAGACTGGGTTCCCCTAACAATGGATGCCAGCCTCTCGGGTTGGGGAGCCCACTGCGAGGGGTGCATTACTCAAGGTTAGTGGACCACGGAAGAGCGGGCTTGACCTATCAATCAGCTGGAAATGAGAGCCATGTTCCTCGCATTGCAGGAGTTTCATCCCCTACTGCACAAAAAAGGCGGTATGGGTCTTCTCTGACAACGCCACCATGGTGACATACATCAGTCGGCAAGGAAGCATAGGCAGCATCAGGATGGAGAGCGAAGAGGAGATTTTGCTGGGATGGACAGAGATTCATCTGCAGTTGATCTTGGCAGCGCATGTGGCTGGAATAGAGAACGTGACAGTTGACTACCTCAGTCGGGTGCGCTTGGACCCAGGAGAATGGCAACTGAACCTGGCAGTCTTTGAACAAATCGTGGGCCAGTGGGGGGTGCCGGTCATGGATTTGATGGCGATCTTTGCATCAGCTAAAATGAACAGGTTATTCAGCTGGTGGAGAGAGAGCATGTCGGAGGGTCTGGACGTGCTAGCGCAGTGTCGGCCCAGCCAGGGGCTTCTCTACGTGCGGGACTGGACTGGAGGGACGATAAGGAAGGTGAAATTAGGCCTTACCTGCTAATTGGCTTTCCTTAGGAACTCCAGTCCAGTCCCAAAACCCTCCCATCTGCTCAGTGCTCGCAACCCTGGGCCTGATGAATCTCAACTTAGTGGGAGGCCTAGGGCATTTGAATCAGCATCGTGCTGACGGAGAAGGAGAATTGCAGGTTCCTGTGTCTGTTTGGTAATAAGCCTGCCCCATCTTCAAAGGGAGTGGGCAAGTGGTGTTTTCTACAGGTAAGCTACCCTACGTTTGAGGGGCTCCTGAGTTGGGGGTGGGAACCAGAGAGGTAGCTTCCTGGAGCGGGAGTTTTTTCCTTATTGGTAACCCAATAAAGGAGTTTTTTTTTTTTCCTACTGTTAACTTCTTATTTGTTGCTCCTGTGAGTCTGCTTTGTCAATAGGTTACTGGGGCTGGTGGGTGGTGCCAGTTGCCTAAGTATCCTGATGTCATCTAAACATGACATGCTCGGTCTCCAAGCTGCTGGTGGGGGTTGACTATCCAGAAGTGCGGGACTGGACTGGAGTTCCTCCAGAAAAGCCAATTAGCAGGAAAGGCCTAATTTCACCTTCCTTTTCCTCTTGATTTTTACTTCCTTATCGTCCCTCCAGTCCAGTCCCGCACCTCTGGGTAATCAACCCCCACTAGCAGCTTGGAGACCAGCATGTCATTTTTTGATGACATCTGCATAGTTAGGCAGCTGGCACCTCTACCAGCCCCAGTAAGCTCAGAGCTCACTAGTTTTGCGAAAAAATAAGAGGGGTAAAGACTTCAAGTGCCCTTGCACAGGCTGTGTTTTGCGTTAAGGTAAAAAAAAAAAGGGGGGGTCCTTCCAGAGCTGCAGTGGCTCCTGGGTGAGGAGCCACGGGACAGGCAAATTGCAGTGAGCAGTATTCTTCTAGTCTCTCGCCCCCGTTGCTGAAGCCAGCGTAGGGCTGCGATTACAGAGCAGACTGGCAGGATCAGTGCAGGCAAACCGTGAATGGAGCAGTTTTAAAGCTGGGCAGGTCAATTTTCTTCCAGTCGCGGTGCAGTGAATCGGCCTACAACCGTGTGGGTCTTGGGTCTGCTGGCAGTGCGGGAAACCGCGCCTTTTTTTGTGAAGGAAGGAAAACGCATGGTAGGCCTGGCAGGGGGTGGGATGGTCAGGGTTTCCTGCTCCTGCGATTTGTTATTTTTGGTGCAGTTGCTGATCTCTGTTTAGAAAAATAAAAAGAAAAAAACAAAAGAAGAAAGAAAAGAACCAAATGGACTTTAGGCACTACTAGGGTTCTGAAGCTTGAAGGGATTGATTGGAAGGAGCTGTAGGCCTTCCCCACCCCACCTGTGATCAAGCCGCTGCAGCCCCAGAGTTTGGCCTCCGGGGTGCGTCACAGTGCACTCTCTGCTGCGGGCGTATGTTGTGGGTGCGAGGCAGTGGAAAAAGAAATGCAAGGTGAGTGTGCGGATAGACCTGGGATAAGGGAGTTCCCTGGGGGTTCCGGGGGCAGCTTGTGTGTTCAGGGTGCGACAGTTTTGTCCACCCTTGCGGTTGGTGCCCTGCCTCAGGCCCTCCTATATTGGAACACATTATCCCAGAACACACATCTCCCAGGCCATCTCCCAGGAGGAGGGAGGTCTGAGGGGATTCTCCCCAGAGTTTGTTCTCCTCATTCACAAAGCTTTTTGCATGAAGCAGCGGGGGAGAGCAGCTCCCTACCAGGTAGTAGATCTGGGTACAAAAAAAAGGGCGTCCCAGACTTTGCAGGAATTGGGGACAGAGGAGTAGCCACCTTTCGCCCGGCATAGGTTATCCGATGATGCATTCGAGGACATAGGATCCTTGCATTCAGAGGAGCCTGGTGACATGGAGGCGGATATGGGATTGGAAGCCAAACCTGAAGAACTGGAGGAAGGAGAGATCCCATATAAAGAGGAAGCCCACATAGTTTTTCGGCGAGAGGAGCTGGCGGCCCTCATAGCAGAGTCCCTTAAGGCACTTAATTTGCCAGCAGGACAGGTGAAGAAGATCCTTTGTTCCAGGCCATCTGGAAGCCTCAGCAAATATTCCGAATGCACCGAGTGATTAAGCAAATGATCCAGGAGAAGTGGAACCTCCCAGAGTGCGCTACAGGGTACCAGAACAATGGCCCTACTATATCCCCTCCTGGAGCGGGACCTAGAGTTGCTGCACTCGCCCAAGGTGGATGCCGCTGTGTCAGCTGTGACTAAGAAGAACACCATCCCGGTAGAGGGTACTATGGCCCTCAGGGATGTTCAGAATAAGAATTTGGATACCTTGTTAAAGCAAGCATTTGACATTAATGCTTTGTCCCTGCAGGCCTTTATCTGGGGGGCGATTTGTGGCATGAGCTTGCTTGTGATGGGCACAGAGGGTGCTAGATCCACCAGGGGAGTCCAGGAATCTGCGGCAGTGGTGGCAAGGTTGGAGTCGGGAGCTGCATATCTGGCAGATGCATTTTATGACCTGATTAGAGGCCTGTCCAAAAGTATGGCCTCAGCAGTGGTAGCATGCGGGTATCTTTGGTTGTGCAATTAGCGGCAGATGTCTCCTCTTAAGTCCTTGTATCAAACAAACAAATCTGTGGGTTTATCGGAGTAAATAACCAACCAATGCAGAAAAATTACTCCAGTCTCTCACCAAAACTAAAAAATACAAAGACTTTCTTTTTATGGGAACAGGTCTCAGACTTTAGTCAGGTAGGGTGGAACCCAGGAGGTATACCTCTGCTGTGGTTCATTAACCCCTTCTTTGCATCAAGCTCGAGCTCGGTTTAACCATAGAGACAATTTATTATCCTCTAGGGGGATTAACAACACTCAAAAGGATTTGCAAGTAAACCTGATCACAAAATATTCAGTTTTTAGTGGGGGTCTTCAAAAAATCCTCAAGCGTCATTCTAATATATTGCAGGGTATTCCAGGTTTAGAAGGTAAAGCAGTGCGCTGCGTGTGGCAGCGGCACAAGAATCTTAAAGAATTACTCAGTCCCACAGTGTTGCGGCCGCTTTCCCAGGCCGGTTCTTCTGTTCAAAAGGGACATGCCAAATGTGGCGAATGTAACATCTGTGCAGTAACAGTGGAATTATCTGAATTTGTTCATCATGACACTCGATATACGTTGAGGAATTTTACCACCTGTGGCTCTAGCTATGTAGTTTATGCTCTCCGATGTCCGTGTTCGTTACTTTACATTGGAAAGACCATTCGCCCTTTAAAAGTTCGTATTAACGAGCACCGCAGCAAGTTACGTTGCCAGAAAAGAGAGGCACCGATAGTGTCTCATTGTTTGGACTATTCTCATAGTTTTGAGCAGCTCCAGGTTTTTTGTGTCGACCATATATTGGCAGGTTCTGCTAAAACTACAAGAGAGCAACACTTGCTGAAGGTAGAACAGCGATGGATATATACTCTGGGCACGGTATATCCGGGGGGTTTGAACGCTCAAATCGATTGGACTGTTTGCATCTAAAGGTTAGGCTATACGTGGAAGTATGAAGAAAGATAAAAATCTTGATGGGCAAAAAATCTTGATGGCCATAAATGCAGGGAATGTTTTGTAATTTTTTACAGTTTTTGTAGTTCAGATTGTGATAAACTATGTCAAATTAAGTTAGCTGCTGTAATGACCAAATGAGATTCAAGTCAGTGACGCAGTTTCTTAGCAGGAGCATTCCTATTGGACGCCGTTTTTCATTGATTGTATAACCTTACGAGAGATGCGAGTAGCAGTAACATATAAATATAGCTGCTACGTAGTGGCCACGCATGCGTGGCGTTTTTTCCTGAATAGAATGGTGCCGCCAAGAAAAAATTGGTATGAATGGGACTTTTTCAGAGAAGCAATCTTTTCCACAGTTATAATTAAAAAATACTGATTCTATTTAACTTGTTTTTAGAATCTTTTGAGCAGCAAAACAGCGCATGGAAAAAATTCTGAGACTGCATGGAGATATCTTTATCTGGCACAGCATTTAAGTCGGATCCCCTGATGAAACTGCTCATGCAGTGAAACGCACGAGCGTGCCGGATTGGCGTTGGGATTGCAGATAAGTCTTGTTTGTGCTGAATATTATCTTGCCAGTATAACATAGAGTGATGAGTGAAATAGACCATAAGTATTAGTCGGCGAAATTGCCCAGAAGAAAAGAACAGCCAAGAGATATGTTGGTCTAACCTGGTGAAGATAACACTCATCACGTTGTTTTGTAAAATCACCACCTATGATATCATGACCATAAGTCCTTTTGGATAAAAAGGGAACACAAGGGTCCTTGATGCAAAGAAGGGGTTAATGAACCACAGCAGAGGTATACCTCCTGGGTTCCACCCTACCTGACTAAAGTCTGAGACCTGTTCCCATAAAAAGAAAGTCTTTGTATTTTTTAGTTTTGGTGAGAGACGAGTAATTTTTCTGCATTAGTTGGTCCTCTTAAGTCCTGACTAAGTAAGTTGCCATTCTTGTTTGGGGAAGACTTGGAGAAATTGGTGCAGGACTTAGGTGTGTCAAAGGGAGGCTGCCTTCCTGAAGTTGGGCCAAAGCAGGGGCGGACCACGTCATTGGTGAAGGATCAGCCATGGGAGTTCCGGCATTTCTGCTCTGTGCATTTTGCACCTTATCAGAGGGGCCACTTTGCACCTCGAGGACAACTCTTTCGGGGGTTTCATGGCACCAGTACCACTTCCTCCTCGACTCAGAAAAAGCCACAGTGAAACGAGGGGGGCCCAGGCAGGGGTTCAAGCCATAGGTGGTCGGCTGTGGGAGTTTTACTCTTCCTAGGCCCAGATCACGTCCGACCAATGGGTGCTAGAGGTTATCCAAGAGGGCTATTCACTAGAACTGGCCAGACCTCTCACCCTGGCCTTTGTACGATCCTCCTGCAAGGCAAGAGAAAAGGCAAGGGCAGTGCAGGAGACCCTAGCGCGCCTCCTATCCCTGGGGGCAGTGGTAAGGGTCTCCAACAATCAATTCAGATGTGGTCTATACTCCATTTATTTTGTGGTCCCCAAAAAAGAAGGCTCGTTTCGCTTTATTCTTGATCTTAAGCAAGTGAATGGGTGTCTGCGGGTGCCATGTTTTCACATGGAAACCCTCCGACCCGTCATGGCTGTGCGGGAAGAAGTTTCTCACCTCTCTCGATCTGGCAGAGGCATACCTGCACCTCCCCATTTGACCAGAGCACTACCAGTTTCTGCGCTTTGCGGTACCAATGGTTCACTTCCAATTTCAAGTGTTACCATTCGGGCTCACCTCAGCCCCCCTGCACCTTCACCAAGGTGATGGTTGTGGTGGTGTTGGCACTTCGCCAGGAGGGCATTTTGGTGACACCTGTACATGGACGATTGGCTCATCCAAGCAAAGTCCAAGCGAGAGAGCATGCAGGCCACGGCAAGGATGGTCAAGATCCTGCATAGCCTCAGTTGGGTCATCAACGTCGAACAAGTCGTCTGACTCTGACGCAGGACCTGGAGTACCTGGGAGCGCGGTTTGACATCCATAGTGGCAGAGTGTTCCTACCTCCCAAGAGGGCACAGGGGCTCAGATAATTAGTGAGACACTTCCTCCGGATGAAGGACCTGACAGCATGGCGGCATCTGCAGCTGTTGGGGACCATGGCGGCAATGATCGGTCTAGTCCCGTGGGCTCGGGCCCACATGTTACCCTTACAGGAGGCGCTGTTGCGCAGATGGTCGCACCAATAGCCTCTGTCCCAGAGGTTGCTGTTTCTGAAGGCGACTCGGAGGGCTCTCAGCTGGTGGTTGTGGCCTAGCAGTAGGAATTCCCCTACAACCACCCCACTGGATCCCCCTAGCAACAGATGCCAGCCTTTTGGGCTGGGGGGGCTCACTGCAGGGGGCATATTGCTCAGGGGACATGGAATATGGAGGAGAGTGTCTGGCCCGTCAACATTCTAGAAATGAGGGCGGTGCTTCTGGCATTGCAGGACTTCACCACTTTCTAGAGGGAAAGGCAGTGCTGGTCTTTTCTGACAGCGCCATCATGGTGGCCTACATAAATCGGCACAGGAAGCATGTGGCTGAAAGGGGAGGCGGCAGTTCTGCTGGAATGGGCAGAGAGCCATCTACAGGCCATATCAGCAGCACACGTCATGGGGACAGAAAATGTGACAGCCGATTATCTGTCGGGTCCGCTTGGTTCCAGGGGACTGGACCCTGAATGACTCTGTTTTTTCACAAATAGTTCTCTGGTTGGGGTCGCAGGTCATGGATCCGATGGCGACCTTTGCATCGGCCAAGGCCACCAGGTTCTACAGCAGGCGACAGGAGAGAATGTCAGCGGGCCTGGATGCCTTGGTGTAGCACTGGCCTGATCAGGGGCTTCTCTGTGTTTCCCCCTTGGGCGCTCATAGGGCACATGATTCAGCGGATCAAAGCGCACATCCTGATTGCTCCCAATTGACCACGTCTGCCATGGTATGCAGGCCTGGTCTGCCTGAGGGCGGAGTGACAATGGCGGCTGCCAAGCCATCCAGATCTGTTAACTCAGGGACTGATTTGCATGCCCCAGGTGGAACGATTCTCGCTTACAGCATGGCTCTTGAAAGGGCTAGGTTAAGGAAGCAGAACTATTTAGCCCGGTGATCACGACCCTGTTAAAGGCCAGGAAACCTCTTTGTCATACCTCTTTGTCTTATATCCGGGTGTGATGGATTTTTGAGGATTCTTGTGCCGACAGGTAGTATAATCTGTTGGGGGCATTGGTTCCAGAAGTGTTGGCGTTCTTGCAGGCGGGGCTGGATAAAGGTCTGAGGGTGCAGGTGGCAGCCCTTGCTTGTTACCAGGCAGGATCCAAGGGATATTCTTGGGGGCCCACCTGGATGTGATTTGGTTTCTCCGAGCAGTTAAACCACTCCGTCCCCCACTATGGTCAGTGGTGCCTCTATGGGACCTCAGTTTAGTATTGTCAGTGCTAGCGGGGGCACCGTTTGAGCCGTTTTGGGCCTGTTCCTTAAAGGACTTGATAATTAAGACAGTTTTTATGATAGCAATTTACTCAGCCAGGAGAATTTCTGAATTCCAAGCCTTGTCGTGTAGAAAGCCTTTTCTCTCCTTTTCTAGGGACAAAGTGATGCTGTGTCCGGTGCCTTCGTTCCTGCCAAAGGTAGTCTCGGCGTTCCATGTGAACCATCACTTTGTCGGTACTCTCCAGGCCAGAAGGGGAGTTGGCAGACCTGTAGTTGCATCATCTCAGTGTCTGACAGGCGTTGTGGAGGTATTTGAAGAGGATGGCGCCCTTTCGGAGCTTTGATTGTCTGTTTTGTCCTTTATGGTGGTCCTTTGAAGGGCCAGGCAACAGCAGCAAAAGCTTCCATCTCCAGGTGGATTAAAGAGGCCATTGCATCGGCATACCTTTTGAAAGGGAAAATGGTACTGCGGGGTTGCGAGCGCATTCGACTATGACACAGGCGGAGTATAGTTTGGTACTGCCGGGAGATATCTGTAGAGTGGCCACTTGGTCATCTCTTCATACTTTTGTAAAACAGTATCGCCTGGATGTGCAGGGGGTGGGGGATGTGAGGTTCGCAGGCCCCTACCCTTGTTAGTACTGCTATGATACATCCCAGAGGTGCAGGACTGGAATGGAGGGACGATAAGGAAGGTGAAACTAGGCCTTACCTGTTAAGTGGCTTTCCTTGAGGAATTCCAGTCCAGTCTCAGAACACTCCTTTTTCTATTCTTGTTGCAGCGGCTATTGGCGACCCTGGACCTGAAGAAGGGTCAGCATTACGTATAGGTTTAGCGGGTCATTCAGGCTGTGGTGTGCGAGGCCTGGAAGCCTCTGGAAGAGAGACGCAGGGTGGAAGTTAGTGCATTGCTTTTAGCGGGTGCGTTAATCTCCTTCAGTTTTAGTTGGACAGGTAAACTTCCTTGTCCTGAAGAGATGGGGCCCCTGGTGAAGTAGGGGGACCCATTTCTTTGGAGGGGGTTTCTTGTAGTGGGACCATATAGTTGGTATTTCAATGTTAACTTATTTGTTGCTCCTGTGAATCTGCTTTGTCAGTAGGTTACTGTGGTTAGTAGAAGGCGCCAGCTGTCTAAGTATGCTGATGTTGTCAAAAGATGACATGCTCAGTCTCCAAGCTGCTGGTGGGGGTTGACTACCCAGAGGTGCGGGACTGGACTGGAGTTCCTCAAGGAAAGCCAATTAGAAGGTAAGGCCTAACTTCACCTTACTTTCCTTACATATAAATGTGTTGCCCCTTTTATTGCCTCTTAGTTTAGCCCACTGCAATTCCAGTTCCCTTATCTCCTCCCACCCTGCCAACTTCTTCAGGTACTTTCCCATTTTACTGAAGTCAACATTTTTGAAGTCTAGGACTTTGAGTTTGCTGTGATTGTGATGCAGGTGCATTGGGTAAAAAGTAGATGCACTAGTTCACCATTCATTGACCACTTTTCCTGTCTGGAGATGATATTTCTAGAGCTGTTTTTTTTTTTTTTTTTTTTTTGCTATGGTAACTCAGAAGTAATAAATCCTTGAGTGTAGGGTCAGTTCAGTGTGAGATGGGATCTGGTTCTTATGTTAATTTTCTTAACCTGTTTCTGTCGGTCAGCTCAGTGGAATTTTGCTTGTTGTGGTTTGGTGGTTGATGTCAATTCCTTGCTACTGATGCTGTGTATGTGTCTCTTCTGTAAGAATATTCTTTTCATTCTGATACTTGCGGTACCTTATCTCTCTGCTGCCCTTGCTGCTGTTGCTGCTACTACTGCTGCTTATCATTTCTATAGCACTAGTAGTCATAAGCAGCGCTGTACACATACACATGAGATGCTCCCTGCCTAACAGAGCTTACAGTCTGTTCGAGCCAGATGAACAGACAGGGGGCTAGGGCATTTCTTAAGGGAAATTATTAAAATACATCAGTGTGAATAGGAGAATAAGAGGGTCAGGATCCTTGCTCACTTCCCTTTGGCTGTGGAGGGTGGTATTAGAAAGTTGAAGCTTACACTCTGAACCCTAAGCTGGTCAACATCCTAAAAATGGCAGGACATTTCCACCTTTACCTGTTCTTGTATACAGCTGACAGGTTTGTGTGTGGAGTTTTTTTTCTAGACTGTGATAGGTTTTTTTGCTTCTTCCCTTTTGCAGATGAGGCTTATTCAGGAAGTCCAGTTCCTAGCAACATTAGTGTATAGAAATCATAATTGGATGCACATTTTTGCTTAGAATATTGGTCAGCTCACTGCATACGTATCTGTATAAGAAACCTTTAGTCATCTTTATTTATTTATTTATTTAACAACTTTTATATACCGTGCTATTTGTTATCAGTGCGGTTCACAATCAACAAAGGTTGCACAGTCAGAAAACTGTACTGTGCTTACATTATAACAGGAGTTCAAACTTGGGGCAACGGGGAAACTATAGACATATTTACAAAAACAACTAGATTAGGTTGGACTGTATTGTTAACATTGTAACAGGAGTTTAAACTTGGAGCAACAGGGTAACTATAGACATATGTACAAAACCACAATTAGATTAGATTGGAGTAAACAAAAAGGTTAAAGCAAGCTCAGAAGTATATGTAACAGGGTTATTTAAGTTGAGCATGAAAGGTTTGTGGGCATTGTTGAGTGGGTGAGCAGAGGTGGGGTGGCTGCTTGTGCAAAGTGAAGTAGAAAGATGTGATGTTTGATTGCCTTACGGAACTGAATAAGGTCTTTGATGGATCTAATTTCTGGTGGAAGTTCGTTCCAACATTTTGGGGCGTAAAAGGCAAAGGTTCTTTTCCTGGTCGTCTGGGTGCACTTGATGGACTCTTTGGGAATGATCAAGGTGTTGTCAGTTACTGACCTTCTGATTCGATTTTCCGGGGTGGGGGTGATAAGGTCGCTGAGTGTTGTAGGGGCTAGGTTGTTGATGATCTTGAAGATAAGGATTTTGTATGTTAATCTGCAATGAATTGGTAGCCAGTGGAGTTCCTTGAGTATCGGGGTGATGTGGTCTGATCTTGCTAAACCACAGAGCACACGCGCAGCCGCATTCATGGCGAGCTGTAGTGTTCTTGGGGAGTCCATACAGGGCAACATTTGCGTAATCGAAGTGTGGTAGAATGAGGGCCTGGAAAATGGTCCGGAATTCTTTGAGGTAACATGGGCCTGAGGTGCCTTAGCATTCTAATTTTATTGTAGACAGATCTGGTGGTGTTTCGTGTGTGCTCCTTAAAGTCGAAATGCTGGTCCAGAGTAATCCCTAGGTAGCGGATGGAAGGCTTACTAGGGAGTTCCGCATCTCTTACTCTTAGGGAGGATGGAGGGGAGAAATCTTTGTTCCTTGATATGAACAGAACTTCAGTCGTCTTGAAGTTTATGTGGAGATTTTGAGATAGCAACCAGTCGGTGATGGCGTTGAAACAATTGATAAGGTTGGTGAGGTCTGGTTGTTTGACTTTGAATGGTGTAAACAGCAGGACGTCATCAGCATAGATTAGAGTGGAGATGTTGAAGGAGCGTATGATGTCACATATCGGCTGCATGTAGATATTGAACAGCAGCGCGGATAAAGAGGAGCCCTGCGGAACACCTTGATGTTGATGGAAAGGTGCGGATATGGTGGAACCAACTCTTACATGCTGCCAACGATCCAATAGATAAGACCTACACCATTCCCAGGCGAGGCCGCAGATGCCCTTCTCCTGGAGACGAGTAAGAAGTTGACTGTGATTAACGGAGTCAAAGGTAGCGGAGATATCTAGGAAGATGAGAGCGAAGCCATTTTCGGCCTTGTCCAATCCTCTATTCAAAGCATTAGTTAGAGTGGTGAGGAGAGTTTCTACCCCGTGAGATTCTCTGAAGCCGTGTTGACAGGGGTCAAGAGGTGACACTACATCAATGTGGTGTTGAATCTGCCTTTGGACAACCTTCTCTATTATCTTGGCTAATAGAGGTATACTCAAGATTGGGCGGTAGGAGTCAGACTTTAGTGGGTCCAGTCTGTTATTCTTCAGAAGTGGTCTTATTGAAGTTTGTTTGAGAATTGCAGGGAAAGAGCCTATTGCAAAGGAAAGGCCAATGATGTTGATTAGAATTGGACTAAGTTCATCTCGCAGAGTTCTGACCCAGTATGCTGGACAGGGGTTGCTTGGAGCTGTAGAAGTGTTGATGATGGCGATGAGATCTTGGATGTTTTTCTCTGTTGGAGTGGTGAACATTGTGATAGACGAAGATGAGGTGTGAGCATGGCAGAGGGTGGTAACAAACTGTGCCAGTTGTGGTATTTTTGGATTGGAGGTAGTCAGCATACGACTGGGGGGAAATAGGATTGAGTTGGGTAGGTGAAGGTTCCTTGGTTAGGGATTTCGCCAGGCTGAGAAAAGGTCTCTAGGTTTGTTTAGAGAGCGGAGAAGGAGCTTGGCATGGTATTCGCTCATTCTGAGGTATATAGTTTCGCAGTGGAGTTTTAGGTGGTTTAGGTATAAAGCTTTGTCAATTTCGGAGTGGGATCTTCTCCATTTCCTTTCAAGTTTCCTGAGGGAGAGGAGAGATGTCCGAAGATCTGCAGTAAACCATGGGGATGCTTTTCTTCTTCTTTTGGAGCTCTTGGGGGCTAATGATTTGTCTATGGCTGGTAGTTGAACAAATGTTTTCAGTGTGACTTTCCAATTGGTGATTGCTTCATCAAGGTCAGGAGACAATAGTTTGAGCTTAGGTAAGGCGTGTTTAATGAACTCTTCTTTATCAAGTGGTCTGAAGTGAGAGGTGATTCTGGATTCTGTACTGGAGTCATTGGAGGGGAAATAAGTAAGATGAGTGGGCATCTGGAACGTAATTAGCTTGTGGTCCAACCAGGGGATGGGGGTGATATCCATGTTTAGGTTGGCCTTCTGATTGGCAGCGGAGTGGGGCGCGAAAATTACGTCCAGCGGATTTCCTTTAAGATGGGTGGAAGTGTTCACTATTTGCTCAAATCCAAGTGTATGCATAGCTTCTAGGAAAGCGTCTGCTTGGCAGGACTGCAGGGAGGGTAAGTTGAAGTCACCGAGCAGCCAGTTGGGGTTGCGAGTGTTAGCTGGGTTGCAGGCTAAGTCAATGAAGATAGAGATGACCTCAGGTGGAGAAGAGGGGGGATCTATAAATGAGGTTTATGGTGATATCTTTGTTGGCAATGATGATTATGTCCGCGTGTATGGTGCTCTTGGCTGTAAGTAGTTGAAATTCTAGGTCGGTTTTTGCAAGGATGAAAACTCCGCTCCCTTTCCGGTTGGACCTGTGGCAGGTGTGAATGGAGAAGTTGGGAGCTATAAGTTGGTTTATGAGGGCTGTATCAGTAGCCTTGAGCCATGATTCTGTCACCATGAGGATATCCAGGCCATGGACGGCTATCAGGTCGGGGATGACCGGCCATTTCTTTCGTACTGAGCGAGAGTTTACAAGGGCACATTTCAGTAATTGTTGTGCATCTGGGGTGAAATTGTAGAGAGGGGTGTCCCTGAGTTTATCTGGTGTACTTTAATGAAAGAGTAATATGAATTTTTTTATAGAACATATTAATTTTAGTTTTAGCTAACAAAAAATTCTTATACTTAGCTCAACAAACTGTGCATCTCTGACACAGCACAGGGTTTCAAACTATGATCATATTCAAGTTCTGCTTCAGAGAGTAACTTCTCAAGCTTATCTTCTCTTAAAAAATCCTCTGCACTTAGTCCACTTGAGGTTTGACTTGACAGTGATTTTTTTTTTATTTAACACCAAAAAGAGGACACTTACAGTTATTTACATATACAGAGTTTTCCGTCTTTCTGTTACACTTGTAGACCTTATTTCCTTTCATGTTTATAACATTGGCGTTTCCCATATTTTTCTAAGCCTCTTTCAGCATAACCTGTGGTTCCCTGCCAGTCTTCTCAAGCACTTTCCGTCATCCAGTCTGTTCTTAGTTATGCTTGTTTTGTGGCCATTATCTCCCCCTTTAAGTTTGCGGTTTATTCTGTTTACATGACTTCCGTCCTTATTTTTGACCATGTCTGCTTAATACATTAAACTGCATAATTCAACATAACATTTCAATATGTAATATATTTGCTAAGTGGAGTTCCTTTGTATCTCGTTTTCTATTTTTGGTACTGATAGGGGCTCCTGTGATGAGGTGGATTTTGATGGCCGTCCCCCTTTTCTCTATTTTTGTTGCTCTTTGGTCAGAGGGCCCACTTCTTCCACCTTTCCTCCCATTGTTTGTGGTTCCCTTGGATCACTGCGGTGGTTCTTTCAAATGTCTTGGCTGCTTTTATCTTCCCCCACCAATCTTCAACTCGGGAGCCTATCAGTGACTTCTGTCTCCATGCAATGGTGAATCAGGCCATCAGAAGCAATTCAGATCGTAAGGAGGTGTATCTTTCCTCCACTGGAGTTGTTTGTGCTGGCTTTGCAAGCTGCTATAGGTGTCCCTTGCTATGCTAGCGATGAGGGAGTCTGTACACCTGCAATCCTCTTGGTTGCCTTGGCTTGAAACTGACAATAATACCCTTTTTTTTTTTTTTTTTTTTGTGTATGGGAACTGTAATTCCAGGATCTGCCACTTGGTGGAGCTCCTGCCTCACAAATTGGTGCAGACTAGTACTTGCATATTCTGTGTGGGAACCATTGAAAAGGAGAGGCTGAAAGTCGTCTAACCCCACAATTGAACTAGCCACACTCCGCGTTGTTATTGCTGTGAAGTTCAACTAATACAGGCCCCCAAGTCTTCCCAGGGGCTCACATACCTCAGGGGCTTCAAATCACTCACCATCACTGCTGTGGTACTCTCTCCACCTGGCCCGGACGCTATGCCATGCTTGGACCATCCCCGTTTTCTCCCTGTTTAGGATTCAGCAGTGCACAGATGAGGTGGGTGGTTTGGGAGTCCTCCGGAGTTGTTCGCCATCCTCAGAGGTGACCTACGTGTGAAACCGGAAGCGGAGACTTTCCCTCCGATGCTTAGTTGCTCCTGCGTTCCATTTTGCATTCCACCGTCATGTGGTCAGTGGTGCTATTGGTCCCGCTACCTACCATCTCCTGGTGAGTTTCAGGGGTATATAGTTACTGTTATGGCTGCCACAGAGGTCCATTTCTCAGCCGCTCAGCTCCCAGGTAAATGTCTCACTTTTATTTGGCTTCCACATGTCCACTGCCTTTAACATGCGATCTTCAAGGGAGCACCTAAACTGGCAATGTTCCTATTACACTGCTGAGGAGCGAGTTAGAACTTTGGGGCAGGTATCATTTGGGAGTATATCCCTTAAGCGGCGGACAGTGCTGGAAGGGTAGAATTGACCGGGGAGAGACCTCTGCACCTACTGGGGTGAGAATTTTGTTCATAGCACCTTTTGCTTATCGAGGTGATCAATGTCATTTTTGCCATCGCTGTACAACTAAAATCACGGCACTGTGACTCGGTTATTCAATATTCCTTGTCCTAGTCGAAGCCACAGGCTGAAATCGGGCTCGGTGGCTTAAAACTTTGTTGCTGATTACATTGTGCACAGGTTTTGGTGCTTTAGGTATCTGACCTTGCGCATTATCCCCCTCAGCTAAGCGGGGTCTGGAGGGAGAGCCTCCTTGCATCCTCTCATGCTGCCATCTTAATCCCTTGACAGTGATTTTTAACGATTGCTTACTCATTGGGAACCAGTCATTACCAGGCATTACATCAACATCATCCATTTCAACTCAGCATTCATTCCTGCCAGAAACACCATATTCAGTTGAAATATCCAACGCTGCTGACACTTGTTAAGTAGAGTCTCATGATATCTTCCACACCACACAGGTGATGTGAGATCAATATCATACCATTGAACTTTTTGGAAAATATGTTACCATTCAATACAACGCACCAAAAGAGCTGAGGTAGTGTTAATTGCCAGGCACTTTCAATGTTTTGCTAGATGTATTCTGATGATCTCTTTGTACGGCCAATATATACTAATGGTCATGAGCATATGATGACACACACCACAAACATCGAATTAGAATCTGACCAAATATTCACGGAATGTTTCCTGTTACTAGTATCAGTCCACTCTGCTCCCGTTACCGCTTGGGAGCAGTTCATACATTGTCCACAAGTTCAGTGGCCCATCTCTCCAAGTATCACCATCTGAGGTTTCCATGCCACCCTCGCCACCATGTCTCGAATGTTACATCCTCATGTGTAGGAGACCAACATCTTCTCAAAATATGGATGTATTTGAAAGATACCCCAATGGCTCCTTTTAACAATGGTCAGCGAACAGGAAGAAAGACCAGATATTATTGGTCAGCATTATAACTTATACAGTATATGAATTGGTCCCAGGGCATAATTTGTGTGGGAACAGGGTGGAATGGCATTCCGGCATTTCTTGAGGAAGTAGAAGTAATTAGGATCCGTTGTCCCACCTCCTCTCCCTGCTCTGTGCTACCACAGCCATATTAATGCTTAACACAGCCGCGGTAGCATTTTCCTTTGCTCCCGTGGCTGTGCAGTACTGAAGCAGCCTAGCTGCAATTTTACGGTAAAACAAAATCAGCACTTCCTGCTTTACTAAAAGTGCCATGGCTGGGCAGCTTCACTACAGCACAGTTATGGGAGCAAATTAAAATGCTACTGTGGCTGTGTTAAGTGTTAATATGGCCACTGCGCAGGGCAAGGAAGAGAGATGGTAGCCATGGCCATATTAACACTTAACACAGCTGTGGGAGAAGTTTTGTTTGCTCCTGTGGCTGTACTGTACTGAAGCAGCCCGGCCGTGGCCCTTTTAGTAAAGCAGGATGTGCTGATTTTGTTCTACTGCAAATGTTGTGGGCAGGGCTGCTTCAGTACAGCTCAGCCGTGGAAGCAAAGGAAAAATGCTCCTGCGGCTGTATTAAATGAAGCATGAAACAGGCAGGGAGAGGTAGAAAGGGGGTAGCTGGCTAGAAATGATATGTGGGAGGTGATCATTGTTGAACAGATCTGATGGGAGTGAGAGGCTGGGACTAGGAGGCTGATGTAGGATGAGGGAGGAAGGGACTGGAAATGGGCTCATGGTGGTGGAGAGTACTGTGATTGGAAGAGGGCCAGTGATTTGGGGGGGCTGTGACTGGAAATGGACTGATACTGAGGTTGGGGGAGGACTGGAACTGGAAATAGACTGAGATGGGGCTGGGAGGGGATTGGGCCTGATAAATAGGGCTGGGGGGGGGGGTGTGCTGTGACTGGAAATGAGCTGATACTGGGCCTGTGGGAGAGATTCAGATTGGACATAGGCTGATACTGGTGCTGTGAGGGTGAGGGTGGGCTGGGGCTGGGAATTTATTTATTTTATTTATTTATTTCCAGTCTCTTCTATACCGCGCTATTCAATACTAGTGCGGTTTACAGTGAACATAGAACTACACATTTCCTTGGGTACTTTGTGTTTACAATGAACAGGGTGTTTAAACTTGGATAACAGGGGGTAACTATTTACAATCTTGCACAAGGCGGGTTCGCATCATTTTGCCTAGTCCTGGGAGCTTTGTGTTGGACCCATGGACGGGGCTGATATGGCGTTATCTGTCGGGTAGTGCAAGAGGAAGAGGTGGTGCTTCAAGGCCTTCCTGAACTGGCATAGGTCAGGAATTGCACGCATGTTGTGAGGCAGGGCGTTCCAGCATCTGGGTGCACAGAATTTGAAGGCTCTGCTTGCAGTGGACTGGGTACATTGGGTTATTGCCTTTGGTACTGTCAGTGTGTTGAGTGCTACTGATCTTCTGGACCTGTTAGTGGGAGTAGTCTGGATCAATTCAGATAGTGATGAGGATGACAACCCGTGAATGGCTTTAAATGTTAGGAGTAGGGTTTTGTACTTGAGTCTGCCATGTATCGGAAGCCAGTGGAGGTGCTTCAGTATGGGTGTCACATGGTCATTCCTGGATGCTCCGTATAGGACCCTCGCTGCAGTGTTCATTGCAAGTTGCAGTGTGTTCAGAGTGGTCTGAGGGAGCCCATGTAAGATCACGTTAGCGTAATCAAAGTGTGGCATGATCAGCGCCTGGTAAATTGTCCTAAAGTCTTCTGGTTCCAGCAGGGCTCGTAGGGGTCTGAGGGATCTTATCTTATGGTATATCGACTTGACTATATTGTTTATGTGTAACTTCATATCCATCCTCTGGTCTAAAGTGACGCCGAGGTATCTGATCGTGGGTTTGGTCTGGAGATCTGCTTCCTTGACGCTTAGGAAGGGTGGTGTGGAGAAGTTTAAATTCCTCGTAATGAAGAGTACTTCCGTTTTTTTGTGTTGGATCCTGAGGTTTTGGGTTTGGAGCCAGTGGGATACGGCGTTAAAGCAATTTGTTAGTGGCGAGAGGTCTGGGTTCTCCGTTGAAAAAGGCATGTATAACAACACGTCGTCCGCGTATATCAATGGGAATGGGAATGAAAATGGGCTTATGCTGGAGGGAAACTGGGAGTGGAAGGAGACGGGTGCTGGAAGGGGGCTAATTTTAGGGCTGGGGGGCCTAGTATGGAAAGGGGGCTAGTGCTGACAAATGCTGGGGTCAGGGTGGGGAAAAAAGATGCTGGGGAAGTAAGAATGGAGAGGAGGCCAGATATTGTGGAGGCTGGGGAAGAAGCAAAGTTTAAAAAAAAAAAGGACTATAGTAGTTGGTATGAAAGGGCAGACTGGATGAGTCATGTGCTTTTTTCTGCTGTCATGTTTCTTTATAACCAGGGGAAGGCTGAGAGGGCAGGGTATAAGAGCTGATGCTGGGGTAAGGAGGTGGTAAGGAAGGGTTATTAAAGTATTGGAGAAGGAGGTAGATGGGTGGGCACGGGGGACATGGGAATGTGGGAGAGCAGTAACTTGGGCTTAGTTGAAGATTCTAAGATTTTGTGAGAAAACAGACTAATATAGGGCATGTAATAGGGACTCGGGGCTTGAATGAGATTGTGAGTGAGAACTCGGGGACTTGTTAAGTGCCATCTAGTCAGTGTCAACTTATGGCGACCCTCTGGATAGTTGTCCTAAACTGTGTTCGGTCTTCAGTCAATTGTTGATAGAGTGGCAAACGGTTTGCGCATTACTTTGGGTTAATTATTGCCAAGGGCTACATTCAGTCAGTAGTGCTCACTGTATCATTATAAAGTTGTTTGCTATAGCTCTAAGCCTTATTAACGGCACGTTCCCCCTGACAAAGGCATTGCCGAAACATGGCCGTGTAGGGGTTTCGTTAATAAAGGACTGTCTTGCCTGTTTCTGCTTCTTGTTTTTCAGGCAGTCCATGGTATACACAGTATTCATCGCTAGCACCATAAATCAAAGGCATTGATTTTCTTCCTGTCTATCTTTCTCATGGTCCAACTTTCACATCCATATGATGTTATTGAAAGTACCATGGTTTGGACAAGTCAAATATTTGTATGGAGAGAGATATCTCTGCTCTTGAGAATCTTGCCAAGATCCTTCATAGCCATTCTGCAAGAGCAATACATTGTCTGATTTCTTGACTGCCTGTCGTTTTCTTTATTGGTAGCTGACAACTTTAACTTGGATCAACAATTTCAATTTCTTCTGCATCAGTGATGAACTTATTGATTTTGCCAGTTGTCAGGATTTTTGACTTCTTTATGTTAAGGTGCAGGCCCATTTTAAGACACTTCCTTGATCTTGAGAAGCAGATGTTTCAGATTGTCTTCACTTCAGCCAGAAATGTGCTGCTATCAGCATAGCAAAGGTTGTTGATGAGTCTTCCACCAATCTTTACACCTCGGTTGTCTTCAGACAGCCCTGCTTCTCTGATGATTTGTTCTGCATATAAATTAAACAGATAGGGGGAAAATATGCAGCCTTGTCGTACACCTTTGCTGATTTTAAATCATTCTGTTTCTTCTTGTTCTGTACGAACTGTTGCTTCTTGATCAACATAAAGGTTGCACAAGAGAACGATCAGGTGTTCTGATATACCCCATGCTTCTTAATGTGGCCCAGAGTTTCTCATGGTTTACACAGTCAAAAGCCTTGCTGTAGTCAATAAAATACATATAGATATCCTTTTGTTGTTGTTTTGTCTTTTCAAGGATCCATCTCGCATCCCCCATCATTGGGGACTGGGTAAGATGGAAAAATGGGGACTTGAGGTTGCCTGGGAGGATAGTGGAGACTAAGAGTGACCAGGGATTAGGAGGACAGTGGGGACAAGGTGATTGGAATGAATAGGGCTGTGAAACCATGTGCAGAAATACGGGGAGTGGCGAAGGTTTGAAGGGCCTTGGCGAGTTTGGGGAAGGATTGAGGGTAGTTGAAAAGGACAGAGGACTATAGATGGGTGGGAACCACAGGAAGGGACAGGTCTTCCTTGAAGGAGGTGAGAGAGGGTAGAAATGGGGGAGATGAAAGTGGAAATGAAAACTTGGATAAGGAGGTAAGACATAAGAAAGGGCCTGGAGGTGTAGAGAGGATGAGTGCTAGGGAATGAGCTGGGGCTGAATAAGGGTTCTTCACTCCGGCACTGAGATCAGCTCTCCCTGAGGGGATAGAGCAGGCCGGAGCACCGCGGGAGCACCACCCCCACCAGAAGCGCTACCCAATCGGGGCAGCGTGCAGCAGCCTTAAATCCGACGCCAATCGGGCGCGCGGTCCTTGTTCTTCACTCCGGCACTGAGATCAGCTCTCCCTGAGGGGATAGAGCAGGCCGGAGCACCACCCCCACCAGAAGCGCTACCCAATCGGGGCAGCGTGCAGCAGCCTTAAATCCGCCGCCAATCGGGCGCGCGGTCCTTGTTCTTCACTCCGGCACTGAGATCAGCTCTCCCTGAGGGGATAGAGCAGGCCGGAGCACCGCGGGAGCACCACCCCCACCAGAAGCGCTACCCAATCGGGGCAGCGTGCAGCAGCCTTAAATCCGGCGCCAATCGGGCGCACCTGCGCCTTGCGGGCCCGCGCCTGAGGGCCTCACCAGAGGGCCCTTTGGCGTGGCCCTTAGGCGGTGGCGCTTACTGCAAATACTAGCCCAAACCAGAGACACAGAAGACAACGAAGAACAATCTAATCACAACATCCTGGCACTGCTGGAGCTCTCCTAGGATCGAGCTCGCGTACCTCACAATATCACACAGATCTTCAACGCAGCAAGTATAGCCCTTGAATGTGACTAAATAGATAGACCTTCTATTCAGAATATCGCTAAATTAAATTGCTAAAATAGTATAGCTTATACTGCTCTACCAGTGCAATTAAGTTTTCTCCATTACCATCAGCTTGCTTCACTAGCAACACTAACTAAGGTGTACAACGAGTCATCAGATACAAATATATAATCCGTAGTATACTGTAACAAGCATAAATTTTGTTTAACAACACTAGATTCTACTTCACCACCATTTCTAACTAACCACTATGATATGTAATATGTTTATTCATTAGCAGCTATAACTAATATGTATAATTGTTCTACAGTTTCAAGCCTTGATATACCATCACATTTATACTACTTTGTATGATATTGTTGCCAGTCATCCAAATATATCTCAGCTAAGACTTTCATCTTATACACTATTGGAGGATTTTTACTACTGTCAGTAAATCATTTACAGTACTGTCTGGTTGCTACTGTTGTCAGTAACCTCATCAAGAACCACTATTTGATTTACTGTTGTCAGTAATTCACTATCTGAGTCACTATTTGATTTACTGTCGTCAGTAATTCAGTTATAATTACTGCCTGTTCCATACTGTTGTCAGTAATAATCTTCTTAATATCCTGCAGTACTTTACTATCACCAGTACATGATCACTCATACTGCTACTCTTACACATGACCTAACTACTGAAATATAATTCATTACACCTAATTCTTTCCCCACGAATTGACAAATATAACATCTTACAGACAAAACCTAAATTAATAACTACTGCCGTTCATAACAATTCATCACTATAGATAGATTTACCACCATCATTAACTCTAGACATATTTGAAACTCAATCTCTCCAAACCAATCAACAACCTAGCTCTTTATGTAATACTGACACACATTTTACTTGACATACTCCAAACATATACTACTCAAACTCACTTCATAATCACAAATGGCATGCACAACAACCATGCTTCTAAAAGCTACATACACCTGCATCCTCCTAACAATACTAATTGACCTAACTCTAACACTTAACATTAAAAACTACAAGACAATCCCAATCATACATACAACAAACCGGAACATCCTCCATAATAGTTATTATCCTCCTCAAAACCATTCTAAAATAAACTACCACAGACTCATACAAATAAAACAAACTAATCCACAACATGCCACCCGGTCAGACCTCCACTACAAATCAACATCCTTATCATGCACCCTTATAAATGCTCGATCATTAAAAAATAAAATCCCTATAATTAATGATCTACTGACTGACACAAAACCTGATATACTATGTATAACAGAGACTTGGCTCTCTGATACAGATACAGTTATCCTAAATCAACTTGACAACTCTAACTACAATATCTTTTATACACATAGAGCCAACAAAAAAGGTGGTGGTGTATTGATTATGACAAATAAAACACTAAATACTAAAAAAATTCTATCTAAATCAAACAACAACACTGACACCCTCATAATAAAAATAGACCATCTCAGAATCTGTTTAATTTATAGACCCCCCAACCAAAATGCAGATAGCCTCCACTCACTAATAGAACTCTTCAACTCATCCACGGAACAGAATCCACTAATTGTCCTAGGTGATTTCAACCTTCCCTCACTATCAATAAATGAATCCAACCTTTTTCTTGAAACTATATCTGATTTAGACTACCATCAAGTAATAAATATACCTACACACACCAAAGGTGGCACTCTTGATCTTGTACTACTACCCAAAGCAATCTATAAACTGTTTAAAACAGACTCATTAGAATGTTCTCAAATACCGTGGTCCGATCATCACCTTATCAAACTAAACCTCAACTACACTATTAACTGTACCATAAAACACACAAGAAATGACCAGACAACAAAATTTAAAAAATTTAATGAAAACGAGTTCCTAGATTCCACAATTCCATACCTTACCCTATCACCAACAAATCTGGATGAAGCCATCAAAAACTGGCATACTACCATAAACAATGCAGCCAAAATAACTCAATGTAAGAAAAAACCAACTCACTCAAAAAACAACTGCACACCATGGTTTAATAGCACATTAAAACAAATGAAAAGAGTACTAAGAAATCTAGAACGTAAATGGCGTAAAACCAAATCCAATATTGAGAGAGAAATATATTACAACCACCTCACACTCTATAAAGACGCTATAGATAACTCAAAGAAAAATTATTACGCTACAATCCTATCAAAATCATATAATAGACCAAGAGAACTATTTTCCATTGTTAGCAACCTTACAAACACTTATCAAACCTCTAGCAACGAAATCACTGACATCTCTGCACAAACTCTAGCCAATTATTACCAAAAAAATACAAAATACTCACCAATGACCCTAGACCCTAGCTACAAACCCCTCCACATACTAAATGAATGGCCAGAATTTTACCCCATATCCAAAACTTCATTAAAGAATATCATTATCAATCTCAACACCACAACTTCCTATCTCGACCCCTGCCCAGTAATCTGGATAAAAAACACACTCCCAACTCTTTTATCCTTCATACTCCCCTTGGTCAATCTATCACTACTCCAAGGTTACCTCCCACCTGCACTTAAACATGTACAGATCAGACCAATCCTGAAGAATACCTCACTTGACAAAACTTCCCCAAAATCTTACCGACCTATCTCAAGTATACCTTTCTTAGCAAAAGTCATTGAAAAAACTGTACAAATACAGACACAAGATTTCCTTGATTCATCCTACCCACTTGACGACCAACAATATGGATTTCGTCCCATGCACGGAGTCGAAACTCTTCTGACTGTTCTAACTGATACACTCCTAAGAGGAATAGACAACCACAAAAAAGCCTTCATCCTCTTATTTATCGACATTTCAGCCGCTTTTGATAGTGTTCACCACTCAATAATGCTTAACAACTTAAGACACATAGGTATCTACTCTACAGTTCATAAATGGTTCACCTCCTATCTGAGCAATAGAACCCAAAATGTCAGAATAGACGATCAAACATCAGAATCATATAAATTTGAAACAGGTTTACCACAAGGCTCTGCGCTCTCAGCTCTTCTATTCAATATATACATAAAACCAGTTTGACATATTTAAAAAATATGGTGTACTCTATCATCTTTATGCAGATGATATTATGATGTACATCCCTTTCACAATTCCTAACATACCGTTGCAACTCCTATCAGATTGTTTTAATGAAATAACTTCATGGCTAAATGCCCACAATCTTCAAATAAACCAATCAAAAACCGAAGTACTAATAGTCACTAAAAACCAAGATTACACCCCACCAACACATATAACACTTCAAAACCAGGAAATTAAAATAAAAAATGAAGTAAGATACTTAGGTGTCATAATAGATAAACATCTTACATTAGATACCCATATCAGGAACACCACAAAGAAAATTTATTTCAAACTCAAAACGCTTAAACAACTTAGACCGCTTGTATACATACATGATTTCATCAGTATAATCCAAGCCACCATAACCCCCCACTTTGACTTTGCTAACCTGATATTATTAGGTACATCAAAAAATAACATTAAAAGACTTCAAATTGCACAAAACTCAGCAGCTAGGATTATAACGAAAACACACTCTCATCAACATATAACACCAATACTAGCTTCACTTCACTGGCTACCAATTCAAAGCCGGATAGAATACAAAACACTAATAACTGCTTTTAAAACACTATTTGATATGGCACCAGACACATTAAGTAACTTAATTACCAAAGAACATTCAAAACCTACTCAAAGAAAAGCTCAACTGAACAAACTAAAAACCCCCAAAGACTTCATAAAATCAAATAAATCCACAAACTACAGAGCGTTCTCACATGCAGCCCCAATAGCCTGGAATGCCCTCCCTGTCGAGCTAAGAATGTTAACAGAGATTAATGAATTCCGCAAAAAATTGAAAACACACCTTTTCACAATACACTACAACAACATAGACCAACCCTCAAAAGAATTAGATAATGGCTAATCACTCTCTACTCAACATCTCACTATAACTTTCTGCTCAACATATCACTACAATAGAAAAGATAATCCACCCCACCTGAATCTGAACCAATCATTATGACTATATCTCACATAAAATGTAAATGTATATATAATGTTTATAGTGTTGCACTGTCCTGTGCCAATCTGTTTAACATATTCTAGTAACTTTACATTGTATATAGTTATGACGTTTCATGTAAATGTATACATAATGTTTATAGTGTTGCACTGTTCTGTGCCAATCTGTTTAACATATTCTACTAACTTTACATTGTATATAGTTATGACGTTTCATGTAAAACAAACAATGTTTTGTTGACTGTTGTTAATTGTGAACCGCAGCTGATCTCTGGAAGCTGCGGTATATAAATGCTTGTTAAATAAAAATAAAAATAAGAGGCAGAAGGTGGTAATGAGATTGGGGAGGGGAGGCGTATTGAGGGAGGAAATGGGGTACTAGAAAGTGATTGAAAGATGGGAACATAGGAGGAATGAGACAGATGGGAAATAGAAGGCTTAGGGAAGTAAGGTTAGGAAATGAAAAGCTGGTAGAAAGTTGAAAAGAGAGAGGTTTCTGAACAAATAGGGGTGACCTACACGGAGCGGTGGGTATACCTCTCAGACATGGAGATGGTTGGCCTGCACGGAGTGGCAAGTGCACCTACTCTTGCCATCTTACTGGGCAGACTAGATGGACCATGCTGGTCTTTATCTGCCGTCATATACTATGCTACTATTTATGATTTGATATACCGCTTAATGTGGGTACAGCAAAGTGGTTTACAATAAAAATACAATAAAGAAACAGTAGCAGGAAAATGAAAAGAACGCCAATATGTATAGGATAGATAGGGAAAAAGAGACATGACAAGGCAGGATTGCAGGAGGGTGGTGAAAGAGGAGGAAGATGGGTAGGAAACCTAAGGAAGTCAACTGAGGGAGTTCAGTGGGAGGTCAAAAACTGTGCAGAAAAGGTGGGTTTTAAGTTGGGCTTTGAACTTTGTTAAAGAGGATTCTAAATGGAGATGTGGAGGAAGGTTATTCCAGAAGGAGGGTCTGAGGAAATAAAATGCTGAAGGGCAAGTAGATTCAGGATGCACCAGAGAAGGGAGAAGGTGGAAGAAGACTGTTCATATGACTTGCACAGAGAGCGTTGTTGGGCAAGTGGAATGATGGAGGATGCTAAGGTTGAAAATTGGAGGAGGAAGAGGGAGGAATGGAATGAATTTATAGTTAGCACAGTTGGCGTCATTGCCTCTGAGAGAGATCCAATCTGATAGCTAGACCTCCAGCCTCAAAGTGCATAAAAATGAATTGGGAATTTTGGTGGTAGAAAAGTTCTGCTTATAGCCATATAAATTGCTCCAAGGAATGCTCGATGACGTTCGTCTCTGGACAGTTTCTAGACCAGTTTGCTGAATGCTTTTTGTAGGTAGTCTTGTTAGGGTTGCATACTTATTTTGACACTGAATGCTTTGATTTCCTTTCACTTGCTTATGTGGATATATAATTTGGAATTCTTGTCTGCAGAATGAAATAGTCCGCTTCTTTTGAACTAGGTTAATCTCTCTCTCTCACACTGATAGAGTGCCAAGTCCTGTGCTGATAAAGAAGTTTTCAGACACGTCAAAGGCCTTCATGGACATCATGGGCTCCCAGGCCATTGCCGGCTGCACCCCAGCACTCCGATGGGTATGGGATAATGCTTTAAATACAATGGGAGTTGATTTTGCTCACCTTACAGGGTATCCTAGTTTCTCTTCTAAAAGCACTGCTGCCTCATTGGCCAAAAGCTGCTCAAATCACTTCAGAGCGAACCCTCTTCTAGTGGAGAACTTGTTAAAGCTGCAGCTTAGGTGTTGGTAATTTTTTTTAACATGAGGTATAATTCTGTACTCTTTGGTCTTGGTTTTCCTCCTTTTATGTCAGGTCCTATCTTGTTTGGCAGCCTTACTACGGAAACAGGACCTGACGACATGGAGTTACCCTTCAACTCTGCAGATTTATCATGGGCTACTTAGCTTCACTGTTCACACCAAACCAAAGGTGAGCCCTTTAGGTGGGAAGGGCATGAAGGGCAGCAGTTCCTAGGGATAGGAACTGATGTGTATAGAAATCTCTCTCCATATATCCACATTTAAAAATTGTATGGGAAACATGTTTGTTTTCATATTGTAACATGCTTCAGTCATGGTGGCTCAGGTGTAATGTCAAATTTTTTATAAATAAAAATAACACAAAGCTTATTTATCAACACCAGTTAAGTGCCCTGTTAGCTTTGTCTGCCTGTGCTGAATGAAGCCACTCTTACAAGCTTATGTATGCATGAATATTTATTTATTTTATTTTGTTTAGGTTCGTAAGGCGGCCCAACTTGGTGTATGTTCTGTCTTAAAAGGAAGTGACTTCATGTTTGGTGATGCTGTTCCTCCCTCCCATCCCGCTGCGCAATCCACAGCAAAGTTCTGCATTCAGGAAATTGAGAAGTCTGGAGGTATATATAGTAACATAGTAAATGACGGCAAATAAAGACCAGTATGGTCCATCTAGTCTGCCCAGTAAGATGGCAAGAGTAGGTGCACCTGCTGCTCCATGCAGGCCACCCCTCCCCATGTCTTTGTTTTAGTGGTGAACCCACCGCTCCGTGTAGGACACCCCTATATGTTGAGAAATTTAGTTAAGTTTATTTTGATTTTATCCTGTTGCTGTAAAGGGATCCACTGTGTCTGTCCCATGCCATTTTGAATTCTGTCACTGTATTTGCCCCCAACACTTCCTTTGGGAGGGCATTCCAAGCATCCACCACCCTTTCAGTGAAAACGTATTTCCTGACATTGCCTTTCAGTTTACCCCCTTGCAGCTTCATGTTATGCCCTCTGGTTTTACAGCTTCCCCATCTTTGGAAGAGGTTGGTTTGTTCATTATTTCTCTTAAAGTATTTATGGAGAAGAGACATTGCCCCTTCTCCCACCACCGGTCCGCTAGGGATAGCTGCGATGGGAACCCAACAGAAACAGCAGATCAATCACACGAAGCACATTAGTTGATCAAAACGCTGCTGTTGCCTTTTTTATGCTTTAGGCTTCTCATATGGATAGTAAATAATTAACTCCTGCCCTTTCCCTTTGGGTTGTATTATCCCAGTTTTTGCTTTGCTGTCTTAGCTCTGTCAAATTGTGCATATTTGCTGCCAAGGATTCCTGCGATAGCAAATTATAGTCTACTGTGACTTGCCTTCTTTCTAAAGTCTGCATAATCACCTCTGTTTCTGTGGGTGGGTGTGCTGCCTGTTATCTAGTTTTAAGGCTCGATATGAAGTGGAAGCCATTTTGTTTTTGAGCTAGAATGCCAGTTTTATAGTGCTAGCATTGTGAATTGACCATTACAAGAGCACTATATTCTAGAGGATGAATCATGACAAGCTGAGGATGGCAATCACATGTGTTTGATTTCTGACACAAATTTAATATCTCTAATTTATGGTTTGTATATATTTTTGGAATTAGGCAGTAAAGAGGCTACCACAACTCTTCACGTTTTGACGCTGCTGAAGGATCTGCTGCCCTATTTCCCAGTCAGTGGGGTGAAGTCCTGTTGTGAGACCCTGCTTAGAGTCATGACCCTTAGCCATGTGGTGAGAACTGGAGCATGTCTTCTGCCCATGACTGATTCCCCCCCCCTTCCCACTAAAAATAACACACAATCTTCCTTTTTACCTTTTTCTTTCCTAATAAATCCCCTTCCCCATGCTGCATTTCCTTTGCTAGTTTATACCAGAATGGAAAATGCTATTTTTCTTTTTTGTTTTCAGATAATTACTGCATGTGCCATGCAGGCTTTCCATGCCCTCTTTAATTCCAAACCAGAGCCATCTGCATTGACTGTTGAATTGAATGCACAAATTATTACGGTGAGTTTCAGAGATGAATTAGCTTTCTCCAAGGGAAAGCAAGATATTTGATTTATTATTCTTTATATTCCACCTTTAACAAAGCAAATTGCACCAAAGAGGACCACAATAAATATCTATAAAATAAACTTAATTTTCCTGTAATTGATGTTTTATCAAGTAATAGAATGCTTTTAACCACTTTTGAAAGCAAAAGTAATTTGATTCCTTCCTCACAGCTAAGGGACTATGGACCTACATAAAATATTTGCTGTCTAGTAATTATCAAGCTTACGGCTGGCAGTGAGGGGGGAGGGGAGTGGGCAGATATCAAAAGTCCCTTTTGAATATGAAAGTCCTCTTTATTTATTTATTTACATTCTCTTATATACCGCGCTATTCTGCATCAGTGCGGTTTAGATTGAGCAAACTGAAATTACATTGAACAGGGCATTATAACTTGGAGATAACTATTTTACAGGGAACATGGGCTATAGAGGGTTAAGTGGCTTGCCCAAGACCACAAGGAGCACCTGTGGGACTAGAAACCCCAGTTCTTCCGGCCCAAGGTTGCTGTCCTCTTGGAGTCATAAGGAATAATAGCTTTGGCCAGATAATGTGGGAGATGCTTCTATAAACGTGTGTACTAAGTTAAAAAAAGTCATAAATTTTAAAGTATTCCTTGATTTTCATGTGATCAAATATTCTTTTGCTTAGTGTGCTTGGAGTAAGCAGCCTAGTGGTTAGAGCACGGTCTCTTGATAACCAAGAGAACAGGGTTCATTTCCCAATAGCACTCCTTGTGGCCTTAGACAAATCACTCAACTCTTCATTGCCTCAGAAGGAAAGGCCTACTTCTGGTCATACTGCCAAGAAAACCCAGGAGCTGCTGAGTTGCCAGGAGTCAGTATTGACTCAAAGGCACACATTGCGTTTTGCATACTGTGCTTGATAAGTCCTCAAAAGTGGGTGACATGATCTGAGTGAGCCCAAAGCCTGAGCAGTGTAAACAAGGTCAAGAACTCTAGGGGTCTCCACTGTGCATGTGTGGGAACATCAGTGATATTCTGTGGGGCCACTTCAGTTATAATTTTGTTGCTGATTCCAAAGGCGATGATTTTATTTTTCTGCATTTCTCATAAGTAGTATTTAAATACTTAGACATTGCTTTTTGCGGTTTTGGTCACTTTGATTTTTGCTTCTTCTCAGAAAGCATGGAATTGGGTTTTTTGGTTGAGTTTTTTTTCTTGATTTATTTTGGTGTTGCTCTATCTTGCACAAATGCTCGTGTATAAAGAAGCATCTGCCAATTTTTGCTGAGTTGTTTCATTTCACTTTGGCTATTTTGCTACCAGTGTTCGAGTATACCAGTGCGAAAGCACCATGTTTGACACAGATGCCCACAATGCATTCTTCTTGTGTTTAGGCCTAGATATGGTATCCCAAACAGTTGACTCCCTTAAATCCTATCCCTGTCCATTGGCATCAGTGGTGCCAACTTTCATCAGTCCTGAAGCTGCACTGGATGCTGGCGATGCATTAACATTGAGGAAGCTTCACTTCCAGATTATTCTGCTAGACAAGTCTAGACCAGTGGGGTTGTGTCTCCCTGCCAGCAGATGATGGAGACAGAAAAACAATTAGAAGCTTTCATTGATGACATCACTGATACTTGTGCTGGTGCAGCTTAGGGGCGCATGTATATTTCTCTGTCTCCAGCAGATGGTTGCTGGACTGGTGCAGCTTGGACTAGTTAGCTCCTATGCAGCTGTCCTATAGAGTGCCTTCACAGTGGATGTAGGGAACAGATGTCTCCAGGGCATATCAGCAGATACCCCGCTGGAGTTCCCTGCTTGAAGTGAGGGGAGTAGAGCTGTACTAAGTTCCCAGTCCTCAGGCAGCTTCTTGTTTGTTTTTTTTTCCTTTCTGCCCTCCTTTATCCCCTCTGCCCAATACACCCCCCATGGGTTTGCTTTGGAAGCAAATAAAAACACAGAACCAGAGGAGGGCTATGCAAGAAGGGATCCAATAATAGGACAGGACAGATGCAGAGCTTTGAGCACAGTGAGTTTATAACAGCCAGGAGTCCAGCCCTACTCTGGCCTGGGCTTCCAGAGGAGAAAGTGCAGTTGCATCTCTGCTGGGCCTCTGTTCATGCCTTCATACCTGCAGCCATGAGAGTGCCTCCAGAATGGGGAACGGCCTAGGTTGGGGTTTGGGGGAGCTGCAAGTAATTACCTTACCATTGTGCTCCACCAGTTGGCTGTTTATCTTGGCCTGACCCGGGGGAGGGGTGGCCTATTGTACCACAAGTGCTGTGGGTGTTCTGGTGTCCTTTCACAGATTCAAAACTTTGCCTTAGCAGTGGCTGTTTTTAAAACACAGTTTTTCTTCTTGCCGCAGCCGTTAATTTCATGTCGTGGCCCTGGTTTCTGCCATGGCTGTTACTTGAGTCGTGTGTTTTCAGTTGCAACTTTGCATGTGTTTGGGCTTACATTGCGGCTGAACCACACTTCAGGGAGTACACATGCCGATCCATAAAAATCACTGCCTGGCGTGTGCAGCCAGCACTGGGTCAACACCATAGGCTTTATTTGAGATATGTATGCGGCTGATTCGGGGGTTAATCTGAAGTGGCCCTTGCAGCTTCATTGAGTTCACAATCTGTGCAGCATGCCCTTTCTGTGAATGCAGGTGTTGGGGCAGGCACAGGAACTATGGTCTGTGATCAGGCCATGCACAGCCTCAGGAGGTCATAAGAACATAAGAAATGCCATACTGGGTCAGACCAAGGTCCATCAAGCCCAGTATCCTGTTTCCAACAGTGGCCAATCCAGGTCACAAGTATCTAGCAGCTTTCCAAAAAGACACACAGGTTCCATAATGCTTGTATTGGGGGCAAGCAATGGATTTCCTGGGTCCAGTGGTTTATGGACCTTTCCTCCAGGAACTTGTCCAAACCTTTTTTTAAACCCAGCTATACTAAGCTTTTACTGCGTCCTTCGGTATCAAATTCCAGAGTTAGATTATGCGTTGAGTGAAAAAATATTTTCTCTTATTAGTCTTAAACGAGTTACACTGTAGCTTCATTGCATGTCTCCTAGTCTTTATACTTTTTGATGGCGTAAAGAATCGATCTACATTTACCTGTTCCACTCCATTCCTTAATTTATAGACCTCTATCATATCTCCCCTCAGCTGTCTCTTTTACAAGTTGAAATGGCCCTAACCGTTTAAGCCTTTCCTTATAGGGGTATCCATCCATCCCATTTTGGTGGCTCTTCTCTGTACCTTTTCTAATTCTGTTATATCCTTTTTAAGATATGGAGACCAGAATTGCACGCAATATTCGAGGTGCAGTCGCACCATGGAATGATACAGAGGCATTATATCTTTTGTTTTATTCTCCATTCCTTTCCTTATGATTCCTAGCATTTTATTTTCCTTCTTGGCCACCGCTACACACTGGGTGGAACATGTTATCCACGAAGATGCCTAAATCTTTTTCCTGGATGGTGTTCCTAATATGGAACCTTGTATTGTGTAACCATAGTTTGGGTTGTTCTTTTCTACATGCATAACTTTGCCCTTGTCCACATTAAATTTCATCAGCCATTTGAACGTCCAGTCTTACAGTTTAACAAGGTCCTCTTGCAAATTTTCACAATCCTCTTGAGTTTTAATAACTTTGAATAATTTTGTGTCATCTGCAAATTTGATAACCTCACTTGTTCTCATTTCAAGGTAATTTACGACTATTTTAAAAAAGCAGCGGACCCAGCACAGATTCCTGGCATACTCCACTATTCACCTTTCTCCATTGGGAAAATTGGTCATTCTATCCTATCCTCTGCTTTCCCACCTCCTCTGCATCTCCTACCACAGCCAGGACCCAGGGAGGAGTTAGAACCATTGACAGGTGGAGGATGGGGGGGGGGCTCAGCCACACACATTGCTGGGCCAGTTTCTCAGATTTTTTCACGTTTTTCCAACAGATGTGGTCCTTCTGGCAGGGCAGTACTAACTCTGCTCGGCACCCCCTCTCCCCCCCCCCAGCTGCCAGTGAGTTCCTCCTTGGCTAAACATTGTTGGGAACCAGATCTAATTCTGCCATGGAAACTGGTTCATCAGCGGGAAGCATCCAGGGATGGGGCATGGGGCACTCCAATGCTCGCTTGACCATTTTGTATGATCAGGATGTCTATTCCAATGAAGGCAGCTCTGAATGGGACTCCAGCCCTGGATGAGGCTCAAGAAGATTCGCTGGTTGTCCGTCTCTTGAGAAATGAGTTAGCGGTCCTGATTGTTTAGGTTGCAGCTTCCCTTCAGCTAACTGATGAGCCCAATGAGGACGAGAAGCTGCATGAAGACCCTATCTTACAAGGCATTTGTTAACCCTCCAGGGCCTTTCTCTTTCTGCATGTCCTTAAGAGCATGGTGCTTGTGGAGTGGGATTCTCTGGATATTCCCCTGTAGGGTGTTAAGGTTACGAGCAAGCTTTACACTCTGCCTCAGGCGGGTGCGGACAAGTGACTGTGTTATCCAAAGGAAGAGGTGTACATCATGGCAGTCACTAAGCATACTACCATTCCAGTAGAAGATAGTCCTGAGGAACCAACAGGATCACAAGATTGAGGCTCTTCTGAAGACTGTGTTCATGGCCACCTTCTTCAGGCTGTGATTTGTGGCAGTCTGACTTCCCATGCTCTACTTTGGTGAGTATAGTTGCTCCCAGAGGACCCCTTTTCAGCTTGGTTAGAGTTGTTGGCAGCCTTCCAGGCAGATAAGATATATGATTTTGTGTGGTTGGCATTGAAAACACTGAGGTGGTGACAGTAGTATGACAGTGGCTTTGGCTCCATTATTGAGAGGCAGACATAACCTCAAAGACTCAGCTGTCAAGGGTGGCCTTTATAGGGAAGTGCCTCTTTGGCGAGGAACTCGAGAAACTGGTGAAAGATTTGGGAGAGTCTAAGCCACAGCACCATCCGGAGTATAAGCCCAAAGGGGTCTTGAGGCTCCAGTCTTTTTCCTCTTGTTTTTCCCACTCTCGTTACTGAGATTATTGGGACTTCCAGTGTTACAGGCCTGGAAAACAATCAAACCCCTTTCCTAGGTCACAGGCCAAGTCTCAGCCCTGTAGCGGTGCCCACACAGGCCCTGCAATTTCTCCTCCTCAAGAATCATCACTTTCTGGTCAGCAAATTGATTGGAAGGGGGCCCAAACTGGGTGGCCCCTGGTGGGCAGCCAACACCTCCCCTCCCATTTCTTTTACCAGGAGTAGGTCCGAATCACTGCAGATCACTAGGTTCTCAACCTTTTTTTAGCATTGTTGTGTCCTAGAGCAGGGCTTGGCAAATCCTGGTTGCCAGGTCACATGGTGATCAGAAATTTGCACGTAACCCCCTATACTAAATGAACTCTACTGGCTTCCAATACTCTACCGGTCTAAGTTCAAGACGATGCTTATAATTCACAAAATCCTACACCACTCTCCTGCAGAAATTCTACAAGAACTGATTGCTCGAGATATCCGCACATGTTCCAGAAGAATCAACAATAAAAACATGATTTGTCTTCCATCCAATTACAAAATATCTAAATCCACATTGAAATGGGCACTTTCCCTCTCTGCCTCAGCTTTATGAAACTCCTTGCCGGAAGATATTCGAACCACAACAGACATAAAAGGGCTTCTGTATGAAGCTCAAGACATACCTGTACACTGAACATTATGGTCAGATCTCTTAAGCCAATACCATCCTTCAAACCCTCACAAATGCGGTTATAGTGATCAAGGTCACATCACTGTAGCAAGATGATATAGTTGTACATCCTTATCTCGGTGATTGACTTATTCAGGCCTAATACTGGTCCGAAGTGATCAGGGTGATGACCCAAGTGGTTCTGTTTCTAGAGAGCTTTGGCTGGGTAGTCAACTGCAGCAAGAGTCATCTGCAGTCCTCTGTCTTTGGAATACCTTGGGACCCTTTTTGATACTTATACAGCCAAAGTCTTCCTGACTACAGATAGTGCGGCCAGATAACTGACTTAGCTGATGGCCGTCTGGCGACAGCTGGCACCCACAGCTTGGGATTATGTACAATTATTGGTGGCCATGATAGAACTGGTACCTTGGGCATGGGCTCATATGTGGCTGCTCCAGAGGGCATTGCATTTTAAGTGGTCACTTTGCATGCAGGACTTCAAGATCAGGCTTCCCCTCCTCCCATTGGTGGTGAGCAGTCTAACTAATAATCAGCAATATTAAGATGCTGGCAGCATTCCAACAGCAAGATGGGAGATATCAGATCTCTTGCTCAGAGTGACACATGTATGGTTATATACCAGCTCTGTGTGCTCTGTGCAGGCAGCTCCTGGCTGATTTCTGGAGATTACAGTGGCTGACTTGGAGGAGCTGAGGCACACAGAGAAGTATATAGAGGAGACCTTTGGGGGCATAGTAGAATGGTCCTACCTCTAGTTTGGTTGCCCTTCTACTGCCTTGGCAGAGCAAGGTCACCTGAAAGCAATTCTTTAGCTAGAATATGCTCTTCAGGTAATGCATTCTTCTCTTGCACAGAAGGTGTGTTTCCAGAAGTGAGCTCCCAAGAGTAGAGTAGGACTGCCATTGTGGCTGGTGATTCAGTCATTAGGAATATAGGGGCATGTTTGCCTAAGTGCACTACCCGGGTAGCATGGGGGTAATGCACAGTGGGTGGCGGTGGGTGCTGTCCATGGCTGTATTAATACCACGAGCTGTGCTAAATTCAGAGGGACAGCTATCTCCACCACCTGCATCTAGCGCAGTGCCCCATGCTGGTAATGCAACCCAAACCCACGTTACTAGCGTGGGGTTTAGTAAGCATGCCTCAGTTAGCTAGGTGGCTAGTGCCATGTTTTTTTGTAGTTTCCTTTTATTTAGAAGTGTCCTGTAGCTAGGGATTTCCTCTTACGAGATGGCTATCCTGCTTGTCCTTGAATAAAGCAAAATTGTTTACCTGCAAGAGTTTTTATGAAGACAGCAGGGTTCTGGGAGTTTGCTGGTAGTCTGCCATCCTCAGAACACCTATACAAGTTAAGCAACTTGTATGGATAGCAATTCCCACAGAGATTTCTCAGGTCTCCAAGTAGTTGGCCTCTCTTTGTCATAGCTATAGGGGGGGACTGAAGAGGCTCCATGCATGTACTGTAAGGACTCTCTGGAAGGCTCTCTAAACCTTGGGTTTGTTGGTTAATGCTATCCACTTCATGAGGACTGGCATTCTGCTGTCGATGGGAAATGAATGTCACAGGTAAGCAACTTGCTTTCCTTAACTTCGTTTATTTGTGAATATCTTTTTCTGGATTACCACTCCTTCATAGTACTCTGCTTTTTTTCAGGCCCTTTACGATTACCTTCCGAGTGAGAATGACATGCAGCCATTGCTAGCCTGGCTGGCTGTCATGGAGAAAGCACATATCAACTTGGCCAGGTAATCAGAGAAATGATTCCTGTATAAGCATATTTTTTTCATATTGTTAAACCTATGATTCTACCAGGATCTCAAGATCTATGCGGATAACCTAGCCCCCCTGTCTCAGATTTGTCCCTCGCCTGATCCAACACTCCCTGCCCTGCCCTGCCCCGCCCTTGCCCCCCCTCCATTTTCAATAGGCATCAACTAGTGCAGTGCTTCTCAACGTTGTCCTGGAGGTACACCTAGCCAGTTGGATTTTCAGGATTACCACAATGAATATGCATGAGATAAATTTGCATGCATTTATTGCATGCATATTCTTTGTGATAAACCTGGAAATCCGACTGGCCAAATGTGCCTCCAGTTGTGAAGCACTGAACTAGTGTATGTTGTGGTCTTCGTGGCTGTTCACAGACATTTGATATCACATATCCTGTGCTGCAGTGGTGTAGCCAAATTATAGGTAAATAAATAAATAAATAAAGATCCGTGGAAGAAAACTTAAAAAAACTTAACAAAACTTTTGTTGTTTTTAAACGCACTTAATAAAAGAATAGTATGCTGTCACCCAAATGTTCAAGAATGAAACACTCACAATAACTTAAAATGTTTTTGTAAATGGAGTGGGACAGCTCACTCTAGCAATGGGTAATATACCTGACAAAACATTTAATCATCGCTAGCCGACAACCATTCTTTTATGTACATAATATATGCATAACAGCAAACTGATATAGTAACAAATTATCATATCTCCAGGAACAAGCAGGAATGAGTCTTCACATATGGGTACGTCGGTACCGACGGAGTCCGCGCGGGAACGCTTCCCAACATCCAATCAGAACGCTTTTGGAAGCATCCCAACACGCCTGCGTGCTGCCTTCCCGCCTTCCCAACTGCCTCTCCTCGGTTTTCATTTTTCCGCGGAGCCGGCAGGATGTCCTCCTGTCACCGCAGAAAATTCTTCTTTTATTTTTTAGTTTTCTTGTGGTCGCGGCTGCCTTTCCCGACGCCACCGGTACCGCCGGTGTTTCTTTTTGTCTTTTCTTGTAAAATTTTCCTTTTTAAGGAATATTTTTTCTTCCTTAGTGTTTCACCGTTTAGCCTGTCCATTTCCTTCATGGAACCGCCAGCCACTTCCCCAAGAAATGTACAAACTGTGGCGGTACAACTTTATTTTTAGACACTCACAATTGGTGTCTAACCTGCTTGGGTCCTGACCATTTTCCTTCGGAGCCCTCGGGCAATAGTATTGTGAGAAGAGGTATTCAACATCGAGTTCCACTCGACACGCTCAGGGCACCGACCATATCTTCTTCTTTTCCACAGGATCAGGTAACCCAAAAACAGTCTGTTAAGACTAGCCAGTCCTCATGCACAGCATAGAGATGCCTCCGGCCTTGTCCTCGAGAATCCACTGGCTTCAAAACCCCAGTGGGAGTCTTCGGCCTCCAAAGCCTGTGTGGGGTTTCAGGTTGATCCTGAGGTTCACCCCTCACAGAACATACCTGAGCCATGCCCGGTGGTGGCATCCGCTTTGCGCGGTACCGATACCCCGGCATCGGCACTGGTGTTGGATGAAACATTCCTCACCAAGGATCGTCTGGCGTCCTCTGTACCTACGGGCCCGGTGGATACGCTTCAGACCGACTTTCCAGTATCGGTACCAACACCGATACTAGTACCGACGTCAGTACCCTCCAGACGTGCATCGATAGACTCGCTTCCTTCGATGCCGAGTCTGGAATCGATCTCCAGTCTGGATGACTGGGTACCGACTCCCGTCGGTACCGAAGGCTTGGTTCCGATACTTCGGATCCGCAACTCTCGGTTCCTCCGACGCCGTTAGAGTTGCCACCGGCTGACCTTCATCCACCAGTATCAGATACGGTACCGAAGTCGGTACCAATATCCACTTTACCTTTGTTGTCGGTACCTTCCATGCTTTTCTCGTCAGGCTCGCTTCCCTCGATGCCGAGTTTGGTATCGATCCCTAGCATGGACGACCTGTTACCGCGCTATTCTGCATCAGTGCGGTTTACATTGAACAAACTGAAATTACATTGAACAGGGCATTATAACTTGTAGATAACTATTTTACAGGGAACATGGGCTATGGAGGGTTAAGTGGCTTGCCCAAGACCACAAGGAGCACCTGTGGGACTAGAAATCCCAGTCCTTCCGGCCCAAGGTTGCTGTCCTCTAGTGGGATTTGAACCCCCGACCTTCTGGCCTGAAGTACCTTGCCCCAACCACTAGGCCACTCCTCCACACCATTCTATTCCTATATACTTAGATCCCTCGGTGCCAACGCTAGTTCTTCATCAGATCTAGCCTATCTAAGGGAAGTTCCCTCTAGGGATCCTTCTTTCCAGACTTTCCTCCTGGATATGGCAAAATCACTTGCCATTCCTGTTCCTGGACAAGATCCTACACATGGGAATACAGAATACCTCTCTGTTCCTAACAAAGCAAAGGAGAACATAATGCTTCCTTTGCATCATTCTTTGCAGGATCTCCTTCTACGAATGTGGGCAGCTCCTTTAAAGGTACCCCCACCTTCTAGAGCATCTGATCTTCTATATCAGGTGCCCCCCTCTCCAGGGTTTCAAAAGACTCAACTTCCTCATCATTCCATTGTGGTAGAATCAGCAATGAGGCGAGTGAAGAGTAATAAAAAGCACTCTTCTTGTCCGCCAGGTCGTGAGTCTAAGACACTAGATGCCTTTGGACATCAAACCTTCCAGACATCCATGCTTTCAGCAAGAATTCTCTCATATATTTTTTATATGGGTCTATCTCTTGAGGAGGTCACAAAGATATTACATCTTTTGACTCCTTTTCTTCAAGAGCCCAGATGTACAGACTATTCCTCACTGGTTAGTCATACTCAAAATATCTCTAGGTTTCTTACTCGTGCTACCCTAGACTCCTTTGAGTCTGTTAGCAGGACTTCTGCTATAGCTATAGGGGCACGACGTAGAGCCTGGCTTCAAGCTTCAGACTTGGACAAATGGGCACAAGAAAGACTGGGAAATACTCCTTGCACTGGAGAAAATCTCTTCAACAAGGAGTCTTTACTTCAGGTTACTCAGTTATCCACTGACTTTCCTTTTTCCAGAGGCTGTCCTACGCCTTCTTCTTTCCCAGTAGGTAGGAAATGTCCTACCAAACTTTCTTCCCCTAGGGGGAGAAGGTTTTACCCATCATCTGCCCATCATTCAGATGTTCCCAAACAGGGGAAACATCGCCCTGGTCTGAAGAATCCACAACCTCAACAGGGTCAACAAACCCAGCAGTCGCAGGGTTTCAAATAGATCGTTGTCCCTTTTGGTTGGGGGTTAGGATAGCAGTCTGCTTCTTTTCACTTGAAGTATCTGCACTAATTTTCATCCTAACCTACCTAGATATCTCTTCATGAGACATCTTTCTCTAACTCTAAGAGTCTTTATGATGATCATGCCCATAATCAGTAGATTTTCCTCTTCCTCTTGGAGGAAAGAGAGGTAGCAACTATCAATAGACAGTTGTTTCCTTGTACTGGCATGTATCATCTCATCTGTCCGAGACCTCCTCCATAGTCGGTCTCTTGCAACTCTGTCTTGCCTCCCTCTTACTACAACATTTGCTTGTAAGAGTGGCTCTTTAAACTGGTAAGCCCCTATGGTCCTCTACCTGTTCTACCTGGGGATTCTCCCTTTTGGTGATGTTCCCCCCCCCCCCCCTTCTTACCTTAGAGCAGCTCATCAGACAATAGGGACCCCTATCATGTCTGTTTCTTTTTCCCAGCCTAAAAAAGGAGCAGGGAAAAGAACTTTTCAATACTGCTCTGGTAGTTGCTGCAGATACAGCAATTCCTAGTGGTTAAGCCACTGGTTTTGTTTCTCTACAGAACCAGGGAATCTCCAGGAACAAGCAGGAATGAGTCTTCACATATGGGTACGTCGGTACCGACGGAGCCTGCGCGGGAACGCTCCCCAGCTTCCCAAAAAGGAAAGCTTTTGGGAGCATCCCACAGCGCCTGCGCGCTGCCTTCCCGCCTTTCCTAACCGCCTCTCCTCAGTTTTTCTTTGCCGCGGAGCCAGCAGGTCGAACCCTGTCACCGCTGAAGAAGTTCTTTATTTTATTTTATTTCTTTGGTCGCGTGTCTGCCTCCCCCGACCCCGGACCGCTACCGCCAGTCTTTTCTTTCTTTCTTTAAAAAAAACAAAAAAAACAATATATAATTTCCCTCACTTAGTGTATTTTTTCTCTTTGGGCCTTAGGCCTCACAAGAAAATTTTCCTCATGGAAAAACCAGCCTCCGGGTTTAAGAAATGCACTAAGTGCAGCGGTACTATTTCTGTTAGACACCCATGAATGGTGTCTTAAATGTTTGGGTCCTGAACACTCCATCTCGGATTGTCCGTCCTGCTCTCTGATCTCTAAACAGGGTTTACAGAACCGAGCAGCTAAGCTCCATGTGCTGTTTCCCGCTGATGCAACTTCAGTAGCATCGACGTCTTCCAGGTCTTCTTCCCCCAATGGATCTCAGGTAACCAAACATAAATCTAGCCGGTCCTCGAAGGGTAAATCTCCCTCTAAGCATCGAGATGCCTCCGGGCTTGCCCTCGAGGATCCTGCACCGGCAAAACAACCCCGGCGGGAAGCTCCGGCTTCCAAAGCTCCTCCTATGGGGTTACAGGTTGACATTGATGGCACGGCCTCGACCGATCACCTGTTAGAATGCTGTGGGGTACCGGCACAATCTTCCGTACCGAATTCCAGGCATTCATGGCGTTGATGGATCAGAATGTTCTGTCCATGCAGCGGGCTATCAATGCCTTTATTCAAGCTGCGACGCCGTTGATACCACAACAACCTCCGTTGTCGGTATCGACTCGGGTACCGGCACCAGCGGCATCGGCATCGACTAGGATACCAACTGCAGCGGTTCACTGTCCAGGGCTGCTCCTCGGTACCGAGTCGGTACCGATGACCCCCGATGTCGATACTGATCGATATGCGTACCGAGCATTAGAAGAGCACCCTGACAGACAGTACTTTGATTCCTCTGGTGATTCTGATACATCAGAGGAATCTGCTGAAGTATCCATAGCCCTTCCTGAAGAGCCTTCTTCTCCAAAAAGAAGAATGTCTCCTCCAGAGGACTTGTCCTTTCAAGACTTCATAAGAGAAGTAGCTAAAGGACATTCTATTTCAGTAACCTCTGAATCAGAGCCTAGAGCAAAACAATTAGATACTTTGGATTATTCTAAGGCTCCTAAAGAGGCAGTCACCTTACCAATTCATGCGATTCTTTATGAACACATGATTGATTTATGGGAGACTCCTCTCACTATCTCTCCTCATTCTCTCAGATTGGACACTATGTATCGTGTCCCTCCCTGTCCTGGTTTTCATAAAACACAGCTTCCTCACCATTCCATTGTGGTGCAGTCAGCTATGAAGAGGATAAAGAGTACAAAGAGACACTCTTCTACTCCTCCAGGAAGAGAATGCAGGACCTTGGATGCTTTTGGTAGGAAATTCTTCTAGGCCAGTATGCTCATTGCCAGAATCAACTCTTATAGTCTTTACATGGGTATGGTTCTAAAGGAAGTTGCAGATAAACTGCATACTTTCCTCCCTTTTCTTCCAGAGGATAAAAGGGATGAATTCCTCATTTGGCTTAAGCATACTCAAGACATTTCAAAGTTTTCCAACCGAGCAGCCTTTGACTCCTTTGAAGGTGCCAGCAGAGCTTCTGGCATTGCCATAGCTGCTCGCAGAATTGCTTGGCTCCAGGCTTCTGATTTAGAACCCTGGGTCCAAGATGGCTTAGGAAATCTCCCCTGTACAGGTGAAAACCTGTTTGGCAAAGAATGGCAAATAAAAGCCACTCAAATGGATGCAGAGAATTCTGCTCTGGATAGACTTTCAAAGTCAACCTCCATTCCTGCCAAGAAAAAACCTTTCAAGAAGTCTTTTTTCAAAAAGGGCAGATTCCCTTCTGCTTCTGGCCAACAATCCTCTACAGGTCGTTTTGCTACTAAGCGTCAGCAACCTAAATAGGCCAGGCCTAAGACTACAGGGGCTGCTGCAACTAAGCAGACCCAACCACCTCAGGGTTTTTGACTTGATGCTAGAGAACTTAGCCTTTCTGGCTTTAAAACAGCCAGAACCTCTCACCATTCCAGGAAGGTTAGCTCATTTTGCTCCCAGATGGGAGCAAATTACATCAGAGCAGTGGACCCTCTCCATCATAAGAGAGGCTACAAACTCCATTTCTCAGACCTTCCTCCCCACACCATAGTGAGACACTTCAATTCTCCCACATCTCTTCTCGATCTTCTAGGTCAGGAAGTAGCTACCCTTCTTGCCCAAGGGGCAATAGAAGAAGTTCCCCTTCTTCAACAAGGGTCAGGGTTTTACTCCCCCTATTTTCTCATTCCAAAAAAGACAGGGGGATACAGACTCATATTAGATCTCAGGGAATTGAACAAATTTCTATGCAAGGAGAAGTTCAAGATGCTTTCTCTGGGCACTCTCCTTCCATACCTTCAAAGTCAGGACTGGCTTTGTTCTGTAGATCTCAAGGATACGTACACACATGTCCTCATCCATCCATCTCACAGAAGATTCCTCCGTTTTCTTTTCCAAGGGAAACATTATCAGTACAGGGTGCTTCCTTTTGGTTTGGCCTCTGCTCCAAGAGTGTTCACCAAATGCATGGCAACAGTAGCTGCATTTCTACGCACTCTGGGAATTTTTGTATTCCCATACCTGGACGACTGGCTCATCCGAGCTCCATCTCAGTCAGAGGCCCAGATTTCCCTGGACCGCACAAGACGCATTCTGCAGTATCTGGGACTTGTGGTAAACCTCCCAAAGTCTCAGCTCACCCCTACTCAGTCCCTAGAATTCATAGGGGCCTGGTTGGATACTACCACTGCAAGGGCCTACCTTCCTCAGGCCCGTTGCCAACGTCTAGTGCAGTTAGCCTCCCAGATTCAGTCAAAGAGCCACTTAACTGCCCGGGAGATGCTACAACTGCTAGGCCACATGGCTTCCACAGTGCATGTGGTACCCTATGCTCGCCTACACATGAGAGCAGCCCAATGGACTTTGTCCACCCAGTGGACTCAAGCATCAGGAGCTCTCTCAGACCAAATAGCAACCTCCAAACTTCTCTTTTGGTCTCTCCAATGGTGGATGTCCACTCAAAATCTGTTGCTGGGGTCCCCCTTTCAACAGTTGTTACCCCAAGCAACCCTCACAACAGATGCCTCCCAAACAGGTTGGGGAGCTCATCTAGAAGACCTCTCCATGCAAGGCACTTGGTCTCCACAGGAGACCTTTCTTCATATCAACCACTTGGAGCTTCGAGCGATCTTTCTAGCTCTCAAGGTCTTTCATACCCTGCTTAGCTACAAGACAGTCCTCATTCATACAGACAATCAAGTAGCCATGTTTTACATAAACAAGCAAGGAGGAACTGGCTCTCTGTCGCTTTGCAACAAAGCTTTAAGATTGTGGGCCTTCGCCAGAGAGCATCAAATCCATCTCCTGGCAGTATACCTCCCAGGAATTCAAAACTCTTGGGTAGACAGACTCAGTCGAGTTCTGCTCCCACACGAATGGTCCCTGCACATGGATCAGGTACTCAGAATTTTCCAAGAATGGGGAACCCCGGACATAGACCTCTTTGCAAGTCCGTGGAATGCCAAACTTCCCCGGTTCTGTTCCAGAATTCCTTGTCAGGGAGTTCAGGCCAAGGATGCCTTCCTCCTTCATTGGGGTCAGGACTTCCTGTATGCCTTTCCACCCATTCCCTTGATTCCCAAGACTCTGTTCAAACTCCTGAGGGATCAAGGATCCATGATCCTCATAGCTCCATGCTGGCCATGCCAAGTGTGGTACCCTCTACTTCTGCATCTCTCCCAAGCCCCCCTCCCTGCACTTGGGAGCTGCTCCAGACCTTCTGTCCCAGGAGGAGGGGACTTTGTGGCACCCAAACCTCAAGTCCCATCACCTCAGAGCTTGGTTACTGAAGGCCTAGACCTTCAAGACTGGAATCTTTCTCAAGTGAAGGATATCCTCCATGCTTCCAGAAAACCTTCCACTAGGCGTTCCTATGCTTTTAAATGGAAAAGATTTTCCATTTGGTGTGCTGAAAAGGGTCTCGACCCTCTAGCACTACCTTTGAATTCTCTATTGGAATATCTCCTGCATCTTTCCAATGCAGGCCTTAAGACTAATTCAGTAAGGGTCCATTTGAGTGCTATTGCAGCATCCCTTAAGCCTATCAATGGACAACCTATTTCCTCTCATCCTCTTATTGCAAGATTCATGAGAGGCCTAACTTTAACTAAACCTCCCATTAGGCCTCCTCTGGTGGCATGGGATTTAAATCTGGTTCTTGGTCAGCTTATGAAGCCTCCTTTTGAACCCTTAGCCACCACCTCCTTGAAATTCCTTTCCTGGAAGGTTATTTTCCTTATTGCAGTCACCTCAGCTCGCCGCATCAGTGAGCTGCAGGCCTTAGTGGCTAATCCACCTTATACAAGGTTCCATCATGATAAGGTATTCCTTAGGACCAATCCACACTTTATGCCTAAAGTGGTCTCACCTTTTCATCTTAATCAAGAGGTATATTTACCTGTCTTTTTTCCAGCTCCTCCTGCATCAAGTGCAGAGAAGAATCTTCATACTCTGGATTGTAAAAGAGCTCTTGCCTTTTACTTACAAAGGACACAGCAACATAGGAAGTCTTCCCAGCTCTTAGTTGCTTTTGATCCTTCTCATTTGGGACTTCAAGTCTCTAAGAGAACCCTGTCCAATTGGATTGCTCAGTGTATTTCTTTCGCCTACCAGAGTAAGAACCTTTCTCTGGAGAGCCATGTCACAGCTCATAATGTGAGGGTCATGGCCACCTCTATGGCTCATCTAAATTCTTTGTCCATCGACCAGATCTGTCGAGCAGCCACCTGGGCCTCGGTTCATACCTTCACAGCCCATTACTGCTTGTACAAGGACTCCCGCTGGGATGCCTTGTTTGGTAAGGCTGTCCTCAAACACCTGTTTCATTCTTAATCAGCTCCTACCCTCCTTCCCTGGATGGATGCCTGAGATCCATAGGAGGAGGTAGAACCCTTCCCAGGGTCTCATATCCTTGGGGATCTCCCAGGCATCTTTAGCTAGGGAGTCCCCATATGTGAAGACTCATTCCTGCTTGTTCCTGGAGATAGCACAGTTACTTACCTGTAACAGGTGATCTCTGGGAACAGCAGGAATAAGTCTTCACAACCCTCCCACCTCTCCTAGGAGTTGTATCTCTCTATCTCTCTTTCCTTTCCTCTCTCTCTATTGTCTCAGCTTTAAAACTCGAACTGAGGAGAGGTGGTTAGGAAAGGCGGGAAGGCAGCGTGCAGGTGCTGTGGGATGCTCCCAAAAGCTTTCCTTTTTGGGAAGCTGGGGGAGCGTTCCTGCTCAGGCTCTGTCGGTACTGACGTACCCATATGTGAAGACTTATTCCTGCTGTTCCCAGAGATCACCTGTTACAGGTAAGTAAATGTGCTTTATCACAGTCTGGTAGGTTAACTTCTATTCTTCGCCCCTTTGTCCTTGGCAGAATAGCTGGTTACCTGCTGGCTTTTCACAGCCAGTTTTTTCTTCTAACCAACCTGCAACATGCTCTCTGCATCTCTACAGAGTAGCTTTGCACTATGGGGCCTTGCTAGAGAGCATTAGTATCTTGCCTAGCAGATAACCCCAGATGGTTAGAGGGGGCTCCCCCAGTCATGTTCATGTCTGGCAGGTATTCCCTACCTTTACCATCTCATCTTAAATCTCTTTTGAGGCATACGCCTCAGGCCTTTCATTGCGAGAAAGACTTAAGGAGGGCCAAATCCCTAGCTTGGCCCATATCTCCTTGGGTCTTCTCGCCAGAGGTCAATTTCTTCAATGGCAGCTAGAGGACGCCTAATACCCTTCTTGCCCTCATAGGCGGGTCACTAGGGTATCTTCCTCCAGAGGCATCCTCTCTCCATTCTCCATACTGCAATTCTGGAGATACCTGGACTTCCTGTCTGCAGACTGAAGTTATCCTCTGCCATTTTCACGTAGGCCATCCTGGTTATTCAAGAGCTCAAATTCTGCAAGGAATTCAGACTTCTTCTTGTCAGGGAGACCTCTCCTCTGACTCTGCCAGTCATAACCAGGAAAAGAGGATTCTCTATGTATCTATTCAAGCAGGTATCAACCTTCTTGCTATCAGATAAATCTTTCTCTCTCCCTATATCCCTAGGGGGGATGAGGTTTAATGGACATCTCTCCACCCTTATACCTGGAGACATGTGTCTATATGCCTGCCTATTCATATAGGTATATATAGATAGATATAGATAAGTATATATATGTATCGGTTTGTCTTCTGCCCATACATATCTCTTATAGTGATATGCCTATATACCCTCTAGGTGTATGTGTATATATATATATATATCTATATATATCTATATATCTATCTCTCTCTCTCTCTCTCTCTATATATATATATATCGTCATAATGAGATATATATTTTTAGATAGATCTGTATCCATCTACTTATCTGTCTGTCTGTCAGGTTCAGATATCCCTACATTCCTATATAAGCCTGACAGATGGGCACTACCTCTATCAATGCTGTGCCAGCATTCTTAGAGGGCTACAGCTATAACCACTTCCTGTGGTAATTAACAAAATTTTTTCCTTACCATAACCTTTCAGGTTAGGTACTCCTGAAGCTCTCCATGCACCTTTTTTCTTTCCTACTTGACCCCATTTAGGAAAGACATTGCGGAGCTTCAGTTACTCTAAAGCTTAGCGCTCCTGAGTCTGTCCTTTCGTATCAGATACAAGGGTCTCCATACCCTTTCTCCCCTACATGGACTGATTCCAACCCCAGTCCAGTTAGGTCAGACTCATTTTTTCTCTTGGTCCAAGGTTTGTACTGTTTTTGAACCAAAACAGCTTAAGCTTTCTTTCATAGTACATTCTGCGTCTCCGCTGAAGCTTTCTTTCATAGTACCTTCTGCGTCTCCGCTGAAGCTCTACTTCTTATACTACCCCAGTTTTTCCCCTGGGGCTATTTCTCACCCTGAAGGGTTCTGACCTCCACTTGTTTTTGTTCTGCTTTATTACCTCTACTTCTCAGTGTGGTACCCCTTGAGCACATTCACTGGCTCTTCTAACAGATCCATATGTAGCTCAGTGGACTTGTGCAATGCCAACAAGGGAGGCCCAGAGTACAATATTATACTACTAAATGCCTTCTGTACAGGGTCTTCCCCTTTTGAAGCCCTGTTCTAGCCAGCTGTTCCACAGCTCCTTTTCTGTATTCAACGGATGCCTGAGGTCCTGAGGAATAGCATGGCTCGTTCTAGACTTGCAACATGCTAGGACTCCCTCTGGGCATCTGAGCTTGGGAGTCCCCATATGTGAAGACTCATTCCTGCTTGTTCCTGGAGATAGCACAGTTACTTACCTGTAACAGGTGATCTCTGGGAACAGCAGGAATAAGTCTTCACAACCCACCCACCTCCCCTAGGAGTTGCTTTTTCTCTATCTCTATCTTTCCCTTCCTTGCTCTCTCTCTCTTTGTCTCAGCTTTAAAACTTAACTGAGGAGAGGCAGTTGGGAAGGTGGGAAGGCAGCACGCAGGCGTGTTGGGATGCTTCCAAAAGCGTTCTGATTGGACGCTGGGAAGCGTTCCCGCGCGGACTCCGTCGGTACCGACGTACCCATATGTGAAGACTTATTCCTGCTGTTCTCAGAGATCACCTGTTACAGGTAAGTAACTGTGCTTTATCTTCAAACACAGTAGGTCTAACTGATGGATTTTGTGGACTGCTACTATATTTGAAGATAAGTGATAATTCCTTTGCGTCCCTCTAGTCCAGTCCCGGAACCATAGAGTTGTGAACCTCCACCAGCAGCTTTGGAGACTGAAAGATGTCATCGCTTTGATGTCACTGGTACTAATAGGCAAGAACCGCCCACTTCCACCAGTACTTTCAGTCTCCAAGCAGCTAGGAAGTTCTGAGCCCGGGACTTGGGCTCAGGAGGGTACAAATAAGCAGAGCTTTCTTTTGAACAATCCTGTAAAGGATTTAAATTTCTCTTGTTAGTTTATTTTTTGTATCTGATTAGGTGCTTTTTTGTTTGGATTTCAGGTCTGCTGCTGCTGCTAAAGGGGTCTTACCTGATTCTCCTGTGGACTTCTCTCTCTCACTGTCTTCCCTCCCTCTCTTGTCTCTCCTTTCTCTCTCTGTGGAGTTCTTCTCCCCAGCGTTTAAACAAGCACAAGGGGGGGGGTATTGTGTGGTGCCTCCCTGCTCCCGAACCCGCAGTAAAGAAGGGTGAGGAGCAGGTGGAAGGCAGAGAGCGTGCTTCTGCAGGCAGCAGCACTAAAAGGCCGGAGGGCAGCCTCAGGGGACCGCTGCGGGAGCGGTGCGATTGCAGGCCTTGCTCTCTTCACTGAGACACGCTGGAGCTGAAGCCGCGTGCAGGCTGTACTCTGGCGTTGGAAGTGTGCTGGCTCCTCCCTCTATCTCCCTTCTTCCGCCCCGGTGCGTCGGAAAGTCGGCAGGGGGTTTCCCAGGTTGGCGCTTCGAGCGCGGAGCATAGGGGGTGTCAGGGAGTCCCCGTGGCTAATTCCGAGGGCCTCGGGGTCTCGGCGGCCAGCCGCGTGTAGCTTGCGCGGGAGTTCTGGCGGCGGCCATTTTGGGAGCCGGGTTTTCAACGGCCTGACTTACTCGGTGTCCTCAACGGTTTCCTGAGCTTCGTTTTGAGATCGGGTTAGCTCCATTTTGCTAGTTGACCTCTGCCCTTGTGGTTACAAAAAAAAAAAAACACCGGCGCAGATCTTTGCACTCACGGGGCCTGGAGCTTAGTGGTCTGAGGGATTGGTCAGTTCTGTGGCTCTGGGTAAGATGCCGGCTAAATCCCGCTGTCTCGTCTGCGGGGTGCGGCGTAGCGAGCTCTTGGAGTCCGGGGTTTGTAAAGCGTGTTCCCTGGAAGCGGTGGTGACGGAGAGGGCTATGGGGGGATCCGCTGAGGAGCACGTTGCGGGCCCCTCGGAAGCCAGAGAGTCCCGGCTGCCGCCTTTGGCCCCTGCGGAGCCCATGGCGGGTCCTTCCTCGACAGAGTGGTGTTTTGGCACCCGGAGGGATCCGGGGTGGGGGGGGGTGGTGTTCCCAGGATTCCGCCGGATTTTTTCTCGTTGATGCAGAAGGCGGCCTTGCTGCAACCTGGTATGGTAGCTCCGGCTCGTAGCCCTACGGGGCTTAAGCGGGCAGGATCGGGACTCCTCCCGGAGGAGGACGAGGTGCCTCTCAAGAAGCGCAGAGAGGTCCGGGACGACAGCCCGCCATCTCGCTTGGCAGAGGAGGTGGGGGTGGCCGATTTTAGATGTGGAGGAGGCCTCTGATGCAGACTTGGAGGAGGGGGAGTTCCCGGATTTGGAGCTACAGAGTAGAGTAGTCCGGGTGTTTCATCGGGAAGAGTTGCCAGCTTTAATTGCTGAGACTCTTAAGGCGTTAAATATGCCCTCGGTGGTGCCGACGACGGAGGAATCGTTGGAGGATCCTCTGTTGCAGGCGGTGCGAACTTCCCAAAAGGTGTTCCCGATTCATAGAGTCTTTCAGAACATGATTCAGGAGGAGTGGGACTCGCCGGAGTCGGCACTTCGAGGTACTAGGACCGTAGCCCGGCTTTATCTGCTTTCCGAACAGGACAGGGAGATTTTCCGCTCTCCAAAGGTGGATGCGGCAGTGTCGGCGGTCACTAAGAAGACCACTATTCCGGTTGAGGGTGCCGCGGCTTTGAAGGTTGTGCAAGACAGGAAGCTAGATACCTTATTGCAGCAGGTCTTCGATGTGTGTGCCATTTCTCTGCAGGCCTCGATCGCGGGAGCATGGATAGCGCGCGGCTGCTTGCGATGGTCCCAGCGGTTGCAGGGTGAGCAGTTGGACGGCCACGCTGAGGATCTGGCGCGGCTGGAGTCGGGCACGGCTTATTTGTCGGATATACATTACGATCTTATCCGCGGTTTAGCTAAGAGTATGGCGTCCGTGGTGGCTGCCTGCAGGTATCTGTGGTTGCGTAACTGGTTGGCAGACGGATCGTCAAAGGCGCGGCTTAGTAAGCTTCCCTTTAGGGGGAAGCTGCTGTTTGGTGAAGATTTGGAAAGGTTAGTCAAGGATCTGGGGGAGACCAAGGGGGGTCGGCTCCTGGAGGATAAGTCTAAGCAGAGCCGGGGAGCGGTAGCGTCTAGGGGGCTCTCCAGGGATTTTCGGAGATTTCGGTCCTCCCGTTTTAGCCAGGCGCAGAAGGGACGGTTCCCCTATCGCGGACAAGGTTTTCGAGGTTTCAGGGGGGCCGGTCGGGGTTTTGCTCCCTTTCAAATCTCTACCAATAAGAAGTCACAATGAGATGCGGCGGACTCAGGTGGCGGTGGTGCCCGTGGGAGGAAGGTTGCGGGAGTTTTACCCTGCCTGGGTCCAGATTACCTCAGATAAGTGGGTGTTGGAGGTCATTCGAGAGGGCTATGCTCTAGAGCTCCATCGGCCCGTGTTAGATTCCTTTGTCTTTTCCCCGTGCCGGGCACCGGGAAAAAGGCAGGCGGGCAATCGCGGAGACGCTTCAGCGGCTGCTGCAGCTCAAAGCGGTGGTGCCCGTCCCGGCGGACCAGTACAGGTGCGGTCGATACTCTATTTCGTGGTTCCCAAGAAGGAAGGCACGTTTCAGCCGATTCTGGACTTAAAAAGGGTGAATCGGTGTCTTCGCGTGACCCATTTTTGGATGGAATCTTTACGCTCCGTCATGGCAGCCGTCAGAGCAGGGGATTTCTGACGTCTTTGGATCTTACAGAAGCGTACCTCCATATCCCGGTGCGCCAAGAGCATCAAAGGTTCCTACGGTTTGCGGTACCGATGGGGCATTTTCAGTTTCAGGTGATGCCTTTCGGTCTGGCGACGGCGCCTCGAACGTTTACCAAGATCATGGTAGTCGTGGCGGCGGCGCTTCGCAAAGAGGGAGTTCTAGTTCACCCTTACTTAGACGATTGGTTGATTTGAGCAAAGTCCAGCGAGGAAAGCGCGACGGCCACAGCTCGGGTGATATGGCTGCTGGAAAGTCTCGGCTGGGTGGTCAACTTGGCAAAGAGCAGGTTGGTTCCGTCTCAGGTTTTGGAGTACTTGGGAGCGCGCTTCGAGACCAGGCAAGGGGCGGTGTTTCTCCCAGAGCAGAGAGCGCTGAAATTGAGGACGCTCGTGCGCCAGTTTCTAAGGTGCAGGGCGCCGACGGCCTGGCAGTACTTGCAATTGCTCGGTACAATGGCAGCCACGATCGATGTAGTTCAGTAGGCCCGCTCTCATATGCGGCCGTTACAGAGTGCTCTTCTGAGGCGTTGGTCTCATCAGAGAGATGCGTTGTCACACCGGCTGGTGTGTCCTCCGGAGGTGCGTCAGGAACTCGGCTGGTGGTTGGAGCCCGCGAATCTGTCCGCGGGAGTGTCGCTGCATCCTCCAGCCTGGAGACTAGTAACGACTGATGCCAGTCTCGCGGTTTGGGGAGCGCATTACGACGGACACTTTGCTCAGGGGCTATGTTCCATCAACAGGTTAGAGATGAGGGCTGTGTTTTTGGCGCTTCAAGAGTTTCACGAGTGCCTTCGTCAGGAGCCGGTAAGGGTTCTCTGCGACAATTCGATGACGGTGACCTATATCAATCGCCAGGGAGGCACGGGCAGTGCGTCGCTGGAGGCAGAGGTGACTCTGCTATTGTCTTGGGCCGAGCAGAATTTACAGGCGTTGTCGGCGCAGCACGTGGCAGGCGTGGACAACGTTGAGGCAGATTTTTTAAGTCGCCGCAGAGTAGAACCGGGGGAGTGGACGCTCCACCCGGACGTCTTTGCCATGTTGGTTCGGCGGTGGGGGATTCCGGTCATGGATCTCATGGCGAGCTTCGAGTTGGCAAAAGTAGCCCGGTTCTTCAGCAGGCGGAGAGAACGAATGTCAGAGGGTCTCGATGCGTTGGCGCAGTGGTGGCCTTTGGAGGGGCTCCTCTATGTGTTTCCGCCTTGGGCCCTCATAGGCAAGGTGGTACAGCGCATAGAGCGGCACCAGGGTTGCGTGATACTGGTGGCGCCCGACTGGCCCCGAAGGCCGTGGTATGCGGATTTGGTACGGCTGCTGGTGGACAGGCCGTGGAGACTTCCTCGGCGGAAAGATCTCTTGCTGCAGGGACCGTTGCGCATGCCTCAGGTGGATCGATTCTCGCTTACGGCATGGCTCTTGAAAGGGCTAGGTTGATTGCCAGAGGTTATTCGGCGGCGGTTATTTCTACCTTACTGAAGGCGCGAAGATGGTCTACTTCGTTGGCGTACATTTGAGTGTGGCGAGTGTTCGAAGCTTGGTGCGCGGAGCAGTGTCTGCGTCCTTTGGGAGCCTCGGTGCCGCAGGTCCTTTCTTTTTTGCAAGATGGTGTGGAGAAGGGTCTGGCGGCCAGTTCTTTGCGAGTGCAGCTAGCTGCTATCTCGTGCTTTCGGGGGAAGATTCAAGGTCAGCTGTTAGGTTCTCATGGTGATATTTGGCGTTTTCTGTGGGCGGCGCTGCTCTTACGGCCGCCGAGACGGTGTGTGGTTCCTCCGTGGGATTTAAATTTGGTACTGGAGGCTTTGGTTGCGGCACCGTTTGAGCCTCTGGGTAGAGCCTCTCTAAAGGATTTGACCTTGAAGACGGTGTTTCTGGTAGCCATTTGCTCCGCTAAAAGAATTTCGGAATTGCAAGCGCTCTCTTGTAGGGAGCCCTATTTGTCCTTTTCTCGTCACAAAGTGCAGTTGCGTATGGTTCCAGCCTTCTTGCCAAAGATAGTTTCCATGTTTCACCTTAACCAGGTGGTGTCGCTTCCGGTGTTTTCAGAGGAGCAGAACGAAGAGTCGGGCGGAAAGTTGCTTCTTCTGGACGTTCGTAGAGTCCTCAAACGGTATCTCTGCGAAACGGCATCGTTCCGCAAGTCAGACAGGTTGTTTGTCTTGTTTGGCGGGCCGCGCAAAGGGGAGGCAGCGGCTAAGGCTTCGGTTTCGCGGTGGTTGAAGGAGGCGATCGCTTTAGCCTACCTTCTCAGGGGGAAGATAGTTCCCATAGGTCTTCAAGCGCATTCGACCAGGGCGCAGGCGGCGTCTTGGGCGGAGATCAGTTTGGTACCGGTGGCGGACATTTGTAGGGCCACCACGTGGTCCTCACTGCATTCCTTTGCCAAGCACTACCGGCTCGATGTGCAGGCGCAGGAGGACGGGCTTTTTGGGGCCGCAGTACTTCAGGCTGGCCTTGCGGGTCCCTCCTGTTGATATTCACTGCTCTGTTACATCCTCTATGGTTCCGGGACTGGACTAGAGGGACGCAAAGGAAGAGTAAATTAGACTTACCTGCTAATTGTTGTTCCTTAAGGAACTCTAGTCCAGTCCCGGATCCCTCCCAGTGTGTTGCGCGGGTGTTCAGCCTGAAGTTTTCATTTCCATATAAGAAGACTAACAAGTGGATAAGAGCTTCAGGTTCTTTGGGGTTTTTTTCAGGGGAGCCCCCCTTATTTCTTTGGCGCAGCAGTACCTCATATGCTCGGGAATTCAGACTTTTTTTACGGTTCCCAGAGCTTGCTTCGTTTTTTTCAGTAGGGTTCACGTTTGCCCTCTGTTTTCAATTGTTGAGTCTCTGACTTTATTATCTACTTATTTGTTGCTCTGCTGAGTCTGCTTTGTCAATAGGTACTGGTGGAAGTGGGCGGTTCTTGCCTATTAGTACCAGTGACATCAAAGCGATGACATCTTTCAGTCTCCAAAGCTGCTGGTGGAGGTTCACAACTCTATGGTTCCGGGACTGGACTAGAGTTCCTTAAGGAACAACAATTAGCAGGTAAGTCTAATTTACTCTTTGTTACTACACCAGTTTACTGTTATGCATATATTATGGACATAAAAGAATGGTGGTGGGCCAGGTACGATGAAATGTTTTGTCGTGTATATTACCCGTTGCTAGAGTGAACTGCCCCACTCCATCTACAAACATTTTTAAGTTACTGTGAATGTTTGGTTCTTGGACATTTGGGGGACAGCATATTTTTCTTTTATGAAGTGTGTTTGAATAGCATGAAATTTTTGTTATGTTTGTTTTCTTCCATGGATATTTATTGCTTTTGATTTATTAGTGGTCCATTGGCATATTTTATGAAACTGCACTATATTTTTGACCAAATTATAGAACCCAGATTTAGGTTACTTTTTATCTTTTCCTGTTTGTTTTGATTTTATTGCATTCAGCAACCTCTTCCTTGTATACGCAAGGCTTAACTTGTGGGTTTTTCTTTTTTTTTACTCTTAAGTGTTTACCACTTGTGATCCAGTGCCACATGTACCTCCTGTTTCTCTCTGCTTTGATGGGATGCTGACATTTATTTATTTTGATATGTTTGCAATACTACGCACTTCAACAATAATTGACATCAATGTGATTTGCAAAGAAAATAATGCAGTGCAGGAACACATGCGGCCATCTGTTGATTCCTAGAAGGAAGAAGGAACTGCTTAGAATGAACAAATGGTTTCATATATGATCCAGGTTACGTTCTGTGAGTCTAAGTCCACTATATTATGGTGTTGTAGAGGGATTTCAGAGTAGTTCTAATGTTCACGTTTCTTTTCCTTCTAATTTTAAGGCTGCAGATTGATCTGTGCATGGGCCACCTTCCTCGCTTGTTTTCCACTGCCATGAACTGCTTCCTTTCAGTCCATTCACAGGTTGTGTCCACAGCAGCACAGATGCTGAAGGTAATGTGAACATCATGGTTCATCCTCCTCCAAATCTGTTTCTGATGTTGGGGGGTGAGTGGGCGACCAGTGCCACAGCCAGCTCCTGCCAGTTACCGTGGCTTTTGCTTGTAGAGACACTCAAGAGTTGTTCCTTGGATTCTTGGACCCTTTGAACTTCTGTAGTAGTGCAGAATGAATTGAAGCAAATCTTTATGAAAATAAATGTCTGCTTTTATAGACTGGTGAGTTATTTCACATTATTAAGAGAAGATTGATGTCTTAGTTGCTGGTGCTTCTAGTTTCACAGCTGGCATCTCCCAAAATTCAAACTGGCAATCTTGAGATTTAGAAACATAGAAACATGACGACAGAAAAAGACCACATGGCCTATCTAGTCTGTCCTTACATAACTACAACAGTCCCCTTTTTACCTTTGAAGTGACTCCCAAAAAAGAATCAGTTTAGTGCATTAAACTTAGCTTAAAATATTTTCTCTTCTGTACATGTCAGTAATTCTAGTTTTTTTAAATGCACTATTTTTTTTTCTTTTCATCTGTAGACCCTCCTTAAGGAATGCATTGCGCCGCATATTGCAGACATTGGACAAGTGTCATCTGCTGCTGTATCTGGGCCTGTATCCTCTATCTGCAAAGTGTTCAGGTGAGAAGCTCTTAGGTGGAGATGATCGATTACTTCTAACTTGCATTCTTAAGTGTGATCTACATCTAATTCTTTCTCTGCACTGTTTTGGAGTTATGTGCAAAATGTTAAATAGTAACCAACATTTAAGTGCAGCATGCCAGTTTGGTCTTGGAAGTAATTGGATTCTTCTCAACCTGTTATACATTTTTCTTACTGTCCACCAGACCAGTCCAGAATGCATGGATTATGCACGCCAGTCAGCAGATGGAGATAGATTATAGAGGCGTGAGCTCTGGCCTATATTAGGCACTGGGCAACCACATGCCTCCTAGTATTCCCCCCCCCCCCCTCCCGAGTGTTCTCTGCCTTCAGAAGACGATGACGGTATCTCATGCAGCAGGACTAATCTAGTATAAGAGCTCCTGGGCCCAGTTGGAGAACTGGGCCTGCAGTTGAGTGCAATGGTCTGAGGGCATCCAGACTCAGGTTCCCAAAGACCGGTTGCAGAGTGATACTTGGAGGAGTCCCGGTCCCTCACCTTAGCCAGAGGAACCTTGTGCCAAAGTTTTTCTTCCTCCTTTTTTGATATTTTCTATTTCTCTCTCTATTTGCTTCTTCTGTTCTTGGCAGCCGCCTCCTTCCCCTTCCCTTCTTGGCTTGGTGAGGGGGGGAAGTCAGAATGTTAATCCCTAGGAAGTGAGAAGCATGGTTTTTACCACTAGAGAGGCTGTGGTTTCCTTGCCGCTGCACTGTACCTGCTCAGGAAGGTAGTAAGGGATGCTGCAGTAGCTGAGGGAGGGAGCTCCCAAGGTTCCTGACTATTTGAGTCTGGTGCTGAGGCTTGCGCAGAGCTTGTAATCATCGTCTGGGGTGAGTCTGGAATGTTTGTTTATTGAATTTGATATACCGCCTTTCATTCCAAAAGGCAAAGCGGTGTACATTTTGTCAAAAGCCAAAAGGACAGCCAATGGCCTGGAAAAGGAAAGGAAGTTACAGTATTAATAGGACAGCAGAGAGAAAGTTGGGCATACCAGACAGAGAAGGAGGACACACTGGGGGACAAGAGGTCAGATAGGAGAAGTGGGAAGGTTAAAAGCAGAAGAAAATAGGTGAGTGTTTAGTCTGGATTTAAACGTACGATAATCTTGCTCAAGTCTGAGGGAGACAGGTAGTGAATTCCAGAGTGCGGGTCCTATAAAGAAAAAAGCAGAGCAGCGGGTGGATTGTAAATGAGCCCGTGAGGGGATTAATAGTGTGGAGCTGCACTTGCTGTTGGATATCTGGTGTGCAATTGAGCGTAGGTTGTTTGATCTGCTCTGTCATTGTGGCATCATCTCCTGAACAGGTTAGGTGCTGCTCCTGATGCAGAAGATGTCAGGTTAGCATGGGAAAGTTCAGCTCATTCCACAAGGACTCAGAGTTCTTTTCTATCTGTGGTTTTGGCAGTAAGCAGACATCGCAAAAGAGGGAAAGTTGCCTGTTTTGGATTTTCCTCAGCCCAGAGGCTCTGAGGAGAAAAGCATGAGACAGGCAGTCAAATTGGCCACACAGTGTAGGGAAACTCAAGTATCTGCCCCTCCCCTAACTTTGGCCTTTTTGGATGAAGAGAGTACATGGTGCTGATTGGCATGTTTGCCTACAGAGTAGGGAGCTGCCCCTCTGCCTAAGCATCCACGCTTGGATGGTGCAGAGAGGACAGGGATATCCAGTCTGAGATTTCAAATCTGGATTCTGATGGAGCTACATTGGCTAATATTTTGGGAAAGAGGTCTTTTAGAAGATGGGGAGCTTCTGGTGGGTGAGGGAGCCGAGCCTATGGTAATTGAGCTTTTCCAGAAGGCAGAGTCTATTCCGATTACTGCTACGGCTTATTTGCATAGCCCTACAAGGCGTACTCAGCGCTTTTCAGACACATTTAAGAAACAGTCCCTGCTCATAAGAGCCTACTATCTAGTCAAGACAGAGGACACAACTGGAGACAAGGATATATCTAGGGGAATGGTAAGGAAATACTTCATTCACATCCCTCCAGTCCAGTCCAGACAAATGAATTGTGTTCATCTATCAGCAGCTGGAGACTGATTATGTACATTTTTTCAGTAACGTCACCCTATAACCTGCGAGACTGATCCTTAGCTCTTCAGTACTTCAGTCTCCAGCAGCTGGGACACATCCCTTCAAGAGATTGTTTGGGCTGTGAAGCGTAAAGTCACCTGAGGCTGATAAGTGTAATTTGTTGGGGAAGAACAGAACTGTTCCTGGCAGGAACTTGGACGGCTCAATTTGGGGTGTACCATTGTTAAGATAGTACAGAAAACAGGTCGTTTTCCTCTACTTGGTACATGGCAGCCACTCCAGAACCCCTCAGTGGGTGGGAGGAGATCCCTGTGGGACGCTGTTGAGTTGGCATCAGCAGTCCGATGAGTGTCCACGAAGCTGAGTGTTGCTGAATTCAGTCCGCATAGCATAGGTGAACAGTCTTTATTTGGAGGAGTTTGGCTGTTGGAATTGCTTTCTTTAGATTTGGTTAGATTTGTTAGCTTGGTTTTTTTTTTTTTTGTTTCGTTAGCAGCTCTGGAATTTTGGCAGTGATTGCTCAATGGGAGCATGACACTCTCAATAGCGATGCTAGGAACTTAAGGGGGGGGGGTGTGCCGTGGCACGCTCTCAGGCGAGTTGTTGCAACTCGTGTGAGGGAGAGAGCCGTGTGGTTGAAGAGCGCAGAGGGGGCTTAGCCCGGTCCAGGAGGGTTGCAGGATGCACAGGGATTCCCTCTTTGCCACCAGACAGGGCTTTTTCAGTCCTCTCATAGAGGCAAGAACTTTCCCACGATTCTCCCCCGATGGCCATTTTATTTGACAGCTCAGGCTCCACGGCAGACATTTCAGAGGGAGAACCTGAGGCAGCAACTTTGAGGGAGCCTTTCAGCCCTTCCAGGAGCCTAAACAGAGCTCAGCGGAGAGGTCCCTTCTCCAGGACCAAGCAGGAAGTCAGCCGTCCCATATGGGTGATGTCGACGCCGACGGAGCCCCCATGCGGATTATTTCCCCAGTTTTCAAAGAGAGCCTTTGGGAATGCAGCGTGCAGGCGCGGTCCCCTTCCTACCCAAGGGTGCCATCTTGCTCAGTCTTCCTTTTTCCGTGACGGACGTGAGTTCGTGTCACCCGGGAAAAGCTGATCTTTTTTTTTTCTGTGATATTCGCATTGTCTTATCCGGTTCGACGCCGGTTCCCCTTCCCGCCTGGGCTCGGTACACCGGTATCGAGTCCAGAGTTGTGATTTTTGGTTTTTTGTCCTTGTTGGCGCTCTTTTTGTGTTTTCACTGGCAGCCCGGTCTTTTGACCTTGCAGGGGCCCTTTTTCCCCCGATGGCTGCCAGCGGGTTCAAAAAGTGTGGATGTCTCTCACCAACACGCATGACTGCTGCATCCGATGCCTCGGGCCCGACCATGACCCGCTGGCTTGTGGCCCGTGCGGCAAAATGTCGTCGAAGGCGCTTTGGAGCTGTCAGCATCAACGCGAGAGAATTTTCTCTGACTCCGCATCCGCCCGGGCCTGGACTTAGTCAGAGGCCTCGACATCTTGGGAGTCCGACCCCGAGTGGCGTCGGAGTTCCTCTGAAAGGGAGTCTCCCTCCCGGGAGCACCAAAGGAAGAAAAAGCTTGTGAAGGCGGCATCGGTGGAGGCTCCTGGTTCCTCGGGGGGCCAGGTCGTGTAGCCCTGACCGCTGCCCCGGGCTCTCAGAGTCGGAGAGGCCTTCCAAGCTACCTCGTGTGGAGCCGGAGTCCCTGAGTCACGTAAGTGCAGTTGTCCTCGTAGACTCTCCGGGGGAGTCGACATCGGGCCCAATGCCGTTGGAGCCCGAGTCGGGGGCTGCTGAGTCTCCTGAGCTTGGACTCAGGTTGACAGCCTTGGAGAGCAGCTTGGCTGCCTTCATGGAACAGCAGCAGGTGCTGATCACTGGTCTGACTGGTGCATCTGCCCCGACCATCAGGACCTCGACGTCTTAAGTCGACCCTGGAGACCGAGCCGATCCTTGAGTCAATGAAGTCTCAAGTCGATCCTCGGTCCAGGTTCCCCTCGACCTCCCATGTGGGGTCAAGGTCATCGACGCCAATACCCTCGGCGTCGGGGCGGGTGGCACCGAGGCCCACACGGCCGGAGCAGCTCGATTCCTCCTCAGAGGAGTCGGAGTGGGAAGCGGAGGATGAGGAGTCCCCGGACACCTTCCGGACCCAGTGTGTCCCCTCAGACTCACTGGAGTCCGATCCTCGGAGACAGTCACCTCTGGAGGATACCCAGTTCTTGGACTTCGTGAGGGACATGGCCAAGGCCTTGGCCTTCCCTGCAGATGCCGAGGAGGAGCCTCGAGCCGAGGAGCTCATGCCCTCCAGTATGATTTTCCTCCGAAGAAAGCCTTTACTGTACTGGTTCCTCCGATGTTAGAACGGCTGCTCTTCCGTGTGTGGGAGGCACCGGCCTTGACGCTGGTTCTTAGAAAACGGGTTGATTCCAATTATCGAGTCTCTAAGAGCCCTCGGTTCCAAAAGGCGCAGCTACCGCACCACTCCATGGTTGTGGAATTGGCCATGCACCATCTGAAGAGTCAGAAGATGCACTCTTTGGTGCCCCCCGGCCGGGAGGCCTGGAACCTGGATGCCCTCGGTAGAAAGTGCTTCCAGGGCTCTGTGCTGTCTTGACGTGTCCAGACCTACCAGCTGTACATGGGCATGTACCTACGAGACCTGGCAAAGGAGATTGCCGGGTTCTCAGCTGGCCTCTCCGAGGAACCTTTGCAGAGGTTCAAGGCTTTGTCAACAGGGATTCGAGAGTGCTCGAATTTTATTTCTCGAGCAGCCTATGATGGCTTTGAGGGTTCGGCTCGGGTAGCCATGGCCGGCATCGGTGCACGCCATCAGGCCTGGCTACAGTCATCAGACCTGGAGCCATGGGTGCAGGACAAGTTGGTCGATGTCCCTTACCGAGGTGAAAACCTCTTTGGTAAGCCCATGACTGAAAAGGCTGCAGAAATCGAGACTGAGACTCTCTCACCAGGACAAGGCTGTCCAGGAAGAGTTCTGCCCCTTCTCAGAAAAAGAAGGGCTCGGGGAAGAAGCCCTTTTTCCCAAGGAAGGGTGCTGCCTACAAATCCTACCCTCAATATCAGGCCTCTCCAGCTCCCCCAACAGGGCCAGCAGGCCAAGGGGTAGGGACATGGGCACCGTAGGCAGAAGACCCCCAAGCCACCAGCTCCGGCTCCTGCACAGCAGGGAGCGGGGTTTTGACTCCCACAGCTGGCTCCACTCGGCACAGGAGGTCGGCTGACCCTGTACGCCTACAGGTGGCCAGCCATCACAGGGGGATACCTGGGTCCTCAGCATAGTCCAAAAGGGCTACGTGCTCCACTTCCACCAGATACCCCCCTCCTACTTTCCAGGGGAGCCTCCAAGACTCCCTCTGAACAGAAACCTCCTCCTTCAGGAGCTGGCAAGTCTTCTAAAGGAACAGGTGGTGGAACCGGTGCCTCAACACCTGGAAGGGCGAGGCTTCTACTCCATGTACTTTCTGGTACCAAAAAGGATAGGAGGCCTCGGGGCCCATCCTAGACTTGCGAAATCTCAAGTTCCTGGAGAGGGAAAAGTTGAAGATGCTTACCCTTGGGATACTGCTGCCCTACCTCCAGCAGGGAGATTGGCTATGCTCCTTAGACCTAAAGGATGCTTAAACCCACATTCTCATCCATCCAGACCACAGACAATATCTTAGATTTGTGGTGGGAGGAAACCATTTTCAGTACAGAATACTTCCCTTTGGCCTAACGTCTGCCCCCAGGGTTTTCACCAAATGCCTGGCAGTGGTAGCGGCCTAACTCAGAAATCGGGGAATCTTTGTCTTCCCATACCTGGACGACTGGCTCATCAGGGGTCAGTCCGTCCAGGAGGCCAGACAAGCCACTCTTTGCACTATCTCTCTTCTTCAGCATCTGGGCTTTGTCATCAACTACACAAAGTCCACTTTGCTCCCTTCATAGAACCTAGAGTTTATAGGGGCAAGATTAGACACCCTGCAGGCAAGAGCTTACTTGCCCGAGGACAGGGCCCACAGGCTGATGGACTTGGCCAGCCAGTTCCAAAGCAATTCTCAGGTCTCCGCCAGACACTTCCTGCGGCTCCTGGGTCACATGGCATCCACAGTACATTTGACCCTGAATGCCCGTCTACACATGTGGATGGCTCGGTGGTGCCTCCAGAGCTCAGTGGGTGCAAGCCACAGGCGACCTCTGAGACAGAGTAAAGGTGTCAAAACAGCTCTTGGACTCCTTACAGTGGTGGCTACATCTCTCAAACCTTCTCAGGGGGATACCCTTTCAGGCCCCAGCACACACAAGGGTGCTGACGACCGATGCTTCCTTAAAGGGCTGGGGTGCATATTGCCAGGGCAGGTGCACTCAAAGCCTCTGATCTCCTTGGGAGGCCACTCAGCAGATCAATCTTTTGGAGCTGCGAGTAATCCGCTTGGCTCTACAGACTTTTTCTCATGCCCTCTCTCACCAGTCTCTTAGTTCAGACAGACAATCAGGTAGCAATGTTCTATGTGAACAAGCAAGGGGGCACAGGGTCCAGAATCCTGTGTCAGGTGGTGCAGGCCCTTTGCTCCTTTGCAGTCAAACAAGGCATGTTTCTCAAAGCAGTTTATCTACCTGGTCAGGAGAACTTCTTGGCAGACAAACTAAGCAGGATTCTCCTGCCTCACTGGTGGTCCAGCAGATCGATCTATGATGGGGGCTTTCATCCATCAGTCTCTTTGCGAGTCCACTGAACCATCAGCTGCCCAGGTTTTGCTCCAGATAGCCGCATCCCCTGAGAATGGCAGCAGATGTGTTTCTGATTTCTTGGTCTACGGGCCTCCTGTATGCATTTCCTCCCACGCCTCTGGTGGCCCGAACTCTGTTCAAGATTCTACGGGAAAAGGCCTCGGTCATTCTGGTAGCCCCCAGATGGCCGAGGCAGCTGTGGTTTCCACTTCTTCTGCAGTTGGCAGTGGAAACTCCATTCGCTCTGGGGTTGCAACCCGATCTCCTGTCTCAGGATCAGGGTTCCCTTCTGCACCCCAATCTCAGATCCCTCAATCTGATGGCCTGGCTGCTGAAAGGATAGTGCTAGCTCCCTTACGTCTACCTAAGGAAGTTGAGGAGGTGGTCTTGGCCTCGAGGAGACAATCCACCAGAAAGTCCTATGCCCTCAAGTGGCGCAGGTTCTCAGTGTCGTGTGCTCAGCATAATGAAGATCCTTTCTTCTGCCTTGTGCCAGTAGTGGTACAATACCTACCTCACCTGTCAGAACTAGGCCTTAAGTCCAACTCTGTTCGGGTCCACCTCAGTGCTCTTTCAGCACACCACTCAGTGGTGGAGGGACAGTCGCAGTCGGTTCACCCCTTGGTGTCCCGCTTCCTCAGAGGCCTGCTTTTGCTCAAGCCTCCGATTCGTCCACCTGCCACTGAGTGGGATTTGAACGTGGTCTTGCAACAACTTAATCGCCCACCGTTTGAGCCTTTCTTGGAATGCGCTCTTCCTGGTAGCTCTTACCTCGGCCAGACGTGTGAGTGAACTACAAGCTCTGGTTTCTGATAGACCGTACACACGGTACTATAGGAACAGGGTGGTCCTTCGGACTCATCCGAAGTTCCTTCCAAAAGTTGTCTCCTCTTTCCACCTCAACCAGAAGGTGGTTCTTCTGACATTCTTTCCCAGGCCGCATTCCAGCTGGGCTGAGACAGTCTTGCATACTCTGGACTGTAAGAGGGCGTTGTCCTTTTACATTGAACGTATGTGGGGGCATGGAAGGGTTACTCAGCTCTTCGTCTACTTTGACCCTAATAAATTGGGGTTACCTGTCTCCAAGCATATGTTGTTCACTTGGGTAGCAGATTGTATCGCTTGGACGTACAAGGCAGACGACCTTCCCTAGCAGGGTCAAGTCACGGCCCACCCTGTCGGGGTGAAAGCCGTGTCAGTAGCTCATCTCTGCCCTGTTCCATTGGCAGACATCTGCCGGGCTGCTACTTGGTCTTCAAGCCAGACGTTTGCAGCCCACTACTGCCTCGAGAGAGAGTCCCGAAGGGACAGTGCTTTCGGACAGGCGGTACTCCGTAATCTCTTTGAGGTTTAGGCAACTGCTACCCTCCGGCCCTTGTGTTGGGCTACCGTACAGGGGCGTTCTCAGAGGATATTCTTATCACAGATGCTGTGGCTCTTGAGAGGGAGCCATTTTTTCAGCTTTGTGTTCCCGGTAGCCTAGAGCTGGGGAGTCCCATATGTGAGGACTGACTTCCTGCTTGGTCGTGGAGAAAGAGTAGTTAAACACCTGTAACAGGCGTTCTCCAGGAGCAGCAGGAATCAGTCCTCACGACCCTCCCTCCTCCCCTGGAGTTGCAGTCATATACTTTATTATTTTTTTTTTTTGCTGTCTTTTAGCTATGTCATCAGACTGAGCAAGATGGCACCCTTGGGTGGGAAGGGGACCGCGCAGGCGCGCTGCATTCCCAAAGACTTTTTTGAAAGCTGGAGAAATGCTCCACACGGGGGCTCCGTCGGCACCGACATCACCCATATGTGAGGACTGATTCCTGCTGCTCCTGGAGAACACCTGTTACAGGTGAGTAACTACTCTTTTTCTCTCCAGAATTTATTTTACTGCTGCACAAGACTTATAAGTTGCAGCAGGGGAAGAGTTCAGATCAACCCTTGGCTGGGGTCACAGGACTAAAGCGCCCCTTTGGGGTAAAGACTGATCGGGGGTGGCAAAAGCAGAGGAGGTGTGCTGAGCTGGGGGTCTGCTGTCTCTATGGAGCTTTGAAGATCCTGGGGAGGATACCTCCCAGACAAGGGGAGGACCTGGAAACCCTGGAAGAGGAAGGGGACCTTCCACCAGGCGATGATCCTGCTATTGTTAGGGTATTTTGTAAGGAGGAGCTCATGGTGCTCATATCCATGTCATTAGCAGCATTAAACACTCCTTTTTGGACATCACAGGCGGGGGTCGCTGTGGAGGACCCGCTTCTGCAGGGCATACACACTCCACAGAATTCCATCCCTGTCCATAGCTCTATTATGCAGATGATAGAGGGGAAATGGAACATCCCGGTGGTGAAGGAAGAATTTTTTAAGACTCTTAAAGGTAGACGCTTTGGTCACAGCAGTGACCAACAAAACTGCAATTCCTGTGGATGGGGGTGGGGGGGCTGCCCTCAAGTATCCGTAGAGTGGCGTCCCTGTTGAAGCAAGCCTTCAAGGTTAATATGCTGTCCTTGCAGACCTCTGTGGGGCATATGTGGCCAGGGCTTGCATGTGCTGGGTCCAGGCATTACCTGCCCTCCTCGGGGGCGAGTTATCAGAACCCCCCAAGTTATCCAAGTTGGAGTCCGCTTCGGCCTACTTGTCAGATCTCTGCTATGATTTAGTGCACTCTTCCTCCAAGAGTATGGCTTTAGTGATGGCGGCGGCACAATGACTCCTGTGGTTAAGGAATTAGTCAGCTGATGTTTCTTCAAAGATTAGACTCGGCAAGCTGCCCTTTAAGGGTAAGCTGTTTGGAGATCTTCTTAAGGAGATGGTTAAGGACCTCGGAGATTCCAAGGGGGGTAGGCTCACAGAAGATAAGCCCCGTGGTGGCAGAGGTCAGACACCTCAATCCTGAAGCGGAGTGCGGGACTTCCATAGGTTTCGTATGATGCACTTTGCCCCAGCATAAAGGGGGCGGTTCCCTTACCAGGGTCAGTCCTTTCAGAGTTGGGGAACAGGCTGGGGTTTCTACTTGGCTATTGTCAGTTCAGCCAAGAAACCCCAGGGAAACGAGAGGGCCTGGGGAGGGGTGGAGTGCGTCGGAGGCTGCCTTCAATATTTCATCCACTCCTGGGTTCATATCACCTCAGACCAGTGGGTAGTGGAGATCATACGATAGGTTATGCCCTCGAGTTCCAGTATCCTCTGGCAGCCTCTTTTATGATATTGCCGTGCAAAGCTCCCAGCAAGATTGGGGCGGTAAGGTGCATCTTAGAACGCCTTCTAGAGCTGGAGGCAGTAGTACCGGTACCACTCAACCAGCATGGCTGTGGTTGTTACTCCATTTATTTTGTGGTACCAAAGAGAGACTGCGCGTTTCGTCCCATTCTCGACATCAAGCGGGTCAACCAGTCCTTTGCAGGTACCCAGGTTTCACATGGAAATGTGTTCTGTCAGGGTGGCAGTTCAGACGGGAGAGTTCCTAATAGCATTAGATCTCATCGAGGCCTATCTCTACATTCCCATATGTCCAGAACATTAGAAATTCTTTGGTTTCGCAACGTTCATGGGTCACTTCCAGTTTCGGGCTATGCCATTTGGGCTGGCAACAGAGCCCAGAACATTCACCAAGGTGATGTGGTGGCAACGGCGACTGGCTCATTTGGGCTGGCAACAGAGCCCAGAACATTCACCAAGGTGATGTGGTGGCAACGGCGACTGGCTCATTTGGGCAACGTCAGACGCCAAGAGTTGGAAGGCGGATGGGTTGGGTGATCAACTCAGCCAAGAGCAATCTGGTTCAGTCGCAACAGTTGGTCCTTGGAACAAGCTTTGACACACAGGCAGGGATAGTCTTTCTCCTGGAGCAGAGGATAGAGACGTTGCAGAGCATGCTTCACTGCTTTCTGTGGACGTCGAGGCCGTCGGCATGACATTATCTGCAGATTTTGGGACTGATGGTGGCAGTGGCGCTCAATTTAGTTCCTTGGCCCACAGCTTAAATGAGACCACTGCAAAGGGCCTTGTTTGCCAGGTGGTCCCCTCAGTCACATCCAATATTCTGTTGACTTCAGTGTCCGGGGGATACCAGGTTTGCGTTGCAATGGTGTGGTGTTTGATCACTGGCAATTTACAGAAGGGGGGTGTCATTGGATCACCCAGATTGGGTGATAGTGACCACGGATTCCAGTCTGGTCAGTTGGGTTCGCATTGCTGTTCTCAGATGGCCCAGGGACGGTAGACACAGCAAGAGAGCTCTTGGTGCATCAATCAGCTGGAGATCAGAGCAGTCTGGCGAGCGTTTCAACCATTTGCACCGATACTTGAATGTCGGGAGGTTCGAATGTTCTCGGACAACACCTTGACGGTGGCCTACCTCAACAGGCAGGGAGTCATAGGCAGTATCCAGCTGGCAGACGAAGTGAAGCCCATCCTAGAGTGGGCTGAGCAGCACATACTCGCGCTGTCAGCTGCTCATGTGGCCGGAAAGGACAACATACAGGTGGATTACCTGAGCAAGAATCGCTTGGATGCAGCAGAATGGGCACTGGCGGATTTAGCATTCAGGGGCATAGTGGATCACTGGGGGATGCCAGTGATGGACCTCATGGCATTGGCGAACACAAAGTCCAGTCGCTTTTCAGCAGACGGAGGGAAAGGATGTCAGAAGGGCTGGGTGCCCTAGAGTAACCATGGCCACAAGGTGGTCTTCTTTATGTCTTTCCTCTGTGGGCCATGATTGGTCTGCTTGTGCAGTGCATTGCATGGCACAGGGGTCAGGTGATACTAATGGCCCGGATTGGCCTCGTCATCCGTGATATGCGGACCTGATCAGGTGGTTAGTGGGCTGACCTTGGCGCCTAGCAGCAACAATCTGTTGGCGCATGGGCCAATCCTAATGCTGCAGGTGGATCGATTCTCGCTTACAGCCTGGCCCTTGAGCAGTGAGGTTTTTGAAGTGAGGCTACGCACCTGGAATGATTGCCACATTGTTGAGGGCGAGAAAGAAGACCACCTCCTTGTCCTACATATGTTTTTGGTGGATCTTTGAAGGTTGGTGTGAGGACCGCCATATACGCCTGTTGTGACATCAGTGGTGGATATCTTGGCGTTTTTGCAGGCAGGGCTGGTAAGGGGTCTAGCCTTGAATTCCTTGAGGGTCCAGGTGGTATCCTTATCCTGTTACCGAGGCAAGGTACAGGGTGTCTTGGTGTGCCATTTCAATATTTCGCGTTTCTTACGAGCAGTAAAGCAGATCTGGCTGCTGGGGAAGACCGTGATTCCTCCCCTGGGATCTTAATATCATGCTGTCAGTTTTGACAGGCCCTCCATTCAAACTCCTCAGCCATTCCACGCTAAAGGATTTGATGCTGAAGGTGGTGTTATTAGTGGCCATATGCTCGGCTCGTATCTCGGAGCCGCAGGCCTTGTCATTCCAGGAACCGTTTCCTGGTCCTGGATAAGGAGAGAGTGATGTTGCATACCGTTCCATCCTTTTGGCCTAAGGTGGTTTCCCTCTTCCATGCCAATCAGGTGGTGACACTGCCAGTATTCACCACAAAAGGAGAGGAGATTATCACCAGGCGACTCCATAAATTAGATCTTCGGAGGGTATTAAGGTCTTACCCAAAACATACTCAGTCTTTTCGCAGATCGGAGCATCTCTTTGTGCTGTTTGGAGGGCCGCGTAGAAGGGAGGCGGCTTCTAAGGCGCCCATCTCTTGATGGCTGAAAGAGGCCATTGCCTCGGCCTGCCTGCCTTAAAAGGTGGCCAGTACCGGTGGGACTTTGCACACATTCCACTTGTGCCCAGCAGCGTCTTGGGCAGAATTTTGTTTGCTGCTGCTGGTGGACATTTGCCGGGTAGCGACATAGTGCTTGGCAAAAGTATGCAAAAAGGACAATCGGCTAGATGTGCAGGCAGTGCAGGAAGTGCAGTTTGGTACTCAGATATTAAGGGCAGGGCTCGCGGGTCCCTCTTGTCGATAGGTACTGCTGTGGTACATCTCATTTGTCTGGACTGGACCGGAGGGATGTGAATGAAGGAAAATTAGACCTTATCTGCTAATTTACTTTCATGTAGTCCCTCTGGTCCAGTTCAGAATCCGTCCTTGTCTGTTTTTCCCACGAGCTCACAAGTTGAGGAAGTAGTTGGACTGGTTTCTTCTGGTTAGCCGCCAGGACCATCTTCAGTCTGTGGCCATCTTTTCTTAGTCCTTCCTGCTGGGGGCTCGGAGCTAGCCACAGTATCGCACAAATATTTAAAAAATAAAAAGAGAGAGAGAAAATGAGTTCACACATGTGGTGTGTTGCGGGAGAATTCCGTTCTGCGAGTTTCAATTTGGTGTTAGTTGTTAGGTCAGTGTTTTTTGGCTGTTTTGTTAATGATGTACTGAAGAACTAAGGAGCAGCCTCGTGGGTTATAGGGTGATGTCACTGAAAAATTTACATAATCGGTCTCCAGCTGTATTTGTCTGGACTGGACTACATGAAAGTAAATTAGCAGGTAAGGTCTAATTTTCCCATAGGAGGTGGCTAGGATACTTAAAGGGATCAGGATCCAAAAGCAGACTCGAAGTGAGTTTTTAACCTGAATTTGAATAGGGCTACAGATGAAACCTGTTGTACTGACTCCAGTAGTTTGTTCCAGGTATAAGGAAAGGCAATGTAGAAAGATTGAAGTAGTTGGCAGTGGAAGAGAAGGGATTTGCCAGAAGAGCGGAGTTCTAGAGAAAGGGGTGTAGGGAGAGAGAAGAGAGGAGAGGTAGTGAGGAGCAGCAGAATGAAGGCATTTATAGGTCAGTAGTAGAAGTTTGAACTGGATGCGGAAATGGATAGGGAGCCAATAAAGTGATTACTCAGATGCTGGAGGCTCCTGAGTATTGCTGGTGCTGGTACAGCTGCTTCTTGGGATCTTACCCTGAAGGGTATTAGGTAGCCTACTAAGGCCTTTCATATTCACTAGCATTTGCAGGATGTAATTTCAGCAGAATGGAATTCTCCAGAATCCAGACTTTGGATTGGGAGATCCATGAGAGAGGTTTATTTCTTGGTTCCAAAAGAGGAGGAGAGGTGTTAAAGCTGCCTAAAGTGGATGCCTGGGTTACAGCAGTGACCAAGAAAATAATTATCTCACTGGAAAGGAGGATTAACAGGTTTAGAAGTTGGAGTTTGCCCTTCAACAGATTTTCAAGGTATCCTTCTTGGGCTTGCTGTCTGCAGTGCTTACATGCCCAGTGTATATTTGTGCTGGCTTCAAAAGTGGGGTGAGCAGAGGAAGACTCTTAGGTTTCTAGGGTTTTTCAGAAGGATACTGCATGCCTTGAGGTCAGGTTGGCTTATGTGGTGAATGCATCACATGACCTGCTTAGAATGTCATCTGAGTATAAATGGTGGTGTCTGTGGTGGTCAGACAACTCTTGTGGTTTAGGAGCTGATCAGCGAACTCATCTTTGAAGTCTTGATCTAGCAGGACTCCAATCTGCGAAAAGACTGAGTATGTTTCAGGTAAGACTTTAATACCCTCTGAAGTCTTGGTCTAGCAGACTTTGAGGTTAACTTCTGTTTGGGGAAGATCTGGAGAAGATCATGAAGGATTTGAGGGAGACAAAGCTCCAGAGGTTTCTGGAGGACAAGCTGAAGGCTTTGTCTTGTGTGGCTTCTGGAAGGTCATGTTTTTGTGAAGTTGCCTTTCCCTTTTTGCATTTCTACCTATTGCATAGAGTGCAAAGAAAATTCCCAGGACTCCAAAAGTGCAGGAGCCTCTAAAAGTGCCAAATGAGGATTTGGGGGTCCTTTCCCTGTTAAGAATAGATCAGTGGTGTCCTTTCTGTCTTTTTCGAGGAATGGACACACATCGCTTCAGATCAGTGGGTGTTTGGATGTGATTTGCAAAAACTTTATAAACTAGAATTTTCCCATCAATTTGGAATTTTATATTTGATTTTTCCCTGTCCTGCTCTAGCCCAAGAGAGTGGCGGTACTGTCCACATTAGAAAGGCTGAGTGCGAAGGGTTGGTGTACCGGTGCTGCCTCAGGAGTGGGGAATGGGTCGGTATTCTATTCTATTTTGTGGTGCAGAAAAACGAGGGCTCCTTCTGTCCAGTGTTTGATTTGAAGGCCATGAATGATGGTGTTCTCCCCCTCCCCCTTTCATATGGAGATCTTGTGGTCAAGTGGTTAGTTGCAGGGAATTTCTCACTGCACTGGACCTGAAGGAAGCCGAACTTACGTTCCTCTTTTGGGAACCTCATCAGAGACATCTAAGGTTCCAGGTTCTTGGTACTCACTTTCTATTCAGTGTGCTCCCCTTTGGTCTTCCCACAACCTCTCAAACCTTTTTGAAGATTATGGTGATAATGGTGGTGGCACTGTGCAAGACGTTTTCATGGTTCATCAGGGGCCATATCTGAAGCTGAAAGCTGGTAGGCCGTAGAACGGGTGATTCAATTGCTTCAGTCACTTAGATGGGTCATCAAGTTCTAGAAAACTATATATTGGAGTCCTCAGTGCCTGAAATATTGGGGGGAGGAGGGCATGTTTTGACACCCAGAGGGGGAAGGTATTACTACCAGTTCCTCAGATGGGAAAAGCTTCAGAGGCAGATCCAAGCCCTGTTGGTGATGTCAGCTCTGAGGGCCTGAATTATATGCAAATCTTGGGAGTCTATGGTGACCATCTTTCGACTTTGTATCATGGGCTAAGGCTTAGACTCGTATGCGACCCTTCATTATTGACTCTTTGGTTGGCACATCAGTTCCAAAAAAGCAACTTCCATGGGCAAGGGAAGCCAGGGCTAGCTGGAGCTGGTAGTTGCTCCCTCAAATTTGTTGAGAGGAATAGAGCTAGAGGTTCTTAACTGGATCATTCACATAACAGATGCGAGTCTGAGGGCCATTCTCTGCGCTCTGGAAGCCTTCCTGCCTCTGATAGAGGACAGGGCAGTCAGTATTGATTTGGATAATGCCACAGTGGTGGTATATGTCAGTCGTCAGGGAGAATGAAGAGTATGATTCTCTGTTGTTGGAGACCTCCTGTCTGAGTTGGGCAAAGGAAAATCTTCTAGCCTTTTCAGCAGTGCACATCACCAGTATGGATAATGTGCAGGGGGACTACTTGAGCAAGAACTCTTTGGATCCAGGGAAGTGGAAGCTCTTGGAGCAAGCCATTCATCTCATTTGCATTCGGTGAGGGACCCTCATAATGGACTTGGTGAACCGACAGAACACTCGGATCCCCCCCCCACCTGATTTTTCAGTTGCCGCAGGGAGGTGAATTTGAAAGAACTAGATACACTGATGCTCCCGTAACCTCGTTTGGGGATCCTGTACATATTCTCTCCTTGGCCTTTTCTGGGTCAGTTAATACAGAGAATAGCGGTGGGTGCTGCTCTGGTCATGGGAGGGGAGGAGTTAAGCTGGGAGAGGTTCTTGTGCTGTACAAGTTTAGTGTCTGTGAATGGTGAGAGATGGAAAAGAACTGAAGCGAAAATCCCACCCTCCAAAATATACCTCAATGCTGTTCCAACAGCTGCCCTATAACAAACACTGATTCACAAAAACATAGTGATTGTGGAATTGCATCTGTTGAGCAGCTCTCTCCCTCTCATCTCCTGTCTCTATCAAGGCACATAGAAGCAACACATGTATAGATACACTCACTTACACACAAACTAACATGCCACGTATACACAGCCATATACATACAAACATTGTCATGCACACAAGCATACATGAAATGACATGCACACAAACACATACGCATTCATATAAACTTGCACAAACATACCAACCCAAAACTGTTCCCTACCTGACCCCACTAATTCCCTCCTGCATTATCCCGCCTTCTGTCTCTAACCCTGTAAGTATGAATGCCGATTTCTTTACTGTCATTCTTTGGAGTCCCTTTCCATTTTCTTTTAATTTGATTTTATTGAAAACCTCCCTGCTGCTAACATGAAAGGCGGTATATTAAGTTTTACTAAACATAACATAACATGCTGAATTGGTTATCCTCGTCACGCTGGACTGGCCAAGGTGCTCGAGGTGCGCAGAATTGGTGCTGGTCCTTCTATCAGGAGAGGGTCATCTCCAGGAACAAGCAGGAATGAGTCTTCACATATGGGTATCGTCGGTACCGACGGAGCCTGCGCAGGAACGCTCCCCAGCATCCAAAAGGAAAGCTTTTGGGAGCATTCCACAGCACCTGCGCGCTGTCTTCCCGCCTTTCCCAACCGTCTCTCTCCACGGAGCCAGCAGGTCGTGTTTCCTGTCACCGCTGAAGAATTTCTTATTTTATTATTCTTATTTTCTTTAGTCGCGTGTCTGCCTTCTCGAGGACCGGTACCACCGGTCTTTTTTCTTTCTTTACAAAAAAAAACCCAAAAAACTTTTCTGTTTCAGTGCTTTTCTTCTGTGGCCCTAGGCCTACAGTCTTTTTCCTCATGGAAAAGCCCGCCTCCGGGTTTAAAAAGTGCACAAAGTGCAGTGGCACTATTTCTGTCACAGACACCCATGATTGGTGTCTAAAATGTTTAGGTCCTGACCAATCCATCGCGGATTGTGAGTCCTGCTCCATGATGTCTAAAAGAGGGTTACAGAATCGGGCAGCCAAGCTCAGTACCCTGTTTCCCTCCGATGCAGCTTCAGTGGCATCGACGTCTTCCAGGGCTGCTTCTTCATCCCATGGATCTCAGGTAACAAAACTTAAGTCCGGTCGGTCCTCAAAGGGTACATCTCCCTCTAAGTACCGAGATGTTCCCGACATTACCATTGAGGAATCCACACCAGCAAAATTACCCCGGCGGGAGGCTCCGGCTTCCAAAGCATTATCTATGGGGTCACAGGTTGACATCGATGGCACGGCCTCGACCGATCACCTGTTACAAAGTTCTGGGGTACCGGTGGTTCTCGGTACCGACATCCAGACATTGGTGGTGTCGATGGATCAGAACATTCTGACCATGCAGCGTGCCATTACGGCCTTCATACAAGCTGCGACGCCCTCGGTACAACAACAAACATCGTTGTCGATACCGATTCCGGTTCCGGATCCAGCTCCGGTTCCGATACCAGTACCGCTTGCATCGACATCAGCATCGAAAGCAGCGATACGGTATCCAGTGATGCCTCTTAGTACCGATCCGGTACCAATGACTCCCGATGTCGATACCCCTCGGTACTCGTATCGGGCCCTGCGAGAGCATCCGGACAGTCGATACTTCGATTCCTCTGATGAATCTGATGCATCAGAGGTTTCCATCGAAGCATTGGAGATCCGTCCTGAGGAACCCTCTTCTCCAAAAAGGAGAATGTCTACTCCTGAGGACTTGTCTTTCCAGGACTTCATTAGGGAGGTGGCCAGAGGCCTGTCCATTGCAGTAGCCTCTGAAACTGAGCCCAGAGCCAAAAGGTTGGATATTCTTCAATATCCTAAGGCTCCTAAAGAGGCAGCTATTTTACCAATACATGATATTCTTTATGACCACATGTTAGGTATATGGGAAACTCCTCTTACCACCTCTCCTTTTTCTCGTAGGTTGGACACCATGTATCGTGTTCCTCCTTGTCCTGGATTTCATAAGACTCAGCTTCCCCACCACTCTATTGTGGTAGAGTCTGCTATGAAAAAAATCAAGAGTACAAAAAGACACTCCTCTGCTCCTCCAGGAAGGGAGTGCAGAACCCTAGATGCTTTTGGCAGGAAAGTCTTCCAGGCCAGTATGCTTGTAGCCAGAATCAACTCCTATAGTCTCTATATGGGGATGTTTCTAAAAGAGGTTACAGACCATCTACACACCTTATCTCCTTTTATGTCAGAAGATAAGAGAGAAGAATATATTACCTGGCTTAAACATGCACAGGATGTATCCAAGTTTTCCAACCGTGCAGCCTTTGATTCCTTTGAGGGTGCCAGTAGAGCTTCGGCTATTGCCATAGGCGCACGCAGAGTAGCTTGGTTACAAACCTCTGATTTGGAATCCTGGGTACAGGATGGTCTGGGCAACCTTCCCTGTACAGGGGAAAATCTGTTTGGCAAGGATTGGCAAGCAAAAGCCAACCAGATGGATGCTGAAAATTCTGCTTTAGATAGACTTTCAAAGTCTACTACTACTCCTTTCAAGAAGAGGTTATTCAAGAAAGTATCTTTCCCAAAAAAAGGGAAATTTTCTTCTGGTTATGCTCACGCCTCTTCTCAGGGTCGTTTTGCTACAAAGAGACAACAACCAAAACAGGCCAAGCCTCAGGCTGTGAGGACTGCTACGGCCCAACAGCCTCAGCCTCCTCAGGGCCTTTGACTTTCCACTAGAGAACTTAGCATTTCTGGCTCTAGAACATCCAGAGCCTCTCACCATTCCAGGAAGGTTAGCTCACTTTGCTCCCAGATGGGAACAAATCACAGCAGAGCACTGGACCCTCTCCATTATAAGGGAGGGATACAACATTTCTTAAACCTTCCTCCTCACACCATGGTGAAACAGTTCAACTCTCCAACATCTCTTCTCGACCTTCTAGGTCAGGCGATTGCTACCCTTCTTGCCCAAGGGGCAATAGAAGAAGTACCCCTTCTTCAACAGGGCTCAGGGTTCTACTCCCCCTATTTTCTCATCCCAAAGAAAACAGGGGGCTACAGACCCATCCTAGATCTCAGAGAGTTGAACAAGTTTCTATACAAGGAGTAATTCAAGATGATTTCTCTTGGTACTCTCCTTCCATACCTCCAGAGTCAGGACTGGCTTTGTTCTCTAGACCTCAAGGATGCGTACACCCATGTCCTCATCCATCCAACACACAGAAGGTTCCTTCGGTTCCTTTACCAAGGGAAGCACTACCAATACAGAGTGCTTCCTTTCGGTCTGGCCTCTGCTCCAAGAGTGTTCACAAAATGCATGGCAGTAGTAGCTGCATTTCTACGCACTCTGGGGATATTCGTATTCCCATATCTGGACGACTGGCTCATCCGAGCCCCATCCCAATCAGAGGCCCAGACTTCCTTGGCCTGCACAAGGAGTGTTCTTCAGTATCTGGGACTGGTAATCAACATTCCAAAATCCCATCTCACCCCTACTCATTCTCTAGAGTTCATAGGGGCCTTACTGGATACCACAACTGCAAGGGCCTATCTCCCCCAGGCCCGTTGCTTACGCCTGGTGCAGTTAGCCTCCCAGATTCAGTTAAAATCCATTTTAACTGCTCGAGAGATGTTGCAACTCTTAGGCCACATGGCATCCACTGTGCATGTGGTTCCTTACGCTCGCCTTAACATGAGGGCAGCTCAGTGGACTCTATCCTCCTAATGGACCCAGGCATCAGGCTGCCTGTCAGACAAAATAGCAACCTCCAGTCGCTTCTTTTGGTCCCTCCACTGGTGGAAGTCCACTCAAAATCTGTTGTTGGGGTCCCCCTTTCAACAGGTGCTACCCCAAGCAACCCTTACAACAGATGCCTCTCCAAAGGGTTGGGGAGCTCATCTCCAAGATCTCTAAACTCAAGGCATCTGGTCTCCACAGGAGACATCTCTTCATATCAACCTCTTAGAGCTCAGGGCAATCTTCTTGGCTCTGAGTATTTCACACCCTGCTCAGCTACAAGACAGTCCTCATCCATACGGACAATCAGGTAGCCATGTTCTATGTGAACAAGCAGGGTGGGACGGGCTCTCTGTCGCTTTGCAATGAAGTTCTGAGATTGTGGGCCTTCGCCAGAGAGCATCAAATCCATCTCATGGCAGTATATCTTCCAGGGGTTCAAAACTCTTGGGCAGACAGACTCAGTTGAGTTCTGCTTCCACATGAATGGTCCCTCCATGGGGACCAAATAGCCAGAATTTTTCAGATTTGGGGTACCCCAGACATAGACCTGTTTGCAAGTCCGTGGAATGCCAAACTTCCCTGGTTTTGTTCCAGGATTCCATGTCAGGGAGTTCAGGCCAGGGATGCCTTCCTCCTTCACTGGGGGCAAGACTTCCTCTATGCCTTTCCACCTATTCCCCTAATCCCCAAGACTCTGTTCAAGCTTTAGAGAGACAAGGGGTCTATGATCCTCATAGCACCACATTGGCCACGCCAAGTGTGGTACCCTCTACTTCTGCATCTCTCTCAAGCTCCCTCCCTGGACTTGGGGTCTGCTCCAGATCTCCTCTCCCAAGAGGAGGGAACCCTGTGGCATCCAAATCCTCAGTCTCTTCATCTCAGGGCCTGGTTGCTGAAGGCCTAGACCAGTGATGGCTAACCTTTTTGAGCCCGAGTGCCCAAACTGCCACACAAAACCAAAGAATTTCCTCAAAGTGCCAGCACGTCAATTTGCATAAATATTTGCATAATGCTAACATACACTAACTTTTAGTAAACATGTCTCTTAATGAGTGTATGGATAAAGACAGACTAAAAGATTTCTACATTACTATAATCCAGTGCCAACCGCCAGGCACATTAGGAACTACTACAAACACTGCCCATTTAGAACCAATAGCAAACCCGCCGTATCCTAACAGCACTACCAGGACTCACAAAGCACCATACCATACCTATCAAAAGGCAACACTGCAAATATTAAACCAATACATTTCAGAGAATAACAATACATGACCTACTGGGGAAAGAGAACAAGTGGCAATGTCAAAAAGGAATTACATAAACAGAATACCTCAGCTCAGTTACACAGTTGCAATTGCTCCAGCCACTTTCTTCTGGTTTCTTCATGTTTTCTGCTAACTCTGCATCATCTGCTGTCCATTTGTCCTTTCTTCTCTCTTCTAGTTTTTTTTTTCCATTCTCTCTCTCTACATCCGCTTTAACATACTAATCTTTCTCCTTTTGCTCTTTCCTCATTCCTATTTCATCCACTCAAATTTTACCCCTCCATCCTCAATCCCCACTTACTCTCCCAATACCCGGCCAATTGTAGATTTTTTATCCCTCCCAAACAAAATATTTTTCCCCTCTCCATTTTACTCTCCCAGCCCCATCCCATTCTAATCCTCCCCCAACATCAGCTCCCTTCTAGTTCCAGCCTCACCCAGCATCCATTCCCTTCTAGTCCCTGCATCAGCCCATTTCCAGTCCTAGCCCCCCATCAGCCCATTTCCAGTCCTAGCAACCCCCCAACCCAATACCAGTCCTAGCCCCCCCATCAACCCACTTCCAGTCCTAAACCCCCATCACCCCATTTTCAGTTTAAGCCCCCCCTATAGCCCATTACCAGTCCTAACCCGCCATAGCCCATTTCCAGACAGCCCCCATCAGCCCACAGCCCATTACCAATCCTAACCCCCCCCTAGCCCATTAGCAGTCCTAACACCCCCATAGCCCATTAGCAGTCCTAACCCCCCCCATAGCCCATTACCAGTCCTAACCCCCCATCACCCCATTTCCAGACAGCCCCCATCATCCCACATCCCATTATCAGTCCTACCCCACTCTCCCATTATCAGTCCTAACACCCCCCCCCTAGCCCATTAACAGTCCTAACCCCCCCCTAGCCCATTAGCAGTCCTAACCCCCCCCCCAGCCCATTAGCAGTCCTACCCCCCCCCAGCCCATTATAAGTCCTAACCCCCCCCCCTAGCCCATTAGAAGTCCTAACCCCCCCCCTGGCAAATTAAAAAAAAAAAAAAAAGCTGGCTCTGGCTGCTGCCGCTGCCGCGGCAGAATGCAATGTCCCGCGGGGCCCCCTCTGCAAGGGCTTTCAGATTCGCGAGGGAGAGCGTCTCCCTCGCGTCTCTGTTAAGCCCGCAGGGGCTGATGGGAAATTTCCCATTAGCCCCTGCGGGCTTAACAGAGACGCGAGGGAGACGCTCTCCCTCGCGAATCTGAAAGCCCTTGCAGAGGGGCTTAGCGAGCGGAGGGGGCCCCGCGGGACATTGCATTCTGCCCTTGCCGCGTCCGCGGCAGCAGTCAGAGCCAGCTTTTTCTTTTTTGCGGACCTTCCCGCGTGCCAGCTGCAAGGCTTTCGCGTGCCACAGCTGGCACGCGTGCCATAGGTTCGCCATCGCTGGCCTAGACCTTCAAGATTTACACCTTTCTCAGCAAGTGAAGGATATCCTTCATGCTTCCAGAAAGCCTTCCACCAGACGCTCTTATGCTTTTAAATGGAAAAGGTTTTCCATTTGGTGTGCAGAAAATGGTCTTAACCCTTCTGCAATACCTTTTAATTCTTTACTAGACTATTTGCTGCATTTATCCCATGCAGGCCTTAAAACAAATTCAATCAGGGTCCATTTGAGTGCTATTGCAGCATCCCTGAAGCCTCTTAATGGACAACCCATTTCCTCTCATCCTCTTATAGCAAGATTCACGAGAGACCTTCTTTTAACTAAACCCCCCATTAGACCACCTCCAGTGGCATGGGACTTAAATTTGGTTCTTGGCCAGCTTATGAAGCCACCCTTTGAACCCTTAGCCACTACCTCCTTGAAATTCCTTTCCTGGAAGGTTATTTTTCTCATTGCACTCACCTCAGCTCGCAGTATCAGTGAGTTGCAAGCTCTAGTGGCTAATCCTCCTTATACAAGGTTCCACCATGACAAGGTAGTTCTCAGGACTAATCCACACTTTATGCCTAAAGTGGTCTCACCTTTTCATCTGAACCAGGAGGTATATTTACCTGTCTTCTTTCCAGGACCTCATGCATCAAGTGCAGAGAGGAGTCTTCATACCCTGGATTGCAAAAGAGCACTTGCTTTCTATTTACAAAGAACATAGCAACATAGAAAGTCCTCTCAACTTTTTGTTGCTTTTGATCCTTCCCTTTTAGGACTTCCAGTCTCTAAGAGAACTCTAGAACTCTGTCCAATTGGATTGCTCAGTGTATTTCCTTCGCCTACTAGAGTAGGAATCTTTCTCTGGAAGGCCACGTCACAGCTCACAATGTGAGGGCCATGGCAACCTCTATGGCTCATCTAAACTCTGTGTCCATCGACCAAATCTGTCGAGCAGCCACCTGGGCCTCAGTTCATACCTTCACAGCCCATTACTGCTTGGACAAGGATTCCCCCCGGGATGCCTTGTTTGGTCAGGCTGTTCTCAAACACCTGTTCCATACCTAATCAACTCCTGTCCTCCATCCCTGTCTGGATGCCTGAGATTCATAGGTGGAGATGGAGCCCTCCAGGGGCTCACAATCTGGGTGATCTCCCAGGCATCTCTAGCTGGGGAGTCCCCATATGTGAAGACTCATTCCTGCTTGTTCCTGGAGATAGCACAGTTACTTACCTGTAACAGGTGATCTCTGGAACAGCAGGAATTAGTCTTCACAACCCTCCCACCTCCCCTAGGAGTTGTATCTCTCTATCTTTCCTCTCTCTCTCTTTGTCTCAGCTTTAAAACTCAAACTGGAGAGAGATGGTTGGGAAAGGCGGGAAGGCAGCGCGCAGGTGCTGTGGAATGCTCCCAAAAGCTTTCCTTTTGGACGCTGGGGAGCGTTCCCGTGCAGGCTCCGTCGGTACTGACGATACCCATATGTGAAGACTAATTCCTGCTGTTCCCAGAGATCACCTGTTACAGGTAAGTAACTGTGCTTTCTTCGTCAGGGACCCATTCTCATATATAACTCATCTCCCTTTATCTCCTTTTTGTCTTATTGCCTGCCTCTTGGGAGGTCACACTAAGGCATAGGGACTGTGTGGATGAGGTCCTGTTGCGGACCTGAAGAGGTCAACTTCTGTATAGTGTGTTTTTTCTGTTTTTGAAAGATGGTGTGCAGAACAGGAATTTCTCCTTTTTAAGGCTTGAACATATTTTGTGTTTTTCTGCAAGAAGGGCTTAATTTAATTAAATTTGAAAACACATATATCACTATTATGAGACATTCAAAATTTACAGCAATTAAAACAGTATAAAAACAATTAGTACAGATCTCTGAATCAAAATAGAACTGTTCTCACCCCACCCACGCTCCTAAAAAAGAAAAAAGTCCCAAAACAACCATTAATGCCCAAAATTCCCCATCAAAAAATTGTTGGGAATAAAAATGTTTCCAGCTTCCAATGGAATGTAGCAGCCTTGGTGTGTCTTTGTAGCTGGCTGGAGGCTTCCTCCTTAGGTTCTCATCTGGATTATAGTATGGTCCACCATGCTTAAAGTGGGGCCTTAATTTGGTTCTCAGAACGCTTGGGGATCAGCCCTATGAGCTCCGAAGCATGTGCCTGTTATGGGATTCACCTTGAAGGGTTTTTTTGTTGCAGATTGTTCAGCAAGGTGCATTTTGGCACTGCGGGCCTGGTCCTGGTCCTGTCAGGGTCCTTTCTTGTGTTTCACAGAGGCTGGCATTGCTTTTGCACTGATCTTTTTTTCTTTTTAAGTTGGTGTGTCTGTTTCATATTAATCAAGTTCTGGAGCTACGTTCCTTTTGTCAGGAAGACTGGGGCAAAATGTTTTATCTCCTTGGTCTCTTCAATGTTAAGTTGGCTCTGATATTTTATTTTATTTATTTATTTATTTAACTGTATTTATATCCCGCTTTTCACCGGGTCAAAGCGGTGGGACATATAACCAGGGGGGGGGAATCAAATGTGGGGGGGGGGGGGGGGGCATCACATTGATGATTTTTGGGGTGAACATGGAGACTGACAAGAAAGCATAGTTACTGGTTTGGAGATCTTGGAGAGAAATAGGGGGGGGGGGGTTTCTTAGAGGTGACCAATTACTTTGTAGATCATATCATCTATATTTGTGTTGTATGGTGGCACGAAGAGAGAAGTGGCAACAAAAGCTACCATTGTATGGTGGATTGAGGAGGCCTGTTTCCTTGGTTTATATCCTTAAAGATGGGGTTCTGCCTTAGTCTTTTTGGGTGCATTCGACCAGAAGCATGGCAGCCTCGTGGACCGAGTCACATTCTTTATCAGCCATAGAAATTTGGAGAGCAGAGGTGTGGTCCTCTTTGCATTCCTTTACAAAGCACTATAGACTTAATGCTAATGTGAGAAAGGGTGCTGCTTTTGGGATTGGGATGATCAAAGCTGGATTGTTTGCATCTCTAGGAACAAGCAGGAATAAGTCATCACTTATGGGTACGTCGGTACCCACGGAGCCTGCGCGGGAAAGCTCCCCAGCTTTTCAAATGAAAAGCTTTTGGGGCCTCCCACTGCACATGCGCGCTGCCTTCCCGCCTTCCTGACCAGCTCTCCTCAGTTCTTCTTTTTCCGCGGAGCCAGCAGGTCGTGTTCCTGTCACCGCTGAAGAATTTGTTACTTTTGTTTGTTTCTTTAGACCGCGTACCTGCCTTCCCCATACCGATACCGGTATCGCCGGTCTTTCTTTCTTTCTATATATAAAAAAAAAAAAAAAAAAAGACTTTTTTATTTTTCTTCAGCACAGCTTGGTACCCGGTGTTAGGCCTTCAGGCCTACACAGTTTCTCCTCGTGGAGAAGCCAGTCCCTGGTTTCAAAAAATGTACCAAATGCAGTGCTGTTATTTCTGTCACAGACACCCATGAATGGTGTCTCAAATGTTTGGGACCTGAGCACTCCATACCGGACTGCCCATCCTGCACCCAGATGTCTAAACGCGGTTTGCAGAACCGGGCTAACAAGCTCCATGTGCTGTTTCCTTCAGAAGCATCACAGTCATCCAGGTCTTCCTCTCCGGATGGATCTCAGGTAACCAAATCTTCTGTGGGCAAATCCTCTAAAAGCAAATCTCTTTCTAAAGATCGAGAGGCTCTCAGTTCTGAGTTCGAGGATTCTGCCCAGGCCAAAAAAACCCCGGCGGGAGGTTCCGGCCTCCAAAGCAATCATGGGGTCACAGGTTGACATCGATGGCACGGCCTCGACAGATCACCTGTTGGACTGCTCTGGGGTACCGGCCCATACCGGTACCGACATCCAGGCAGTAGTGGCGTCTATGGGCAGTACTGTCCAGACCATGCAGCAGGCCGTACTGGCCTTCATTAAGGCTGCGACGCCCTTGGTACCGATTTCATTGGTACCGACCCCGGTTCCGGTATCTACACCGGAACCGAGACCATCGACTTTTAAACGTCGATCGGTTTCGCATACCGGATTCCGGCTTTCGCCCGGTACCGATCCCATGCCCGATACGCCCGATGTCGATACCGATCGGTATGCGTATCGTACATTGGAAGCACAGAAAGAGTACTCAGATTCTTCTGATGAATTTAATTCCTCTGATGACTCTGTTGAGCTTACTCTTCCTGAGGAGCCCTCTTCTCCCAAGAGGAGGATGTCTCCCCCAGAGGATTTATCCTTTCAGGATTTCATTGTTGATGTAGCTAAAGCACTTTCTATTACTACATCTTCTGAAAGAGAACCCAGATCAAAAAAATTGGACATTTTAGGATACTCAAAAGCTCCTAAAGAGGCAGTCACTCTGCCTGTCCATGAAATCCTTCAAGAACACTTGATGGATTTGTGGGAGACTCCTTTAACACTGTCTCCCCATTCCCGCAGGTTGGACACCATGTATCGGGTCCCTCCTTCGCCTGGGTTCCAAAAAACTCAGCTGCCTCACCACTCCATTGTGGTGAAGTCTGCTATGAAGAAAATAAAGAGTCCTAAGAGGCATTCTTCTACCCCTCCAGGGCGTGAATGTAAGAACCTAGACTCTTTTGGAAGAAAGATGTTCCAGGCTAGTATGCTTATAGCCAGGATCAACTCTTATAGCCTTTATATGGGCATGTATCTTGGGCAACTTGCCCTAAAAATACAGAATTTTGCCCCCTTTATCCCTGATGATCAAAGGGCGGACTTCTTTTCTATGGTGACACAACTTTCAGAGGTCTCCAAGTTCTCCAACAGGGCAGCCTTTGATTCTTTCGAGGTTGCAGGCAGAGCTTCGGGAATTGCTATTGCAGCCCGACGTCTCGCTTGGCTCCAGGCTTCTAACCTAGAACCCTGGGTTGTAGAAGGCCTCAGGAATCTGCCCTGTACCGGTGAGAACTTATTTGGGGAAGACTGGCAGATTAAAGCTGCTCAAATGGATGCAGAAAATGCCACTCTAGATAGACTTTCCAAGTCTACTTCTACCCCTACCAAAAAGAAGCCTTTTAAAAGGCCTTACTATAAAAAGACCAGATTTCCCACGAATACTGGCCAGCAATCTGCTCAGCCTCGCCTTGCTGCTAAGCGACAACAATCTAAGCAGGTAAAGTCAAAGCCTGCAGTGTCTGCTACATCCCAGCAGGCTCAACCCCCTCAGGGGTTTTGACTTCCCTCTAGAGAACTTGCCTTTTCTGGCTCTAGCACAGCCAGAGCCCCTCACCATTCCTGGAAGGCTAGCTCACTTTGCTCCCAGATGGGAGCAAATAACATCAGAGCAATGGACCCTCTCTATTATCCGAGAAGGCTACAAACTTCATTTCTCCAGCCTTCCTCCCCATACCATGGTGAGGCAATTCAGTTCTCCCCCATCTCTTCTGACCCTGTTGGGTCAGGAAGTCTCTTCTCTCCTTGCCCAAGGGGCAATAGAGGAGGTTCCTCCTCCACAACAGGGGTTAGGTTTCTACTCCCCTTACTTTCTCATAACAAAGAAGACAGGGGGCTTCAGACCTATCCTAGATCTGAGAGAATTGAACAGGTTTCTATTCAAGGAGAAATTCAAAATGCTCTCTCTGGGCCTTCTCCTTCCATACCTTCAGAGTCAGGATTGGCTTTGTTCTCTAGATCTCAAAGATGCGTACACTCATATACTCATCCATCCATCCCACAGAAAGTATCTAAGATTTCTGTTCCAGGGAAAACATTTCCAGTACAGAGTACTACCCTTCGGTCTGGCCTCTGCTCCAAGAGTCTTCACAAAATGCATGGCAGTCGTAGCCGCATTTCTCAGAGGCATGGGAATCTTTGTCTTCCCATATCTGGACGACTGGCTCATCCGAGCTCCATCTCAGTCAGAAGCCCAGATTTCTCTGGACCGCACAAGGCGTATTCTTCAATATCTGGGACTTGTGGTAAACATTCCCAAGTCCCAACTCATCCCTACTCAGTCTCTGGAATTCATAGGGGCCCAATTGGACTCCACCACTGCAAGGGCCTACCTCCCTCTGGTCCGAGGCCAAAGGCTAATAAGCTTGGCCTCCCAAGCTCAGTCCAGAAGTCACTTGTCAGCCAGAGAAATGCTGCAACTTCTGGGCCACATGGCCTCCACGGTTCATGTGGTGCCCTATGCTCGTCTCCATATGAGAGCAGCTCAATGGACATTGGCCACCCAGTGGTCTCAAGCATCGGGACTGCTGTCAGACCAGGTACTCACCTCAAAACGTCTGTTTTGGTCTCTCCAGTGGTGGACATCCTCCAAAAATCTGTTGTTGGGGACCCCCTTCCAACCTTCGTTGCCCCAAGCAACCCTCACAACAGATGCCTCCCAAACAGGGTGGGGAGCTCATCTTCAACATCTCTCCACTCAGGGACTCTGGTCTCCCCAAGAGACCACCCTTCATATCAATCTTCTGGAACTGCGAGCAATCTTCCTTGCCCTCACAGTCTTCCACACCCTCCTTGCCAACCTGACTGTCCTAGTTCAGACAGACAATCAGGTGGCCATGTTTTATATCAACAAACAAGGAGGGACGGGCTCTCTGTCGCTTTGCAACGAAGCTCTCAGATTATGGGCCTTCGCCAGAGAGCACCAAATTCATCTTCTGGCAGTATATCTTCCAGGAGTTCAAAACTCTCGGGCAGACAGACTCAGTCGAGTTCTGCTTCCACACGAGTGGTCCCTGCATATGGACCAGATACACAGAATCTTCCAGGAATGGGGGACCCCGGACATAGACCTCTTTGCAAGTCCGTGGAATGCCAAACTTCCCCGGTTCTGTTCCAGGACTTCGTGTCAGGGAGCTCAGGCCAACGATGCCTTTCTCCTGCATTGGGGTCAAGAATTCCTGTACGCTTTTCCACCCATTCCTTTGATTCCCAAGACTCTGTTCAAAATTCAGAGGGATCACGGATCCATGATCCTCATTGCTCCACGCTGGCCACGCCAAGTGTGGTTCCCTCTCCTTCTACAGCTCTCCCAGGGCTCCTCCCTGGACCTGGGAGCTGCACCAGACCTTCTGTCTCAGGAGCAGGGGACTTTGTGGCATCCAAACCCCAAGTCCCTACATCTCCGAGCTTGGTTACTGAAGGCTTAAGCCTTCAAGAGTTTAATCTTTCTCAACCAGTGAAAGATATCCTTTATGCCTCTAGGAAACCCTCTACCAGGCGTTCCTATGCTTTTAAATGGAAACGTTTTTCCATTTGGTGTGCTCAACAGGGTCTTGACCCTCTGGCACTTCCTTTGAATTCTCTACTAGACTATCTCCTGCATCTTTCCAATGCAGGCCTAAAGACGAATTCAGTACGAGTCCATTTAAGTGCTATTACAGCATCCTTGAAACCTATAAATGGACAATCTGTTTCCTCTCATCCTCTTATTGCAAGATTCATGAGAGGCCTAACCCTCACTAAGCCTCCCATCCGGCCTCCTCCGGTAGCATGGGACTTGAATTTAGTTCTGGGTCAACTTATGAAGCCACCCTTTGAACCATTGGTATCTACCTCCCTGAAATTTCTTTCTTGGAAGGTCCTTTTCCTTATTGCAGTCACTTCGGCTCGCCGCATCAGTGAACTGCAAGCTTTGGTGGCGAATCCACCTTATACCAGATTTCATCATGATAAGGTGGTCCTTAGGACGAATCCCCACTTTATGCCTAAAGTGGTCTCGCCTTTTCATCTTAATCAGGAGGTATATCTACCTGTCTTTTTTCCGGCTCCTCATGCATCCAGTGCAGAGAGGAACCTTCATACTCTTGACTGTAAAAGAGCTCTCGCCTTTTACCTCAATAGAACTCAGCCACATCGAAAGTCTTCTCAGCTTTTCGTGGCTTTTGATCCTTCTCATTTGGGACTTCCAGTCACCAAACGCACACTTTCCAACTGGATTGCTCAGTGTATTTCCTTTGCTTACCAGAGTAAGAACATTTCTCTGGAAGGCCATGTCACGGCTCACAATGTGAGAGCCATGGCCACTTCTATGGCTCATCTCCACTCTGTTTCCATAGACCAGATCTGTCGAGCAGCCACTTGGGCCTCGGTGCATACCTTCACAGCCCATTACTGCTTGGACAAGGACTCCCGCCGGGATGCCTTGTTTGGTCAGGCTGTCCTCAAACACCTGTTCCATACTTAAACAACTCCTGCCCACCTTCCCAGAATGGATGCCTGAGATCCATCCGAAGATGGTTACCCTTGGAGGGGGATCTCCCAGGCATCTCAGCTAGGGAGTCCCCATAAGTGATGACTTATTCCTGCTTGTTCCTAGAGATAGCACAGTTACTTACCTGTAACAGGTGATCTCTGGGAACAGCAGGAATTAGTCATCACAACCCACCCACCTCCCCTAGGAGTTGTCTCTCTATTCCTCTATCTTCCTGTCCTCTCTCTCTCTATTGTCTCAGCTTTAAACTCGAACTGAGGAGAGCTGGTCAGGAAGGCGGGAAGGCAGCGCGCATGTGCAGTGGGAGGCCCCAAAAGCTTTTCATTTGAAAAGCTGGGGAGCTTTCCCGCGCAGGCTCCGTCGGTACCGACGTACCCATAAGTGATGACTAATTCCTGCTGTTCCCAGAGATCACCTGTTACAGGTAAGTAACTGTGCTTTCCTGCTCAATGTAAAAGGTATATTGTAGACTGGTCTGGTGGATGATAAGGAAGGGGAAATTTGGTTATCTCCAGGAACAAGCAGGAATGTAGTCTTCACATATGGGTATCGTCGGTACCGACGGAGCCTGCATGGGAATGCTCCCCAGCGTCCAATAGGAAAGCTTTTGGGCGCATCCCACAGTGCCTGCGTGCTGCCTTCCCGCCTTTCCCAACTGTCCCTCTCCAGTTCTTCATTTTCCGCGGAGCCGACAGATCGCACATCCTGTCACTGCAGAAAATTTCCCTTCTTATTATTTTTTGTGGTCGCTTCTGCCTTCCCTCGACGCTATACCAGTACCGCTGGTGGTTCTTTTCTTTTTTCTAAAAAAACCCAAAACACTTTTATTTATTTTTATTTATTTAATTCACATTTATATACCGCATCTTCCAAAGTTCAGTTGCGGTTTACAGGTAACAATAATTTACAAATCAAGTTTGTTTTACATGGAACAATGAAATATAACAGAACTTATTTACAAGGAATATCATATGAAATATAGAACAAATAATGTGGTATAATACCGAACAGTGTGAAAAACTATATACAAGTTATCTATGAATATATATATGGAATACTTGAGGGGAGGTCAAAGGATCATCATTGGAGGGTGCTAACTGTGTAGGTTAAAGGTTTATTGCATGGAGTAATCGATTGTCTGTTTAACCTTTGTCTAGTGTAGATGATGAGTTATCTATGTTATAATGCTTGGTGAACAAGTAGGTTTTCAGTTTCTTGCGGAGTTCTGTGATCTCTGTTAGCTTTCGTAGGTCCTCTGGAAGGGAATTCCAGATAGTAGGGGCTATGTGCGAAAATGCTCTATTGTTTGTTGATTTGTGAGCTTTTGTAAAATCTTTCGGGATTTTTAATCTGTTTAGTTGTCCTTTTCTGTGTGTAGGCTTAGATGGTTCTTTGTGTATTAAGTTACATAACATGGATGGGGCCAGATCATATAAGGTTTTGAATGTTGTTGTTATTATTTTGTAAATTATTCTACTTTGAATTGGTAACCAATGAAGGGAGGCTAGTATTGGTGATATGTGTTGAAGGGAGTTGATTTTCAATGTGATTCTGGCTGCAGCATTTTGTGCTAATTGCAATCGTTTAATACTTTGTTTTGTTAAGCCTATTAGGATTAGATTGGCAAAGTCAAAATGTGGAGTTATTGTGGCCTGTATTATGTTAATAAAGTCCTGTGTGAAAACTAGTGGACGAAGTTGTTTGAGAGTTTTAAGCTTGAAATAGATTTTCTTTATGGTATTGCTGATGTGTGTTTCCATTGTAAGGTGTGTATCTAGTATAACACCTAGATATCTTATTTCCTTTTTTATTTTGATTTCTTGGTTTTGGAGTCTTATGTGTGATGGAGGGTTATAGGTTCTGTTCTTGGTTACAATTAGAACTTCGGTTTTAGCATGATTGATGTGAAGGTTTTGTGCTTTTAGCCAAGTTGTGACTTCATTATAGCATTCCGATAAGAGTTGAAGCGGTATGTTGGGTATTGTGAATGGAATATACAGCATAATATCATCTGTGTAGAGATGATATCGTACTCCGAAACTTTTGAATATGTTGCAGACTGGTTTTATGTAAATATTGAAAAGTAGAGCTGATAGCGCTGAGCCTTGTGGTAATCCAATTTCTTGCTTGTAGGTGGTGGAGTTTTGATTTCCAATTCTTACATTTTGTGTTCTATCAGTTAGGTAGGATGAGAACCATTTGTGTACTATAGAATTTAGTCCTATTTGTTTTAAGTTATTAAGCATTATTGTGTGGTGTATGCTATCGAACGCAGCTGATATGTCGATGAACAGTAAAATAAATGCCTGTTTAGGATTGTCAATCTCTCTTAGGAGCGCATCTATTAAAACTGTGAGGAGTGTTTCCACTCCATGGCGGGGCCGAAAGCCATATTGTTGCTCATCGAGAGGGTAGGATGAGTCTAGAAAATCTTGTGTTTGTAATTGAACTACTTTTTCAATTATTTTGGCCAAAAATGGTATGCTTGATATAGGTCTATATGACGTAGGGGATGTTTTATCCAGTTTGCTGTTTTTGAGGATTGGTCGAATTTGTGCATGTTTAAGAGATGTTGGGAGGTAGCCTTGGGTAAGTGAGAGGTTTACTATTGAGAGAATGTAGGGTAATAAAATTGGTAGTGTGTTTTTTATCCATGTTACAGGACATGGATCTAGATAAGACGTTGTGGTGTTGAGGTTGGTGATGATGTTTTTTAGTGTCTCTTTAGTTATGGGATGGAACTCTGACCATTCATCTATATGCTGGTGTGACGAGATGATAGCTTTTATATGCATTGATGGCAATTTTGCTTTGTTTTGATAATGGTGGGCTAGAGTATGAACTGAGATGTCAGTGATTTCACTGTCAGAAGTTTGGGGATTGGTTAGATTTCTGACAATGGAGAATAACTCTCTTGGTCTGTTATATGATTTTGAGAGTATTTTGGCGTAATGTTCTTTTTTTGTGTTGTCTAAGGCTTCTTTGTATTTAGTGAGTAGATTATTGTATATTTCTTTGTGTATCGTCAATTTGGATTTACGCCAGTTATGTTCTAGTTTTCTAAGGTTCCTTTTCATCTGTTTTAAAGTAGTATTGAACCATGGTTTGGCGTTGGTATTAGAGTGATTGATCTTATTGTGTATTTGATTAGTTTTGGCAGCGTTGTAGATGGTGTCATGCCAGTTTTTGACAGTGTCATCTAAATTCGTCTCCGTTGTAACAAGGTGGGGTATTGTTAAGTCAATAAATTCTTCATTGTTAAACTTTTTAAATCTTGTGGTTTGAACATTTCTGATGCAATTGTTAGTATTAGTGGATGGATATGTAAGGTTTAGTTTAATAATGTGGTGATCTGACCAGGGTATCTGAGTGCATTCAACTGAATTTGGGTTGATTAGTTTGAAGAGTGAGTTAGGGAGAAAGACAAGATCAAGAGTTCCACCTTTGATGTGTGTAGATGTGTTTATTATTTGATGATATTCCATGTCAGAGATAGTATCTAAGAATAGTTTAGATTCCAATGTTGGTAGCGAGGGAAGGTTGAAATCTCCTAGCATCATTATAGGGTGTTGTTCAGTTGAGGAGCTGAGGAGTTCAATGAGAGAGTCGATGCAGTCCGGTTTTTGGTTTGGGGCCTATATAACAAGCAGAGTTTCATGAGTCCAATATTTATTAATAGTGTGTCTATGTTGTCAGAGATATTGGATTGGATTGCTTTGGCGCATAGTACCTTTTTTGTCATCATTAATACACCTCCGCCTTTTCTATTAGTTCTATGTTTATAGAAGGTGTCATAGTTTTCTGTATTAAGTTGGTTTATGTAGACTGAATCGGTATCTGAGAGCCAGGTTTCTGTAATGCATAATATGTCTGGTTTTAAGTCAGATATTAAATCATTAAATATAGGTAGTTTGTTTTTCATCGACCGTGCGTTGATAAGAATGCATGAGAGGGAAGGTGTATTATTTAAGTATGTTCCCTTGGGTGTTTGAATTGGGTTTATTTGTTTTATGTGAATTAGTCTATGTAAGTTTGATCTGGGATGGTTATTTTGATAAATGTGTCCAATATGGTAGTTGTTTCGCATGTGTGTGTGAATAATGGGAATTGTTTTGTGGTTTATGCTGTTTAGGCTTAGAGTTAGGTCAATGGTTAGTACTGCTAAGAGTAAGCCAATATAGAATATTTTCCTTCTTTTGATGTTTGTGCGTGGCATTTTTGAAGGGTTGGTGTTAGTGGGGCTAAGCAGTAATATACTAGGGTAAGAGGATGTGAGCAAGGTATTCCAATGGGTAGTTGTAGTAAGTAGATGTTGTAAATATAGCTGCTAGAAACAGTATCAATCCTGATTTGTATAAGCTACTGACAACAGTATATAATTGTGAGTGTAACAGTATATAATTGTGAGTGTAACTAATAGTAAACCTGATAGAAGATAATATACTACTGGTAACAGTAATAAATTTTTGAGAGTTACTTAGCTAGCTAGTTACTGACAATGTTTTTGATTAATAAGGTACTACTGACAACAGTAAAAAGAAGGAATAATGCTAACTATTTGCAGGTTGCCTACTGATAACAGTACTGGATTAGAGACACTACTGACAACAGTATTAGGAATGATAAAATGCTAATCATTTACAGTTTGACTACTGACAACAGTCCTGGTGGAAGATATGCTGTTGATGAAGGTAATCGTATGTGCTAGATACTGGGTTGATAGCTGCTGACGTTATACTGATTGTGGGTTTATACTTGCTGTGCTTGAAGAATCTTAGAAGGGAATGAGGTGTACAAGCTCTGCCGTGCACGGCTTAGATGATGATTCCGCGTTGGGTGTTTGTGTCCCGATTGGGCAGTCGCTTCTGTTGGAGACGGTCTGGTGGCAGCGAGGCTCAATCCCTCCAAGGAGAGTGTGCGACGGAGAAGAAGGCTGCTGGATGCTGGCGCTCGTGCTGAGCTCAACCCCGACCGGGGAGCTTCCCAAGATGGCTGCCGATAAGGGTGACTGATGAAGCTGGATAGCGTAGCTTGGTAATAGAGAGGATTGAAAAGGGCTTGAGATATTCTTGGCAGACTGATTTCTAGGAGTACAATGTTGTTTGTAGTGCCCCGTCTAAGGGCCACGCCAAAGGGCCCTCTGGCGAGGCCCTCAGGCGCGGGCCTGCCTGTCTGCGGTTGTTTAAATATGCGTCCTTGTTCCTCCCACAGCCCCGATTGGACCGGAGGACCGAGATAGGTTGCTGGCTGGCCTGCTCGGCGTTCTATCCCCGATCGGGACAGCTGCAGATGGTCACTGGGCTGAAAAGGCTTTTCCCGCCGTCAGCGGTTGTTTAAATATGCGGCCTTGTTCCTCCCACAGCCCCGATTGGACCGGAGGACCGAGATAGGTTGCTGGCTGGCCTGCTCGGCGTTCTATCCCCGATCGGGACAGCTGCAGATGGTCACTGGGCTGAAAAGGCTTTTCCCGCCGTCAGCGGTTGTTTAAATATGCGGCCTTGTTCCTCCCACAGCCCCGATTGGACCGGAGGACCGAGATAGGTTGCTGGCTGGCCTGCTCGGCGTTCTATCCCCGATCGGGACAGCTGCAGATGGTCACTGGGCTGAAAAGGCTTTTCCCGCCGTCAGCGGTTGTTTAAATATGCGGCCTTGTTCCTCCCACAGCCCCGATTGGACCGGAGGACCGAGATAGGTTGCTGGCTGGCCTGCTCGGCGTTCTATCCCCGATCGGGACAGCTGCAGATGGTCACTGGGCTGAAAAGGCTTTTCCCGCCGTCAGCGGTTGTTTAAATATGCGGCCTTGTTCCTCCCACAGCCCCGATTGGACCGGAGGACCGAGATAGGTTGCTGGCTGGCCTGCTCGGCGTTCTATCCCCGATCGGGACAGCTGCAGATGGTCACTGGGCTGAAAAGGCTTTTCCCGCCGTCAGCGGTTGTTTAAATATGCGGCCTTGTTCCTCCCACAGCCCCGATTGGACCGGAGGACCGAGATAGGTTGCTGGCTGGCCTGCTCGGCGTTCTATCCCCGATCGGGACAGCTGCAGATGGTCACTGGGCTGAAAAGGCTTTTCCCGCCGTCAGCGGTTGTTTAAATATGCGGCCTTGTTCCTCCCACAGCCCCGATTGGACCGGAGGACCGAGATAGGTTGCTGGCTGGCCTGGCTGGCTGGCCTGCTCGGCGTTCTATCCCCGATCGGGACAGCTGCAGATGGTCACTGGGCTGAAAAGGCTTTTCCCGCCGTCAGCGGTTGTTTAAATATGCGGCCTTGTTCCTCCCACAGCCCCGATTGGACCGGAGGACCGAGATAGGTTGCTGGCTGGCCTGCTCGGCGTTCTATCCCCGATCGGGACAGCTGCAGATGGTCACTGGGCTGAAAAGGCTTTTCCCGCCGTCAGCGGTTGTTTAAATATGCGGCCTTGTTCCTCCCACAGCCCCGATTGGACCGGAGGACCGAGATAGGTTGCTGGCTGGCCTGCTCGGCGTTCTATCCCCGATCGGGACAGCTGCAGATGGTCACTGGGCTGAAAAGGCTTTTCCCGCCGTCAGCGGTTGTTTAAATATGCGGCCTTGTTCCTCCCACAGCCCCGATTGGACCGGAGGACCGAGATAGGTTGCTGGCTGGCCTGCTCGGCGTTCTATCCCCGATCGGGACAGCTGCAGATGGTCACTGGGCTGAAAAGGCTTTTCCCGCCGTCAGCGGTTGTTTAAATATGCGGCCTTGTTCCTCCCACAGCCCCGATTGGACCGGAGGACCGAGATAGGTTGCTGGCTGGCCTGGCTGGCTGGCCTGCTCGGCGTTCTATCCCCGATCGGGACAGCTGCAGATGGTCACTGGGCTGAAAAGGCTTTTCCCGCCGTCAGCGGTTGTTTAAATATGCGGCCTTGTTCCTCCCACAGCCCCGATTGGACACCCAAGAGTGGTACCTCAAATGTTTAGGTCCTGACCTCTCTATTTCAGAGTGTGTTGCCTGTGGGATGATGTCGAAAAGGGGCCGGCAAAACCGAGCTGCTAAACTTAGCACCCTTTTTCCCTCTGATGCAGCCTCCGTGGCATCGACGTCTTCCAGGGCTTCATCTTCCTCCCATGGATCTCAGGTAACTAAACATAAATCTAGCCGGTCCTCAAAGGGTAGATCTCCTTCTAAACATCGAGATGCCTCTGGCGTTGCCCTTGAGGGACTTTCACTGGCAAAATTGCCCCGGTGGGAGGCTTCGGCTTCCAAAGCACTAACGGGGCTCCAGGATGTTCTCGAGGCTTCAACCTCGGCAGAACTGCTGGTGCCATGCTCTGGGGTTCCGGCTGCTTCATCTGGCACCGATACCCAAGCATCAGCAGCGTCAATAGACCAGAGGTTCTTGACTATTGAACGCAGTCTGGCGGCTCTTCTCACGGCCTCGATGCCCTTGAAACCACTTCAGACAATTCAACCGGTACCGGCACCGACTGCATGGACATCGGCAGGTATTTTACCGGGACCGAGTCATGTGTCTGTATCCAGCATCAATAAGTCGGTACCGGACCACTCCGATGCCGACTTCGATCGGTACCGGTACCGTGCCTTGCACGATCACCCGGATTGGAGATACTTCGATTCTTCGGATGAGTCTGAAGACTCTGAAAAGCTCTGCCGATACCAGAGTACTTCTTCCTGAGGATTTCTCTTCTCCTCAGCGTAGGATGTCTCCACCAGAGGATATGTCCTTTCAGGATTTTATCCGAGATGTGGCCCGAGGTCTTTCTATCACAGTGGCTCCTGAAAAAGAGCCTAGGGCAAGGAATTAGAAATCCAACAATACCCTAAAGCTCCCAAGGAGGCAGCTACCTTACCTATTCATGAGATCTTGCATGATCTTATGTTAAGGATGTGGGAAACACCTCTGACCGATCTCCTCACTCTCGAAGACTGGACACCATGTATCGAGTTCCTCCTTGTCCTGTGTTTCAGAAGACTCAATTACCACACCATTCCATGGTGGTGGAATCAGCCATGAGACGGATAAAGAGTGCAAAAAGGCATGCATCTAATTATCCAGGATGAGAGTGTAGGACTCGACGCCTTTGGACGTCTATCTTTCCAGGCTTCCATGCTTTCTGCTAGGTTCAGTTCCTATATCTTGTATATGGGAATGTTCCTTAAAGAGGTCACAGGAGATTTAGATCTTATGAGCCCTCCTTCCTGATGATAAAATGCAAGATGATCTTGCTCTTGTTAAACATGCTCAGGATGTTTCCAAGTTTGTGAATCGTGCAGTCTTTGACTGCTTTGAATGCATAAGCAGAACCTCTGCCATGGCCATAGGTGCATGTAGAATTGCCTGGCTCCAGGCATCTGACTTGGAAATCTGGTTACAGGACAAACTGGGGAATATACCTTGCACAGGAGAGAATCTCTTTGGTGAGAATTGGCAGGATAAAGCTAATGACATAGATGCTGACAGTATCACTTTGGATAGATTGTCTGTCTAAATCTACAGTTGATCCTGCGAGGAAAAGATCCTCTAAGAAACCATTCTTCAGCAAGAAGAAAAAGTTTTATCCCTCCTATACCCAGCAGGAACATCGTTTAGGTCAGTCTGCCCAAAAGGGACAGCAGCAACAATCTAGGTAACAAAGGAAGCCAAAAGCAGCTAAGCCTCAACCGGCTCAGCAGACTCAGCCTCCACAGGGGCTTTGACTCCTATCTAGAGAACTTTGCCTTCCTGGCCCTGAGTGGCCCAGAACCCTCCACCATTCCAGGAAGGTTATGTCATTTTGCCCCCAGATGGGGTCAGATAACAGCAGAAAATTGGACTTTGTCTATTGTAAGAGAGGGGTACAAGCTTCATTTCCTCAGCATGCCCCCTCCTACAATGGTAAGACAGTTCAATTCTCAGACCTCTCATTGACCGGTTAGGTCAAGAAGTCACTATGCTCCTTGCTCAAGGGGCAATAGAAGAGGTACCCATTCCCCAACGGGGTACAGGGTTTTACTCCCCCTGTTTCCTTATTCCAAAGAAAACAGGAGGACACAGACCCATTCTAGGCCTCAGAGAATTGAACAAATTCCTGTTCAGAGAGAAGTTCAAAATGATGGGGGCAGATAACAGCAGAGCATTGGACTCTCTCCATTATAAAAGAGGGGTACAAGCTTCATTTTCTTTGCATGCCCCCTCCCACAGTAGTAAGACAGTTCAATTCTCAGACCTCTCTCATCAATCTGTTAGATCTAGAGGTCACTATACTTCTTGCCCAAGGGGCAATAGAAGAGGTACCCATTTCTCAACAGGGTACAGGGTTTTACTCCCCCTATTTCCTTATCCCAAAGAAACAGGGGGGGACACAGACCCATTCTAGACCTCAGAGAAGTGAACAAATTCCTGTTCAAAATGATTTCTCTAGGAACTCTGCTGCCATACCTTCAGAGTCAGGATTGGCTTTGTTCTCTAGATCTCAAGGATGTGTACACTCATGTTCTCATCCATCCAACTCATCAAAAGTTCCTTTGCTTTCTATTTCAAGGGAAACACTACTAATACAGGGTTCTTCCTTTTGGCCTGGCCTCTACATCAAGGGTGTTCACAAAATGCATGGCTGTGGTAGCAGCATTTCTCCGCACCATGGGAATATTCGTCTTCCCTTACTTAGATGACTGGCTCATTCGAGCCCCTTCAGAGCCAGAGGCCAGGGTTGCTCTGTTTCACACAATGTGCATCCTTCAGTATTTGGGACTTGTCATAAACGTCCCAAAGTCCAACCTTGCTCCCACCCAATCCCTAGAGCTTATAGGAGCTCTTCTGGATACCAGACAGATAAGGGCCTATCTTCCACAGCCCTGCTGCCTTTGCATTGTGCAGTAAGCTTCCCAAGCAGTGCTAAAACCTCACCTCACTGCTCGGGAAATGCTACAGTTGCTAGGCCACATGGCATCTACCGTGCATGTGGTTCCTTATGCTCGCCTCCATATGAGGGCAGCCCAGTGGACCTTATCCACTCAGTGGACTCGGGCATCTGGTTGCCTGTCAGACAAAATAGCAAACTCGGATCGCCTGATTTTGTCCCTCCAATGGTGGCAGTCAACCCAAAACCTTTTGGTGGGGTCTCCTTTTCAGCAACCCCACCCCAAGTCACTCTAACAACAGATGCTTCACAGGTGGGTTGGGGAGCCCACCTGCAAGGCCTCTCTACCCAGGGTACCTGCACACCACAGGAGGCCAATCTCCTGGAGCTCAGAGCAATCTTCCTTGCTCTAAGAGTATTTCACTCCCAGCTCAGCTACAAGACTGACCTAGTTCAAACGGACAATCAAGTAGCTATGTTCTATGTGAACAAGCAGGGCGGAACAGGCTCTCTGTCACTCTGCAGCGAAGCTTTGTGACTATGGGCCCTCGCCAGTGAGCATCAGATTCATCTCCTTGCGGTGTATCTTCCAGGCATTCAAAACTCTTGGGCAGACAGACTCAGTCGAGTTCTGCTTCCACACGAATGGTCTCTCCATGCAGACCAGGTGGCCAAAACCTTTCAGATTTGGGGAACCCCGGACATAGACCTCTTTGCAAGTCTGCCGAATGCCAAACTTCCCCAGTTCTGTTCAGAATTCCGGCTCAAGGTTGTCAGGCCAGGGATGTTTTCCTCCTCCATTGTGGTCAAGACTTCCTGTATGCCTTTCCACCCATTCCCCTAATTCCCAAAACCCTGTTCAAGCTTCAGAGAGACAGAGGTCATATGATCCTCATAGCTCCAGGTTGGCCATGGCAAATGTGGTACCCTCTGCTCCTGCATCTCTCTCAAGCTCCGCCTCTGGAGTTAGGAGATCTGGAGCAGATCCTTTCTCAAGAGGACGGGATGCTGTGGCATCCCAATCCCCAGTCTCTGCATCTCAGGGCCTGGTTGCTGAAAGCCTAGAACGTCATGGTATTAACCTTTCCCAGCAGGTGAAGGATATCCTTCATGCTTCCAGGAAACCTTCCACAAGATGCTCTTATGCATTCAAGTGGAAAAGGTTTTCCATATGGTTCTCGCAGAAGAGTCTTAACCCTCTTGCGTTACCTCTGGAATCATTACTGGAGTACCTCCTTCATTTATCAAATGCAGGGCTTAAGACTAATTCAGTGAGAGTCCATTTGAGTGCTATTGCAGCTTCTTTCAAGCCTCTTAATGAACAACCTATTTCCTCTCATCCTCTCATAGCGAGATTTATGAGAGGCCGCCTTTTAACGAAGCCTCCCATTAAGCCACCACCGGTGGCATGGGACTTGAATCTGGTACTTGGGCAGCTCATGAAACCGCCCTTTGAAGCATTAGCCACTAGCTCTTTGAAATTCCTTTCCTGGAAGGTTGTCTTTCTCTTTCCAATCACATCAGCACGTCGCATCAGTGAATTGCAAGCCTTGGTGGCTAATCTTCCTTATACAAGGTTCCATCATGATAAGGTAGCCCTTAGGACTCATCCACACTTCATCCCAAAGGTGGTCTCGCCCTTTCATTTGAACCAAGCAGTTTACCTTCCTGTATTCTTTCCAAGGCCTCACGCCTCAAATGCATAAAGGAACCTTTATACTTTGGACTGTAAAAGAGTTTTGGCCTTTTACTTTCAAAGGACACAGCAGCATAGAAAATCCTCTCAACTCTGTTGCTTTTGATCATAGTCATTTGGGACTTCCAGTCTCCAAAAGGACACTGTCCAGCTGGATTGCACAGTGTATATCTTTTGCCTATGAGAGTAAGAACCTTCCTCTTGAAGGCCATGTCACAGCTCACAATGTGAGAGCCATGGCAGCCTCAGTGACTCATCTTCACTCTGTGTCTATCGACGACTTCTGTTGAGCAGCTACTTGGGCTTCGGTTCATACCTTCACAGCCCATTACTGCTTAGACAAGGACTCCCGCGGGCACGCCTTGTTTGGTCAGGCTGTTCTTCAACACTTGTTCCACACTTAATCAACTCCTACCCACCATCCCTGGTAGGATGCCAGAGATCCATGGGGGGAAGTGGAGCCCTTTCACACGGGCACGCAACTTTCTGGGGCCATCTCCCCGGCATCTGCAGCTTGTTCCTGGAGATAGCATAGTTACTCACCTGTAACAGGTGATCTCCGGGAACAGCAGGAATTTAGTCTTCACAACCCACCCACCTCCCCTAGGAGTTGTATCTCTCTTTCCCTCTCTTTTTTTGTCTCAGCTATAAACTCAACTGGAGAGGGACAGTTGGGAAAGGCGGGAAGGCAGCAAGGAGGCACTGTGGGATGCTCCCAAAAGCTTTCCTATTGGACGCTGGGGAGCGTTCCCGTGCAGGCTCCGTCGGTACCGACGATACCCATATGTGAAGACTAAATTCCTGCTGTTCCCAGAGATCACCTGTTATAGGTGAGTAACTTTGCTTTACCTGCTAATTTTCTTTCCTTGAGTCCAACCAGATTAGTTCACCCTTAATTTCTCTTTCCATTACGGTTTCTGGTTTCACTTGAGTTTTGATTTTTGGGAATGACTTCCTGGATACTCTCCTTCCGTGGGGATTTGTGTTTTTGGTCATCATTGTTTTGTTACAGAAATACTGGGAAGCAAAATATTGGGAAGCGTGTTGCTGCATGAATCCCAATATAGGTCAGAGCTTTCAGTTCTATAGTCTCTATCTGCTAACTGGTGGTCACAACCCATCTGGACTGGTCTGATTGGACTCTAGGAAAGGAAATTAGCAGGTAAGACTAAATTCTTCCTCCTTGGTTCAATGTACGTGACTTTTGTGACCTTATAGACAATACCTCTGGTTTTCTGTAACAGAGGGCTAGAAACCTGTGCTGATCTTTTTAAGATTTTGTTGCAATTTAGTTTGTCAGTTTTCCCTATTACATCTTTCAGGTTTACTGGGATTTATTTGTTCTGAATCTTCACCATTAAATACTGTTTCCAGCATAGGTATCTCCCCGACATCCTCCTTGTTAAAAAGTAACTGGTTTAATCTTTGTCTTTCTCCTGCGTCCTTGTCTGCCAGGGAAACTTCTTTTCAATATTTTTGCCTCTATCAGTGTTTTGCGTCTGATTTGCCAGTGCTTTTGCGTTTTCCTATTTTTTTCTTCATTTGGATCTGCTTTCTATTTTTTGAAAGATATGTGTTCTGACCTTTTTCACCTCCTCTTTTAACCATGCTGGCAGTTATTTGGTCTACCTTTCCTCCTTTCCTTTTTAAAGCATGGAGTGCATCTGGTTTGGCCTTTAAAGATGCTGGTCCATGCCTGATGTAAACACTTAACTTTTGCAGATGTTCTTTTTAGATTTGTATTTGTTCTTTGCATCACTCTTATTACAGCCTTTCTCCCAACTGAAGGGTGTGTGAGGGTGGAGGCGGGTTTGGCTCTCACCTGACTCTACTCCCCAGTCTATCCTGTCTTCCATCCCTCCAAGACTGCCATTCTTTTCTAATCTTTCCCTCCCTTCCTCTTTTCCCAGTCTGTTTTTTTCCATCTTCTCCCTTTCCTTCTCCCCCCCTTCTTTCCTCTACCTCAAATAGCTGATATCACCTTTCCCTTGCAGTTATTTTTGCACTCTAGTGTTGGACTGTTGTGGCCATCTCTTCTGCAATGGATAGCCTTAGGGAGCTTACAACTGCAGGTTAGAATAGGTGTATAGGAGGGAGCAGACCATTGCAGAGGTTGTAGCAAGCTCATGGGAGAGAGCCAATCTCTGTGGGCTCACTAGAGAGGAGTTGGTAGTGGTGGGCTGGAGTGAGTGATTGTTGGGAGCACGTAGGCAGTTTACCTCAATTTAACAGCAAGGGGAAAACCCTGCTAGAGTTGCTGGGACTTTGAAATCATGGAAAACTGGATGCAGTGCATATAGGTTCTTCCTTCAAATGTGCATCTATACTTCATATCTGAAGAATTTACCTGTGTGGCCTTAAACTGGAAAATCATATTTCTTCCAAAACAAAAATTAACCTATACTTTAATACTTTAACTTAAGTTAAGGTGTAGAAAAAGACCTCAGAGACTGTTTGTAGAGCCAAAAGGCCTCTTACGTCTCACACATCTGTCATAAAAAAAACCTCCTATTTGCTCATAAATTGAATTTTATGAACTTTTTTAATAGATTTTTTTTGTCAGTAACAACACTCATTAAAAACATGTGCTAAAGAATCCTTAATGGGGATACTTTCCCTTCCATTTGAATGATGCTAGCTCCACTTTAACAACTCCACAAGCTCCAATGCTGTCGGTGCATCAGGGAGAAATAAACAGTGGCAAACTGTTTCTTTATCCAACCATCATGTTCTTGTTGCTACAATGGTATTCTGAGTATCAAACCTGAACACAAAAATCTACTTAAAAAAAAGTTCATAAAATTCAATTTATGATCAAGTAATGGGTATTATTTTATGACCGATGAGTGAAATGGGGGTTCGTCTCACACATCAGCTCTTTAAAATGCTTTTGACAACTGCTGTTTTGAGACGTCTTTAAAAAGAAAAAAAAAGTTCAAAAGATTTAAAATTTATTTTAACCCAACAGTTCTAATGCTCTTTGAATGGACTGTTTTCATCCCTGAATGAGTTGATTGGGTTCACCAAAAAACAAACAAACAGCAGACTACCATGTGGGTAACCACAACCAGTCAAGAAACGTGGTAGAAAGGGCAAATTCAGCCTTTATTAATCCAAAGGATTGAGTGTGCCAATTGACCTAACACTGGCCGTGTTTCGTGCAATACTTCCTCAGGGGTATATGGCTCACTACAATTAAAATTCATAAATAATTAAAAAATAACTAAGTAACAAAATTAAAAATACAGGATACAAGAATATAAAAATAAGAATGCCATAAAAACATATCAGAAGCCACTAAGGGTAACAAATAGCATCAACATTTTTATACAAAACATTTTTTATACACATATATATTGTGTATAAAAATTGTTCTAAAGAAAAAATAACCATGCATAATTAATAAAAAAAAAAAAAAAAAAGTATCGATATAAAGTACAATTAATCTTAAAGACCATGTCAAACTTTTATACATAAATAAATAATACATGAATAAAAACCCAAATGTACATAAACTCTACCATCTTAAATCAGAAAGGAGAGACAAGGAGAAAACGAGGCAGTAATTTGGGAAAACCAAATGTTAGAATTGTATCCATATTGTATAATGCAGAAAAGATACAACATTGCTAACCCTACCAAACTAAAACTGAAAAGAAGCAAAACCAAGCAGGAGTGAATCAGTGAAAAGCAAAAATAAGACTCTATTGATGCCTTGTATAGGTGCACATTGCACATACAAATAAATGAAAAATATTTTACATTGCTTAAAACAAACTTCACAATAGACTATGTGAAAAAACCCAAATTGAAATAGTCACTAGATACATTCATGTCCCACCGAATAAATTGATAAAAGAATATTTAAAAAGGAAAATATAAGAACCATAGGATCATACCGCTATATTCAGATATATGTAATGAAGATCACCATCAGATTGTATCAGCCCTCGTAGCCACCAGGGTCGGTCCTCACTTTGTTACCCAAACAAGGTAAACTGAATATTCCTCAAGGAAAATAAATAAATCTCCAGGAACAAGCAGGAATGAGTCTTCACATATGGGTAAATCGGTACCGACGGAGTCTGTGCTGGAACGCTTCCCAGCTTCCAATCAGAAAGCTTTTGGAAGCATCCCACCACGCCTGCGTGCTGCCTTCCCGCCTTTCCCAACTGTCTCTCCTCAGTTTTCGTTTTTCCGCAGAGCTGGCAGGATGTCCTCCTGTCACCGCAGAAAATTCTTCTTTTAATTCTTAGTTTTCTTGTGGTCGCGGCTGTCTTCCCCGACGCCACCGGTACCGCCGGTGTTTTTTTTCTGTCTTGTAAAATTTTTCCCTTTAAGGAATATATTTTTTCTTCTGAGTGTCTTACGGTTTTTCAGGCCTTCTAGGCCTCTCCATGTCTTCCATGGAACCGCCAGCCACTTTCTCCAAGAAATGCTCAAACTGTGGCGGTACTACTTTATTTTTAGACTCCCCAAATTGGTGTCTAACTTGTTTGGGTCCTGACCTTTTTCCTCCGGAGCCCTCGGGCAACAGTATTGTGAGAAGAGGTTTTCAACATCGAGTTTCCCTCGATATGAGGTTCCCTTCCAACTTCAGGGCACCGACCAGTTCTTCTTCTACACAGGATCAGGTAACGCACAAACAGTCTGTTAAGACTAGCCAACCCTCGAGTGGTAGGTCTCATGCACAGCATGTAGACGGCTCCGGCCTTGCCCTCGAGGGCCCATTGGCTTCAAAACCCCGGCGGGAGTCTCCGTCCTCCAAAGCCTATTTGGGGTTTCAGGTTGTTCCTGGGGTTCACCCCTCACAGAATATACCTGTGCCATGCCCGGTGGTGGCATCCGCTTCGAGCTGTACCGATACCCTGGCATCGGCACTGGTGTTGGACGAAACACTCCTTACCAGGGATCGTCGTCTGGCGTCCTCGGTACCTACGGGACCGGTGGATACGTTCCAGACTGACTTTCCAGTATTGGTACCGGCACCGATACTACCACCGACATCGGTACCCTCCAGATGTACATCGATAGACTCGCTTCCTTCGATGCCGAGTCTGGAATCGATCTCTAGTCTGGAAGACTGGGTACCGCCATGTCTTGGTACCGGACGCTCGGTACCAAGGGTTACTGCCGAAGGCTTTCGGTTACCTCGGTACCGATTGGGCTGTCACCGCTTGCTGCTCTGATGTCGGTGTCGGCTTCGGTTCCGACAACGGTACCAGTATCGGTATCGGTACCGGTATCCACAGTAACATTGTGGCCAGCTCCTTCCATGCTTTCAACAGGATCGCTCCCTTCTATACCAAGTTTGGAGTCGATACCTGGCATGGACGATGGGGTACTGACTGTCGCTGGTCCTGACCTCCAGTACCAGCGTCCATCCGTTAAGGATCCCATACTGCACCGTGCAGGATCTTTTATTCCTATATACTCAGATAGATCCTTCGTTGCCCAGGCTAGTTCTTCAGATCTAACCTGTCCAAGGGAGGTTCTCTTTGGAGATCCTTCTTTTCAGAGTTTCCTCCTGGATATGGCAAGATCACTTGCCATTCCTATCCCTGGACATGATCCTACACAAGGCTCTGTTTCTACCGAAGCAAAGGAAAACATAATGCTTCCTTTGCATCATTCCTTGCAGGATCTTCTTCTAGGAATGTGGGAAGCACCTTTAAGGGTACCCCCACCTTCCAGAGCAACTGATCTGTAACCCCCTCTCCAGGGTTTCAAAAGACTCAACTTCCTCATCATTCCATTGTAGTGGAATCAGCAATGAGGCGGGTGAAGAGTAAGAAAAAGCACTCTTCTTATCCGCCAGGTCGTGAGTCTAAGACACTAGATGCCTTTGGAAGTCAAACCTTCCAGACATCCATGCTTTCAGCAAGAATTCTCTCATATATTTTTTATGAGTCTATCTCTTGAGGAGGTCACAAAGAAATTACATCTTTTGACTCCTTTTCTTTCAGAGCCCAAGAGTGCAGACTATTCCTCACTGCTTAGTCATATTCAATATATTTCTTGGTTTCTTACTCATGCTTCCCTAGACTCTTTTGAGTCTGTTAGCAGGACTTCTGCTATAGCTATAGGGGCACGACGTAGAGCCTGGCTCCAAGCTTCAGACTTAGACAAATGGGCACAACAAAGACTGGGTAATACTCCTTGTACTGGAGAAAATCTCTTCAATAAGGAGTCTTTACGTCAGGTTACTCAGTGGTCCACTGACTTACCTGTTTCTAAGGGCTGTTCTATGCCGCCTTCTTTCCCAGTAGGTAGGAAATGTCCTACCATACTTTCTTCCCCTAGGGGGAGAAGGTTTTATCCATCTTCTGCCCATCATACAGATGTTCCCAAACAGGAGAAACATCGCCCTGGTCTGAAGAATCCAAACTCTCACCAGGCTCAGCAAACCCAGCAACCGCAGGGTTTCTGATTAATCATCATATTTCTTATGCCTCTTGGGGTTTAGAACCTGCAGTTTGCTTCTTCTCAGTAGAAGCCTCCCACTGCTTTCATTCTAAACTCTAGGCATGGATCTCTTTTCACAAGACATCCACTTTTTTCTCTGTTATACGAGCTCTTAGGATGTTCATGCCTATAGGTCACAGGTTTCTCCTCTTCTTCCTGCCAGGGAAAGAGGTTTAACAACTATCAAACGATAGCTTTTCTGTACCAGCATGAATTTTTCCTTTCTACAGACTTACCACATTGTAAGTCTCCATTCAGCTCTATCTTCTCTACCCTCTTACCAAGCATTTCCTCTGTAAGAGTGGTATTACTACACTGAAGGGCTTCTTCTTCAGCCCCTCTAGTTTTGTCACTATTCCAGTGTGGAGTTTTCCTCTCTGAGTTAGCTCCCTTCTTCACTTTTGCTTTAGGGCAGCTTATCAGACAGGTCCAGAGCTTTCTTACTCCTGCTCTGTCTGTTCTTTCTGTTTTTAAACAGAAAGATTCTTCTGCTGTCTTACTAACAGCTGCCCATGCAGAGCTCTAGTGATTGGACCACTGGTTCTTTTCCACAAGTATCCAGGGTTGTCCTCCATGGACATTCTTTCTTGCCTTAGTAGTGACTCCAAGATAGTGGATTCATCTGTCTTGGAAAATCTAATCACTACAGGTTTCTTGAATTGTCTTCTATTCTTGCCATCTCCAATTCCCTTGGGTTTGGCAGCATAGTTGACGTAGGTACTGGCTTTTCCAACAGCCAGTTCTATCCCCTAATTCTCCTGCATCATGCTCTCTGCAACTCTACAGAGAAGCTTTCCACTATGGGCCCTTGCTAGAGAGCATTAGGATTATCTCCAGGAACAAGCAGGAATGAGTCCTCACATATGGGTACGTCGGAACCGACGGAGCCTGCGCGGGAAAGCTCCCCAGCTTTTCAGATGAAAAGCTTTTGGGGCTTCCCACAGCGCATGCGCGCTGCCTTCCCGCCTTCCTGACCAGCTCTCTTCAGTTTCTCTTTTTCCGCGGAGCCAGCAGGTCGTGTTCCTGTCACCGCTGAAGAAATTGTTATTTTAATTTGTTTCTTTTGACCGCGTACCTGCCTTCCCCATACCAAAACCGGTACCGCCGGTCTCTTTCTTTATTTCTTTAAAAAAAAACAAAAAACTTTTTTTATTTTCAGCACAACGTGGTAACTTTTGCTAGGCCTTCGCCTTCAGGCCTACACAAATTCTCCTCATGGAGAGGCCAGCTCCTGGTTTTAAAAAGTGTACCAAGTGCAGTGCTGTTATTTCTCTCACAGACACCCATGAATGGTGTCTTAAATGTTTGGGACCTGACCACTCCATACCGGACTGCCCATTCTGCTCCCAGATGTCTAAACGTGGTATGCAGAACCGGGCCAACAAGTTCCATGTGCTGTTTGCTTCAGATAATCCAGCATCACAGTCATCCAGGTCTTCCTCTCCGGATGGATCTCAGGTAACCAAACTTTCTGTGGGCAAATCCTCTAAAAGCAAATCTCTTTCAAAAGATCGAGAGGCTCTCAATCTTGAGTTTGAGGATTCTGCCCAAGCCAAAAAACCCCGGCGGGAGGCTCCGGTCTCCAAAGCACCATCTATGGGGTTACAGGTTGACATCGATGGCACGGCCTCGACCGATCACCTGTTAGACTGCTCTGGGGTACCGGCTGATACCGGTACCGACATCCAGGCAGCAGTGGCGTCCATGGGTAATACTGTCCAGACCATGCAGCAGGCCGTTCTGGCTTTCATTAAGGCTGCGACGCCCTCGGTACCGATTCCATCGGTACCGACTCCGGTTCCGGTATCCACACCGGAACCGAGACCATCGACTTCCAAGCGTCGATCGGTTCCGCATGCTGGATTCAGGCTTTTGCCCGATACTGATCCCATGCCTGATACGCCCGATGTCGATATCGGTCGGTACGCGTATCGTGCATTGGAAGCACAGAGAGAATACTCAGATTCGTCTGATGAGTTCAATTCCTCTGATGACTCTGCTGAGCTTGATCTTCCTGAGGAGCCCTCTTCTCCAAAGAGGAGGATGACTCCTCCAGAGGATTTATCCTTTCAGGATTTCATTGTTGATGTAGCTAAAGGGCTTTCTATTGCTACATCTTCTGGAACGGAACCAAGATCAAAGAAATTGGATATTTTAGGATACTCCAAAGCTCCTAAAGAGGCAGTTACCCTGCCTATCCATGAAATCCTTCAAGAACATTTGATGGATTTGTGGGAGACTCCTCTAACACTGTCTCCTCATTCCCGTAGGTTGGACACCATGTACCGGGTCCCTCCTCCTCCTGGGTTTCGAAAGACTCAACTGCCTCACCACTCCATTGTGGTGAAGTCTGCCATGAAAAAGATAGAGTCCTAAAAGGCACTCTTCTACCCCTCCAGGGCGAGAATGTAAGACCCTTGACTCTTTTGGTAGAAAGATCTTCCAGGCTAGTATGCTTATAGCCAGGATCAATTCCTACAGTCTTTATATGGGCATGTTTCTCAGAGAACTTGCCCTGAAGGTACGGCATTTTGCCCCCTTTATCCCTGAGGATAGAAAGGAGGACTTCACTTCTGTGGTGACACAACTTTCAGAGGTCTCCAAGTTTTCCAACAGGGCAGCCTTTGATTCCTTTGAGGTTGCAGGCAGGGCTTCGGGAATTGCTATTGCAGCCCGACGTCTTGCTTGGCTCCAGGCTTCTGACCTAGAACCCTGGGTCGTGGATGGCTTAAGGAATCTGCCCTGTACAGGTGAGAACTTATTTGGTGAGGACTGGCAAATTAAAGCTGCTCAAATGGACGCAGAAAATGCCACTCTAGATAGACTTTCTAAGTCTACTTCTACTCCTGCCAAAAAGAAGCCTTTTAAGAGGCCTTACTACAAGAAGGCCAGATTTTCCACAAATACTGGCCAACAATCTGCTCAGCCTCGCTTTGCTGCTAAACGTCAGCAATCTAAGCAAGTAAAGTCAAGGCCTGCAGTGTCTGCTACACCCCAGCAGGCTCAACCCCCTCAGGGGTTTTGACTTGCCCCTAGAGAACTTACCATTTCTGGCTCTAGAACAACCAGAGCCCCTCACCATTCCCGGAAGGTTAGCTCACTTTGCTCCCAGATGGGAGCAAATTACATCAGAGCAATGGACCCTCTCTATCATCCGAGAGGGTTACAAACTTCATTTCTCCAGCCTTCCTCCCCATACCATGGTGAGGCAATTCAGTTCTCCCCCATCTCTTCTGACCCTGTTGGGTCGGGAAGTCTCCTCTCTCCTTGCCCAAGGGGCAATAGAGGAGGTTCCTCTTCCTCAACAGGGGTTAGGGTTCTACTCCCCTTATTTTCTCATAACAAAGAAGACAGGGGGCTTCAGACCTATCCTAGATCTGAGAGAATTGAACAAGTTTCTATTCAAGGAGAAATTCAAAATGCTCTCTCTGGGCATTCTCCTTCCATACCTTCAGAGTCGGGATTGGCTTTGTTCTCTAGATCTCAAGGATGCGTACACTCATATACTCATCCATCCATCCCACAGAAAATATCTTCGATTTCTGTTCCAGGGAAAACATTTCCAATACAGAGTACTTCCCTTCGGTCTCGCCTCTGCTCCAAGAGTATTCACAAAATGCATGGCAGTCGTAGCCGCATTTCTAAGAGGCATGGGAGTCTTCGTGTTCCCATATCTGGACGACTGGCTCATCCGAGCTCCATCTCAGTCAGAAGCCCAGATTTCCTTGGACCGCACAAGGCGTATTCTTCAATATCTGGGACTTGTGGTAAACATTCCCAAGTCCCAACTTATCCCTATTCAGTCCCTGGAATTCATAGGGGCCCACTTGAACTCCACCACTGCAAGGGCCTACCTCCCTCTGGTCCGAGGCCAACGACTAATCAGCTTGGCCTCCCAGGCTCAATCCAGAAGTCACTTGTCAGCCAGGGAACTGCTGCAACTTCTGGGCCACATGGCCTCCACGGTCCATGTGGTGCCCTACGCTCGTCTCCATATGAGGGCAGCTCAATGGACTTTGGCCACCCAGTGGTCTCAAGCATCAGGAGCGCTCTCAGACCAAGTACTCACCTCAAAACGTCTGTTTTGGTCTCTCCAGTGGTGGACATCCTCCAAAAATCTGTTGTTGGGGACCCCCTTCCAACCTTCGTTGCCCCAAGCAACCCTCACAACAGATGCCTCCCAAACAAGGTGGGGAGCTCATCTCCAACACCTCTCCACTCAGGGCACCTGGTCTCCCCAGGAGACCACCCTTCACATCAACCTTCTGGAACTGCGAGCAATCTTCCTTGCCCTCACAGTCTTCCACACCCTCCTTGTCAACCTGACTGTCCTAGTCCAGACAGACAATCAGGTAGCCATGTTCTATGTCAACAAACAAGGAGGGACGGGCTCTCTGTCGCTTTGCAACGAAGCTCTCAGATTATGGGCCTTCGCCAGAGAGCATCAAATTCATCTTCTGTCAGTATACCTTCCAGGAGTTCAAAACTCTCGGGCAGACAGACTCAGTCGAGTTCTGCTTCCACACGAATGGTCCCTGCATATGGACCAGATACGCAGAATCTTTCAGGAATGGGGGACCCCGGACATAGACCTCTTTGCAAGTCCGTGGAATGCCAAACTTCCCCGGTTCTGTTCCAGGACTCCGTGTCAGGGAGCTCAGGCCAACGATTCCTTTCTCCTGCATTGGGGTCAGGAATTCCTGTATGCTTTTCCACCCATTCCTTTGATTCCCAAGACTGTTCAAACTTCAGAGGGATCACGGGTCAATGATCCTCATAGCTCCACGCTGGCCACGCCAAGTGTGGTTCCCTCTACTTCTACAGCTCTCCCAGGGCTCCTCCCTGGACCTGGGAGCTGCGCCAGACCTTCTGTCTCAGGAGAAAGGGACTTTGTGGCACCCAAACCCCAAGTCCCTACATCTCCGAGCTTGGTTACTGAAGGCTTAAGCCTTCATGAGTTTAATCTTTCTCAACCAGTGAACGATATCCTTCATGCCTCTAGGAAACCCTCTACCAGGCGTTCCTATGCTTTCAAATGGAAACTTTTTTCCATTTGGTGTGCTCAACAGGGTCTTGACCCTCTGGCACTTCCTTTGAATTCTCTACTAGACTATCTCCTGCATCTTTCCAATGCAGGCCTCAAGACGAATTCAGTACGAGTCCATTTAAGTGCTATTGCAGCATCCTTAAAACCTATAAATGGACAACCTGTCTCCTCTCATCCTCTTGTTGCAAGGTTCATGAGAGGCCTGACCTTAACTAAACCTCCCATCCGACCTCCGCCGGTAGCATGGGATTTGAACCTAGTTCTAGGTCAGCTTATGAAGTCACCTTTTGAGCCTTTGGACTCCACCTCCTTGAAATTTCTTTCATGGAAGGTAGTTTTCCTTATTGCAGTCACTTCAGCTCGCCGCATCAGTGAACTGCAGGCTTTAGTGGCTAATCCATCTTATACTAGGTTTCATCATGATAAGGTGGTCCTTAGGACAAACCCCCACTTTATGCCCAAAGTGGTCTCGCCTTTTCATCTTAATCAAGAGGTATATCTACCTGTTTTTTTCCCGGCTCCTCATGCATCCAGTGCAGAGAGGAACCTTCATACCCTTGATTGTAAAAGAGCTCTCGCCTTTTACCTCAACAGGACTGAGCCACATCGAAAGTCTTCCCAACTTTTTGTGGCTTTTGATCCTTCTCATTTGGGACTTCCAGTCTCCAAGCGTACACTTTCCAATTGGATTGCTCAGTGTATTTCTTTTGCTTACCAGAGTAAGAACATTTCTCTGGAAGGCCATGTCACAGCTCACAATGTGAGAGCCATGGCCACCTCTATGGCTCATCTTCACTCTGTTTCCATAGATCAGATCTGTCGAGCAGCCACTTGGGCCTCGGTTCATACCTTCACAGCCCATTACTGTTTGGACAAGGACTCCCGCCGGGATGCC